>JAJJMC010008078.1:9572673-9656014 GCA_023531435.1 Papaver californicum | reverse complement strand
TGTTTATAAAACCTTGAACTTGTTCTAAAAAGATGCATAAACACTAATTTTGTTCTTAACTGGGAGAAATGTCACTTTAGTAAACCAAGGTATAGCGCTCGGTCACATTATGTCCTCTTTAGAGCTCGAAGTAGACAAAAGAAAGATAGACTTAATAAGAAACTTACAATACCCAACTTCGGTGAGGGGGATACGCCCGTTTCTTGGTAATGCAGGTTTTTACAGGCGGTTTATCAAAGATGTCTCCAAAATCTCAATGCCAATGTGCAAATTGTTGCAAAAGGAGGCTACTTTTAACTTTGATAAGGAGTACAAAGATACCTTTGATAGATTGAAAAAATTGTTGACGGCTGCACCTATTATTAAATCACCCGATTGGAGTTTACCGTTTGAGTTGATGTGTGATGCAAGTGACTATACAGTTGGAGCCGTTTTGGGTCAAAGGGTGGAAAAATTGTCACATGTGATATATTATGCATCTAGGACCCTAGACGATGTACAAACCAACTATTCTACTACTGATAAAGAGTTGTTGGCATAGTTTTTGCACTAGAAAAATTTAGATCATACTTGGTAGGCACGAAAGTGGTTGTATATTCTGATAATACAGCACTTAGATACCTACTCAAGAAGAAAGAAGCTAAGCCAAGGCTTATACGTTGGATTCTATTGTTGTAATGATTTGACATAGAAATTAGAGACAAGAAAGGTGTTGAGAATACATTTGCCGATCATTTTAGTTGACTTGTTGTTTCCGAGGAAGAACTTCCCTTACAAGATCGTTTCCTAGACAAACAACTTTTCTCAATTATAGATTCAACACTTTGGTACGCTGATATAGTGAACTACTTGGTTATGAGGCAGGTACCTAGTACCATGTCAAGTTCTCAAAAGATGAAGATTAAAAAGATAGCTAAGAAGTATGTGTAGGATGAGCCCTACTTGTGAAAATATTGTGCTGATCATATTATCCGCAGCTGCGTACTTGACTCTGAATTTCAATCCATTCTTAGTTTTTGTTATTCTTATGCTTATGGTGGCCACTTGGTTTCTAAAAGTACCACTCACAAAGTTCTTGCGAGTGGCTTTCATTGCCAACCCTGTTTGAAGATGCATATGGTTTTCGCAAATCTTGTGATAGATGTCAAACAAACGGGCAATCTAGATGCTCGAAATCAAACGCCATTCACACCGATTCTTGTTGTAGAAATATCCAATGTATGAGGAATCAATTTTATGGGCCCTTTTGTTAATCCGTATGGAAAATTTTATATACTTTTTGTTATGGATTATGTTTCGAAATGGGTGGAAGCTAAAGCCACATTACTACTGATTCTCAAGTTGTTTGTGAAGGAAAATATTTTTACCAGACATGGTACACCATATGTGGTTGTTAGTGATGGAGGTTCACACTTTCAAAAATACTTCCACGCTATTCTCAAGAAGTACAAAGTCATACACAAGATTAGTACGCCTTACCACCCACAAACTAATGGGCAAGCTTAAGTTTCAAATCGTGAAATCAAGTCCATTCTAGAGAAAACCGTCAATACCATACGGAAAGATTGGAGCTTAAACTATTTCCCGGAAAGCTAAGGTCCCGCTGGATTAAACCATTTGTTGTTACAAAAAAATTTCCTCATGGTGCAGTTGAGATTACTAGTCTCCGAGATGGGATATTTTCCAAGGTCAATGGCCATATATTAAATCCATATTACGAAAACATCACTCATGTGGATGTAGATGTGCTTGATTTTAGGATTTGCTCCCTCTGAAGGAGTAATACGGGCGAGTAGAGAGTCGGGATGACAAATTTAAACCAAGCATTGCATGGGAGGCAACCCATTGGTTGTGTATTTTTATTTTTATATTTATTTTTTCTTAGATTTTCATATCATGTTAGGATTTCCCATCTTGATTTTACATTGGAAGAGTCAATTTACATTGAGGACAATGTAAAGTTAAAGTGTGCGGGAGTGGTTAAGCATATAGATTTTTAGTATTTGCTTTTGTAGGTAGAATTTTTAAACTTTTTGTACATATTTGCATGAAAACTTCCAACTTTTAGAGAATTTAGAGTCACTTTGTATACTTCTAGCTAAGTTTACATACATAGTTCTTACCGAAATAACTGAACTTAGAAGTACTGGAGAACTATATTCGGAGTGCTTAGTTGTTGAGAGGCTAGAGCTGACAAAAATGGACTTAAACCGCTGGTAGAGAATACAGTATTAGGGAAGCTGATCGTTCAATACCTATGTGTGCATCACTAAAACTTCAATTCTTTATACCTGTTTAAATTGTCCGTTTAGAGTGTTTCATCTGTGCAAACTTCGGGTAGAATGATGAGCTACCTAACTTCGCACCAATTTTAACACTACTTTTTGATCTCTTGAGTGCTACTTCATCAATAATGAGGGTGTCATCAGAATTGCTAACTCTATCTTGTAGTCTTGTTTGCAGTTGGCAGCATTCTCTCGACAACAACAAGTCCATAAAAACATATCATCATCAACAAACAGAGCATCAAAAATTTGAAGAAAAGTTGAAGATGTTCAAGATTTACAAGCAACGGTACAAGAAAGAGCAATTTTCATATTCAAGTGAAGCAGCAATACAATAAGCAGAATTATATGTACATGTTGAAGACTAATGTACAAGAGCAAAAGAAATCAAAAGATGAGAGTAAGTGAAGTTTACGATATCGAGACAATACAAGTTATGAAGAATCAAGTGGTTAAGTCCTTCTCCCATGGCCACATTAGTTTCATGTGTTAGTTTGTATTTCAATTTTAGCATATAAATAGTAAAAAAAAAATTGGAAAAAAAAGTAAAAAAAAATAGAAAAGAGGAAAAGAAAAAGAAAAAAAATGTTTTGTCATTGCTTTAGAATATTTCCTTTTGTATTCATTCAATAAAGTCGTGGGGAAGAAGAAATCTATAAAGAAGTTTCAAGCTACAAAAATTTGAGGAAAAGAGTTAAAAATCGTCAAATTTCTACGAAGTTCAAGAGTTCATCATCAACAATTGAAGACGGAAGACGTTTCTATTGGATGATGTGAGAGTGGTGTTGATTGTGAATCGGGTGAGAAGGTAAGTAAGCGTTCCCATCCTTGGTACCACGTTTCTATGGGATAACATCTTCATATAAGTCGGAAGGTTACTTTTCCTTCCAACCATTCAACGTGTGCAGGATTTTGTATCTTCATTCCCGCCTGCACACATGAGGACCATAAAGTGCGTCTTCTGAGTGCAATTTCATAAAACCCTATTGGTGAGGTAGAAGCGGAATGCTTATTCGATCGCCCTCGAACCTGGATTCTTTCATATGGTGTTTTTTTCTTAACTCAAGAGTAAAGCATGAGAATAATGTTCTTTGGCACTTCTAACTTCTTATTATCAGTGTGCAAAAACTTTATGTCCGCATAGCTCTTTGGATACTTGTGACTTTAAAGTTGGAGTAGGTTTTGTGGGTATACCTCTTGTAAACCCTCACGATACTATAACTCGTCCACTAGGGACACCTAGGGGTTTAAAGGCTTGTTGCACATGCTAAGTGTAACTGTGTCCTCGAAGAAAAGAAGTTGTTGTTTTAGTTTAGCTTAGTTTAGATAGTGGTTTGCTCGGGGAATAGCAAAATCTAAGTGTGGGGGAATTTTATAAGTGCATAATTTACATGATTTTAGTGTCAAATCCATAATAATATTTGCTATAATTTTTGTATATTGTTTGTTAGTACTCTTGTTTTGTTTTATTTTTTTTCTATTAGGTGAATCATCCAAATAAGATTTAAAATCGCTATAAAAGAGACTAAGAAGCAAAGTAATCCAAGTATTTAATCATCCCAAGGCCAAAGAAAAAAGAAAGGAGTTCATTGCGACATGAAATGAACAAGGAAATCGAGTTCTACAAGTGAATACAGGCCAAATACCAATTTCAACTCATCCAAAATCATAATTTATTGATACCATCTTGAAGATAATTGAATTACTAAGTTCAAAAAAAATGAGGTCATTCCGACATCAGACGAAGAAGTTATGAGCAAAACAAGATAATTGTGAAGATTTTGTTCACAGACCAAACCGGGTTTGCAAACCATACCCATCTGGATACGTGAACAAAAAGGGTTTGCAAACCATTCACTTCTGGATCCGTATTGATAAAGGCGCCTAATCATTCTACTAAAGGGATGCCAATTAGAAAGTGATAATGGCACCCTACCAATTGTTAAGGGGCACCTTCATCTTCATCCTTTTGAGTTCACGATGATGAATTGTGGTACTGGTCGTTTCAGAAAAGTGGTAAAAATTGGTCGTTCACTGGGACTTGTGAAGATTTATTTTAGACTTAATTTAGATACTAAAATAAAAAGAACTCAATTAAAAGTTGATTCAAGAATATAGAGAAAACGGAGGCTAGGGATTCCACCATTAACCATTTTTTAAGTGATTCAATTAATATCAATTATCATGCAACTCACACATTCAATTTGGTTCTAAAATATTGCCAAAAAGTATATTTTCAAAATAATAGTTGTAAATCACAAGCATGGAACATCAAGAGCCCTAGACTAAGCATGAACCATCAAAACAAATCACAACTATTTAGTAAAAATCATATAATTAATTTTTAATTCAATGCAAAAATCAAAAAAAAAATTACAAAATTAATTAAATAGGAATTATGCCACTTTATTATTGGATAAATGGCTTCCTCCGTCGCGTCAGCAATGGGGTTTAGCTCCTCATGTTGTACCCTCTCTCAAAATAATTGTTCATAGCTCAAAGTGTTCAAAAGAAGAGAAAATAAGAAAACAGATTGACAATTTATTTGATATGGATATAGATGTTACAAACTATGTGTCTGCGGTGGTGAAAGGTGGAAAGCCACTGCCAAATCTACGACAGGTTCTGGGTGCAGTGGAGAACAGAGAATAAGTAACAGAAACTGTGACAGTTCTGGTGTGTGGTCTGTTCTTCTCCCATCCTTCTTCACGGGGATTTTCTCTTTCTCTCTGAATTTTTCCTTCTCGATTCTCCATCATTTTTCTTCCTTCTGTTTGGTTTATATAGGCTCAGCAAAACCTAACAACTAATCCTCAATCGATAAGGACTAAATATTCTCTCTAAATCAAATTAAAACTCGTGTTAATAAAAATAAGAGAAGAATTCTCTTTTCCGGCTGCAGACGTGTTTTCAACCAAGTTTTACTGCATGAAACTCTTTCTTATGATGTGTTTTTAACCTCCTTTTATTACTTTTCCCTTTTAGATATCCAAGCAGACTTTAAGCTCCATAAAATTCGGTTTTGAAAACAATCAGAAACTCTCTTCACGTGTTAGAAAGGTTCCCGCCATGTTCTCATTTTGAATTAAGAATAAGGGTGCCTCTATCCAAATGTTGGGTGCCTTAAACAATATGGGGTGCCCTTATCCAAAGTTGGGGTGTCTTTAACACTTTTTGAGCCATTTTTCCCACAAAAGTTTATTTCCCAAAAATATCTATGAACAAATAAAATAACACAATAAGTATAAATTGAGCACTAACAAAATAGATAATTAAGAACAATTTAGACACAAAAATGTGTCTACCAAATACCGCCAAACTTATTATTTGCTAGTCCTCGAGCAAATCTAATCTAGAAAATAAAAATCTAACTCACTTTCATAGGAATCACAACTACACTTAGCACGTGCAGCTAGCCGTTAAACTCCTAGGTGACCCTAGAAGACGAGTGTGTCTCCTGAGGGTTTACAAGAGGTATACCCACAAAACCTTTTACTTCAAATTTTAGCTACTTGTGAACGATTGTGGGTAGAGAATGAACATGTTATTTAGTTGACTACTAAATTCTTCGGCTATGGGAATCATTACCTTATATGAGTCTAATTTTTGTACACGAGTTTTCACTCAAGCGTACTAAAATTCATACATAAGAAAACAAAGCTCTACCCCGATAGTCGTACAATGGACCACAATACTCGGAATATAACAAACCACAATCACATGAATAGAATTAGAAGATGGATATGGAGATGATGAAGTTTGCCCATGTTGACTAATATGAACGATGTTTCCCATATTTGTCTGAAGGTCAGTGCCAGGATGAATCCTAATGGATTGAAATACGCTCTCACTGGTCTTAATCCTTATACTAATATCGACTCAGCTGGTATATACAAGGGCCCCAACGGTCGATTTATTGAAAATAAAATAATTATTTAATTTATTTTTATTTTTTTTCATTTTTCATTTTTCCATTTTTTTCATAATGGTCTAAATAAAATACAATAATGAGGCTTGATCTCAAATACTCTAGTTCATCCTGGAGGCGATAACAATTCGATACTGGTGCCCCACCAAATCACTTAGAGAAACACTAAAATTGTAAAAATAAAAATAGAAGGTGATATGGTGACGACTCCGAGATATGGTGACGACTATCATGTTTTTATAACACCTGAGCTTTGTCCTTTTATGAATAGATCATTTAGCTGGGCACACCAATTCCTATAGAAAAAAAGCTAAGTTTCCATCTACCTAGAAGGGTTAGTGTCATCCTGAATTATTCAAAAGTTTCTAAATTTTGGAGTTTCATTATTGCACTAAAAGTTTCTCCCTTAAACCCAAACTTAAATCTAACATTGTCCTCAATGTTTCAAATCAAGAAGCAGTGCAAAAGATAGGTAAATAGATGAATAAAGAGGTAAGTCAGAAAGATAGTACCTGGATGAAGCGTAACAATCCTTCTACGGAGAATAAGACTGAAAATAAAAACCTAAAAATGAATAACAAAACCTAAAAAAATTTACTAATGTACATAAAAACTTTGATGGTCAATCAAGGTAAACAAGGTCCTCCAGAGGGACCTCCTCAACATCACCTGTAAGAAAAAGCTCTAAAATGGTTTCAATCTCTGACTAACTTTGAAAGGACTTCTACCATCTTTAGTCTCAATCTCAATAGTAACATGAGGAAAAACAACAAAAGGACCGGTCCACTGAGAGCGTAATTTCCCGGGGAATAGATGCAAACGAGTATCATACATAATAACTTTTTGACCTGGAGAAAATGATTTTCTTAAAATATTTCTATCATGCATAAGTTTCATTTTGGTTTTATACTCCCAAGCACTATCATATGCATCTTTCTGAATCTCTTCCAACTCATTGAGCTGAAGCTTCATGTGAGCTCCTGCCTTGTCAAGTGAAAAATTAAACTGCTTTACTGCGCAATATGCTCTGTGTTCTAACTCGACAGGCAGGTGACATGCCTTGCCAAAAACTAGACGATAAGGTGATATTCCAATGGGGGTCTTAAACATAGTACGGTAAGCCCATAAGGCATCAGTAAGCCTCAATGACCAGTCTTTCCTATTATGATTAACTATTTTCTCTAAAATATGTTTAATCTCCCTGATAAGGTGATATTCCAATGGGGGCTACTTTGTGAGTAATACCATATTTCTTCATCAAGAGACTAAAAGGTCGATTACGAAAGTATGACCCTCCATCACTAATTATGGCTTGCGGTGTACCAAAATGTGCAAATATGTTATCATTTAAAAACTGGATCATAACCTTGTGGTCGTTCATTTTACACGAAACCACCTCAACCCATTTTGAGACATAGTCTACAACGACAAGGATGTGAAAATAACCAAAAGAATTAGGAAAAGGACCAATAAAATCAATGCCCCACAAATCAAAAACCTCAATAACTAAAGGGTTCAAAGGCATCATGTTTCTACGAAAAATGGCTCCTAACTTCTGGAAACGCTCACAAGCAACACAATAACTGTGGGTGTCCTTAAACAACGAAGGCCGGTAGAATCCACATTGCAATATCTTAGCAGCAGTCTTCTTAGTACTAAAATGACCCCCACAAGCATGATCATGACAAAATGAAATAATACTGGTCTGGTCACTCTCAATTATACATCTCCTAATAATCTGATCTGGATAATACTTAAACAGATAAGGATCGTCCCAAAATAAATGCTTTACCTCGGCTAAAAACCTAGAACGATCTTGTTTACCCCAATGTTGAGGCATTAGACCAGTAATAAGATAACTCACTATATTCGCAAACTAAGGTAATTGGGAAACAACAAAAATTTATTCATCAGGAAAACTATCCCTCACATGAAGGGAATCATCAGGGGAATCAACAACAAGACTAGTCAAGTGGTGTGCTACTACATTTTCCGCCCCCTTTTTGTCTCTAATTTCTAGAGAAAATTCTTGTAATAAAAGGATCCATCTAATCAATCTAGGTTTAGTATCCTTCTTAGACAGAAGATACTTCAAAGGAGCATGATCAGTAAAGACTATAACCTTAGAACCTAAGAGATAGGATCTAAACTTGTCCAAGGCAAACAAAATGGCTAACAATTCCTTCTCTGTGGTAGTATAGTTCAGTTGGGAATCATTTAGGGTTTTGCTAGCATAGTAAATCACATGCAATAATTTGTTTTCACACTGACCTAAAACAACACCAATGGCATAATCTGAAGTATCACACATGATTTCAAAGGGTAAATTCCAGTTAGGTGCCTGGAAAATAGGGGCAGTAGTGAGCAAAGTCTTAAGCTTCTCGAAAACCTCTAAACAAGCATCATCAAAGACAAACATAACATCTTTTGCAAGCAGATTGCAAAAAGGTCTAGAAATCAAGCCAAATCCTTAATGAATCGATGATAAAAACCTGCATGCCCTAAGAATGACCTAATATCTCTTACGGTTTTGGGAACCTGTAAATTCTTAATAAGGTCAACTTTGGCTTTGTCTACCTCTATACCCTTAGAAGATACGATATGCCCTAAAACAATTCCTGATCGAACCATGAAATGATATTTTTCCCAATTAAGCCCTAAATTATTTTCCTTACTAGTCTCCGAGATGGGACAGTTTCCAAGGTCAATGGCCATAGATTAAAGCCATATTACAAAAACATCGCTTATGTGGATGTAGATGTGCTTGAGTTTCAGGATTTGCTCCCTCTGGAGGAGTAATACGGGCGAGTAGAGAGTCGGGATGACGACTTTAAACCAAGCGTTGCATCGGAGGCAACCCATTGGTTTTGTATTTTTATTTTTATCTTTTGATTTTTCTTAGATTTTCATATCATGTTAGGATTTCCCATCTTGATTTTACATCGGAAGAGTCAATTTACATTGACTACAATGTAAAATTTAAGTATAGGCATATAGATTTTTAGTATTTGCTTTTGTAGGTAGAATTTTTAAACTTTTTGTACATATTTGCATGAAAACCTCCAACTTTTAGAGAATTTAGAGTCACTTTGTATACTTCTAGCTAAGTTTACATACAAAGTTCTTACCGAAATAACTAAACTTAGAAGTATTTGAGAACTATATTCGGAGTGTTTAGTTGTTGAGAGGCTATAGATGACAAAAATGAATTTAAATTGTTGGTAGAGAATACGGTATTAGAGAAGCTGATCATTCAATTCTTTGTACTTGTCTAAATTGTATGTTTAGAGTGTTTCATCTGTGCAAACTACGGGTAGAATGATGAGTTACTTAACTTCTCACCAATTTCAACACTACTTTTTGATCTCTTGAGTGCTACTTCATCAATCATGGGGGTGCCATCAGAGTTGCTAACTTTGTCTTGTAGTCTTGTTTGCAGTTGGCACCATTCTCTCGACAACAACAGGTCCATAGAAACATATCATCATCAACAAACGGAGCATCAAAAATTTCAAAGAAAGTTAAAGATGTTCAAGTTTTTACAAGCAACGGTACAATACAATGAGCAGAAATATATATACATGTTGAAGACTAATGTACAAGAGAGAAAGAAATCAAAAGATGAGAGTTAATGAAGTTTACGATATTGAGACAATATAAGCTGTGAAGAATCAAGTGGTGAAATCCTTCTCTCATGGCCACATTAGTTTCATTTGTTAGTTTGTATTTCAATTTTAACATATAAATAGTAAAAAAAAATATTTGGAAAAAAAAAGTAATAAATCTATAAAATATTTCCTTTTGTATTCATTTAATAAAGCCGTGGGGAAGAATAAATCTATAAAGAAGTTTCAAACAACAAGAATTTGAGGAAAAGAGTTAAAAATTGTCAAAGTTCTACGAAGTTCAAGAGTTCATCATCAACAGTTGAAGAACAAAGAGGTTTCTATTGGATGTTGTGAGAGTGGTGTTTAGACCTGACAATAAGGGTCAGAACCCGCGGATCAAACCTAACCCGGACTACGTAAACTCAAACCTAACACGGCATGTTAGTTAATAGAGCTAGGGGCTAAGCTTTTATGACTCGTGGGTCGAACGGGTTGGACCGCCTATCCCGTGGGTTAACCCGCCAACCCGTCCCTAAATCTAATAATATAAAGTATTACACGTTAGTTGTTACCTAACCTAACTAAGTGGGACATAGTTTGGACACGCTAGTACCTAACTAACTAAGTGGGACATAGTTTGGACACGCTAGTACCTAATTAACCTAGGGAACTAGTCATCTAACCCCACAACCACAGAAAAAAAGATAAGAATCAAAAGATATTTCTCGATCTAAAGTTCTAACTTCTAACCTAACCAGTTTCTCCGACAATAGATCTAATCTTACCCTAAATTAAATCCTTCCAACTTTAGAGTAGACTGTATTCTAAGTTTATAATGGATTTAGGTTAAGTTTTTTTTGATCCGATGGATCTGGGTTAACTTACATAGGTAAAAATTAAAATCTTTTTTATTTTTTATTTTTCTTTAACTGCTTAATGTAGTTTTTGTAAATATTTATTGATGTTGATCTGTTTGAACTTTGATTTGATGTATTTAGGTGCTTTGTTTTTGAAGAAGTTGAAAAGGAGAAGGATATTCGAGTTCGACCACTGGTTTTGCTAAAAGGGTAAGTAGAGGATCTTTGATTTTTTTTTATTTAGGTTAGATTAATGAATATGAGAATTATGATATTATGTATTCTGCCTCTCTAATGGTTGGGAGTTTGTGATTTTGCTACCCATGGAACTGTGTTACTTCTATTTTTTATGTTATTTTTTGTACTTCTAGCAACCTTTAACTCATGTTTTTGTTGTGTGTTACTAGTACTTTCTGTACAAATTCTACTTGGTACTTTATTGCATTATCAATGCTTGGTTTTACCAGCTTTATTTCTTTTTCTTCGTTATGTCGTGGATGTGATGACTGTTGTGCTAATAGTAATGCTATAACATTCAATTATTGTTCTAGATATAGATCATTGGACTAATTTTGGTTTTGACATTTTGTTGTAGCTTCATAAAATGTCTGGTGTACAAGATCATGACAAGTCGGCGACTATTATGAGTGAAGAAGAGGACATTGATATAGTAGATTCGGTGACTATTGGTTCTGAATTAGTGGCTTCAAAGAAGAGGAAGAGAAATCTCACATCAGATGTTTGGGATGACTTTGAAATTGTATATGACGATGGTAAAGAAAAGGCGAAGTGCAAAGAATGTGGCCAGAAATATGTTTATAATAGTAAGAAAGGGGGAACATCAACTTTGTCAAGGCATAAGTATCCTAGACGTGAGATGCGGGATGTGGGGAAAATTTTGTTATCTTCAAAGAATGGACAAGTGTCTACTCGCTCACGCAAGATAGATCAGACAAATTTCCGGGAATATGATGTTGTATTAATTGTTGCAAGAAATCTTCCATTTAATTTTGTGGGATGGCCAGAATTTAGGAACTTATGTAATTATCTGAATGATGATGTTAAATCCTTATCAAGGAATACTTCAAAAGCTAATATTCGTAAAGTTCATAAGATATATAAAGAAGTTATTCGTGAGAGATTAAATGAGGATATATTGGGATTTGATTCATCCAATATTATGAGGCAGTAAGTTTTTATGCCTCTAATTAGTATGCGTGCTTTTTCATATAGAGCGGGTAACTATGGAAATTCTATATACTGAATTGAATTTATTCTTTTGTTTGATTTATTTTTGCTGGAAATTACAGATTCATATTGGATAATTAGAGCAACTAAAAGTGATCATAAACTGCTAAATAACAAAGATATATGGAAAGAGATTGTTTTTTGGACAATAAAGACTAAAGAAGATTCAAAAGAATTTGAACTATATTGGATAATTAGAGCAACTAAAAGTGATCATAAACTGTTAAATAACAAAGATATATGGAAAGAGATTGTTTTTTGGACAATAAAGACTAAAGAAGATTCAAAAGAATTTGAACTGATCAATGTTTTCAATATTTGTATAGATATGAATGGAGATATAACTATATATATATTTTAGTCTTTTAGGTTATGATTCAAGATCAAGTTCAGAGTGTCCACTTTTTGTATATGAATTGACAAAGAAAACACATTAACTTGGACTTGTTCTATTGGTCACTTGGAAGATTATTTGGACTTGTTCTATTGGTCACTTGGAAGATTATTTCTGTACAAATCATAACCATATTAATTATTAACCAATGAGATAAATTTTATGCATGAATTGGTTATTATCTTGTTATGGACTCCTCGTCAGTTGTGTGGATACTGCAATTGTATTTTTGTTATGGTTATGTATGGTCCTTAATGGAGGTTTAGTTTTTATTTGTGTGGATATTGTAATTTTACTTCTATTATTTATTTCAATCATAGTCATATTTTTTTCTTACAGTTTCTAACTTTTTTTACAACTTATTAGTATTTAAATTTCTTAAAGTTAATTGAGAATTAAATTTAAAGTAAAACCATAGTCAACCCGCCAGAGCCAACCCGCCTAGGGTTAGGGTTGAAGTTTTCCGACCCCCTATGTATATTTACTAGGGTTAGGGTTCCCTACTATCAACCCGTAACCCGCCTAACCTGCCACGAGTTGACTCTAACCTGGACAGTTGCCAGGTCTAGTGGTGTTGATTGTGAATCGGGTGAGAAGGTAAGTAAGCGTTCCCATCCTTATATAGTGGTTGATTTCCTTTCTTAAAGGTCATCAAAGGAAAAAAAAAGGGTTATTTTTCGTCCCACGTTTCTATGGGATAACATCTTCATATAAGTCGGAAGGTTACTTTTCCTTCCCACCATTCAACGTGTGCAGGATTTCTATCTTCATTCCTGTCTGTACACATGAGAACTATAAAGTGTGTCTTCTGAGTGCAATTTCATAAAATCATATTGGTGAGACAGAAGCGGAGTGCTATTCGATCGCTCTCGAACCTGGATTCTTTTATATGGTGGTTTTCTCTTAACTCAATAGTTAAGCATGAGAATAATGTTCTTGGCGCTTCTAACTTCTTATTATTATTATGAAAAAACTTTATGTCCTCGTAGATCTTTGGATACTTGTGACTTTAAAGTTGGAGTAGGTTTTGTGGGTATAGCTCTTGTAAACCCTTACGAGACTATAACTCGTCCACTAGGGATACCTAGGGGTTTAAAGACTTGTTGCACATGCTAAGTGCAACCGAGTCCTCAACGAAAAAAAGTTATTATTTTAGTTTCGATAGTAGTTTGCTCGGGGACTAGCAAAATCTAAGTGTGGGGAAATTTGATAAGTGCATAATTTATATGATCTTAGTGTCAAATTCATATTAATATTTGCCATAATTCTTGTATATTGCTCTTGTTTTGTTCTATTTGTTTCTATTAGGTGAATCATACCAATAAGAGTTAAAATCGCTACAAAAGAGACTAAGAAGCGAAGTACTTCAAGCATTTAAGCATCTCAAGGCCAAAGAAAAAGAAAGAAGTTCTACAAGTGAATACAGGCCAAATACCAAGTTAAACTCATCCAAAATCAGAATTTCTCGATACCATCTTGAAGATAATTGAATTACAAAGAGAGTGAAAAAAAAATAAGGTCATTTCGACATCGGACGAAGAAGTTATGAGCAAAACAAGATAATAGTGAAGATTTTGTTCACAGGCCATAAAGGTTTACAAACCATACCCATCTGGATACGTGAACAAAAAGGGTTTGCAAACCATTCACTTATGGATCCGTATTAATAAAGGCGCCTAATCATTCTACTAAGGGGCTACCAATTGGAAAGTGTTAATGGCACCCGGCCAATTGTTAAGGGGCACCTTCACCTTCATCCTTTTGAGTTCACGATGATGAACTGTGGTACTCGATAGGATATCTAACATGGAATAATGGTACTGCCATTACTGGCAGTTAATGACATGGAGATGATGAGATGTTTTCAGGGTAGAAGAATGGATTTTTGCTCGAGGTTGATGTTGGCAGTGATTTACGGAGCTGGGAATAGTTTTGATGGAAGTGAATACTGAATTCGAGATGGCATAGAGGAGCTTATGATGATCAGAGATGGTTGATAGAGCTGATCATGGGACATGATGGTGATTTGAATATGGCTGTGATGGTTGTTATCGAGTTGGAAGGGGATTCGAGATGGAAGGGAAGGTGATGAGATGCCATTAATGGCAGTGCGTGATTGATGAAGATGATTGTGATGGTGATTGATTGATGGCAGAAGGAGTTAGTGACGTGTGATGTTGTTGATATGAAGATGGGTTAGTTAGTCGAGAATTGATGAAGCTGTAAAGAGTTAGAGACGATGGCGTTTGTTTATGCCAAAATTCTCATTAGCATGAACAACCAATGATTTGTCAAAAGATCTAGATTGAAATCCTTATCTTACATTTTGTTACACTATATCACCTTAATAATCAAATCAAGACATATAAGCACATCAATCAGGAAAAGGATTAAAGAACAACAATTCACCAAATTGGACATTCTATTAGAATTATATCTATCAAGTTCAAGATCTTCACAAGTATGGAAAAAAGTGTATTCATACATCAATAATTTCATACTACATCACTCTGTAAATACATACCTAATAACTTTACTTTTTATTCCAGTATCTTTCCTTCGTCTTTTTCTCTTCCAAATTTTCTGACCCCTCTCTGTTAAATGAACTTCTCTATATAGTTTGTTCAATGGGCCCCTCTCTTTTTCCTTTCTATCTATCATTTATGTTTGATGAGTCATGTTTTCCCGATCTTGTCTGTCAATTTATTGATTATCGTTCCACTGTATTCTTTTGGTCTGATACCTCTTGTCCCGTTACTTCCTTGCGTTCTCTATATTTTATGATTATCTTCAGATCAGGATGATCGTACGGTTGACAGGAAGCTTCTTTCTTATGCACTGTCATGATTTCCCCTTTTTGGCCCGTTACCTTGTACTATTGACACGTGCTCTTCGTACTTTATGAGTCATCTTCTTCCCGATCCTCAGTGTCAGTTGTGCAGTTAAAGTAATTTAAGCAATTAATGTTTTCACTTTTTCGCTCTATGCGTATTTATTGCTCCTATTTTTCCCGTTCCATTTGCATTTAATGCTTTCTGTATCGATCAGAGTACTAACACTTTCCCGATCGTACGTGTCGATCATGCAATAATATTTTCAGTCTTTTACATCTGTCATCCACTTGAAATTTTATAAGGTTCTGATTGTGTGTTTCTCGATCTTTTATAAATCTCTTCTTCTTTTCCTAATCGTTTGACATGTGTTATCTTGACTTTTATTTCCTAACAACTTGCCCCCTTCTTCTTCTTTTTTCAAAATTTTTAACGGTTGATCCAAAGTTTTGAAAAAAATAGAAGAACAATAATTACTCTCCATCTTTTCTATTCTGTCTTAACTTCTTTTCGCACTTTATCCCGGATTTTCTGCTAGCAGTAACTTCTATTATCACGTTTGTGTCAGTTAACATTTTTCGAGAAAATCTAATCTTTGCCTCGATTAACACCTTTTCCATTTTTGACGGTTCGTTTACCCCTCCTTCTTAAATAGGATTCAGTCTTTTCTACTTCTGTTTTTTCCTCTTAAAGTTGCAGCTCTTTCTCTTCCTTAAGCTTTTCAAATATTCTTATTATCTCTCTGTTATTCTCTCATCTTCCAACAATTCAGGAATTTTTTGCATCAATCATATTTGCTCTTCTTTCGATCAAGAAATTGTTTCTCCTTTTTCTACATGTAAGTGACTTTCTGATCCTTATGTATCTATTTTGTTTTGGTGTTTAATCATGATGAATATTGACTCTATGAAAACAGAGATGATTGAAATGGTGATTGTTTATGATTTTTCTTCCCTATTTGCTTCTTTTTATGAACTTGAATTTTTTGATTCCTTCAGGCATTGATTCTTCCCTGTCTTTTTCACAGATAAAAAATACCTTTTCACTATGTCTTCAAGAACTCAAAATATTGCTCCTGAGATTGGTTCTTAACACGATGATCATCCAGAATTAAGGAGATCTTCTCGGAGTAATGCAACTAGAAATGCCGCAACTCGGCATACTCGTGATACTACATCTGACCCTTCTGTGGCCGCTAATGTTGCCCCCAGGAGTAAGCGTGAGCATGCCAGTTGTATCTATAAATC
The DNA here is from genome assembly GCA_023531435.1 of Papaver californicum. NCBI lineage: Eukaryota > Viridiplantae > Streptophyta > Magnoliopsida > Ranunculales > Papaveraceae > Papaver > Papaver californicum. The sequence goes on along the minus strand of JAJJMC010008078.1, from coordinate 9,639,616 downwards.
AATGAATATTAAAGAGTTCAAAGCAAAACATCATCTCGAGGGATTCAGAGTTTCTCTTTATGGTGGAGATAAAGATGTAATGACTCTGGGAGCAGCCGAAAGCTTTAAGTATTCAACCAATAGTTTATTGATCTCTGCTGGTGCGTTGGAGGCTGGGATTCGTCTTCCTCTATATCAGCGGGATCATCCCTATCAGTTCGAGGTTCTTGCATCCCGCTGTAATGCTCCTCACGCTTTAGCTCGGTCCGTTATCCAGTATAACGGAAATTGGAGGCGGATACTTGATGAATGCAGCCTCCGGAGCGAAGGAAGAACTAACCTTACATGTTATACTCCAGACATCACAGAGCAACAACATTATACAGTTGAGAATTTTCACACTACCTATGCGGATAGTGTTTCCTTAAAGAATTTTGTGATGTGGAGTGTTAGTCCTTTTCGCAAGTGCAGTTTGGGATTCCCCTTGTTGCGCGAAATTGACGATCCGAAGCTCAAGTATGTTCCGGGAAGTGGAAAAAGAGTCTGATTGGAACAAGAAGAAAGAATCCGATTGGATCATGACTACAGGTGGTACCGGACTCCACTAGTGATCGAAGGTCCTTGGGTATTCTGTCATATTTCCAAGGATGAAGTTCAAGATGTTCGTGGGCGTTTCCCCAATTACTGTCCCTGGAAATTAAATTTCAGTGATTATAAATTCGATTATGAGGTTCGCACGGCTCCTCTTCTCTCTTTTTTTTTTACTTGGTTGTTTCCCTCATTGAGTTTGAACTTTGTGCTACAAGTTGATCCGTCTACTGAGCCCCAGATTGAAGCGCCACCAGCACGCCCAATGCCCGGCGTGCAGATTAATGAGGGCAAACAAAGAACTGATAAAGTGGAAATAGTTGAGGGTAAAGGGAAGCGTAAGGTGGTAGCTTCTCCAGAGAAGAAGAAAAAATCGAAAAGGTCAAGAAATGCTTCTCTCACTCCCTCTGATAGAGAAGAATGTGAGATTAGAGATTCTGTCATCCGACGTAGCAACATTGGGGGTAAGGGAACTTCAGTTTCAAGATCTTATGTTGAGGGTGCGTACCAGGCTATATCGGGACAGCCCGATGCTGTTGCAGAACGGTCCGTTGAAGCTTCTGATCCAGTTGCATCGAGAGCGAACCAGACTATATCGGGACAGCCCGATGTTGTTGCGGAACGGTCCGCTGAGGCTTCTGATCCAGTTACATTGGGAGTGTCCGATACTATTACGGGCCATCCCGCTGCTACTGCAAGTCAGATCATATTGGCAGAACCCGTTGCTGGCTCTGAAGCTGCTCCTATTAAGGCTACACCGATAAATTTTTATCTGTCCCTGTCTCCACTTCCCTTTAACTTTGAGGTTGAAGTGGTCTCTCCCGAAGAGGGTATCATGACAACTGATAATCAACCAACTGTGGAAGGAGATGTTGAAGGAGGGGATGCTTATGATGAAAATAATTGAGAATGTCGCTCCTAGCACTTCAACCACAGAAATCCCAACCTCTCATCCCGAAGAAGATATTCCCGCAGCCATCTGCGAAGCAAGTGCACCTTCCGGGATATTATCAACGGTTCTTCCTCTCCCCGATGCTGATGTGCCCAATGAATAGCTTTCAGAATTGCAAGGCAGGAGGGTGATAGAAGGATTAAATCTTTTATGCGATGAAAATGAAGCCTATAAGTGGTTCTTAGCAAAAAGGCTACTGACTACTGCAGCTTGTCCAAAGACATGGAAATCCGATAGTGGTTCCATGTCTAGGCTGTGGAGTTCACTGGGAACTATTCCTTTGGAGGATACAAGGGAAGCTTGGTATGATAGTGAGTTCGCTGAACAGACGTTCCCGCTGAACCCTCCTCCTTCTTTGGCTCAAGCTCTAGCTTTTGCAGAGGGTCCGCTGTATTCATATCCACAGCAATCTCTTGCTCAGGTATTGTTGTTCATTAGAACTTTTGATTCGTTTCATCTTTTTCCATACTGATGACTTTAATTTCACAGCTTAAGCATAGTTCCGATTGCTTGTTTGTTGTATTCAAGTTTTACAAAGCTCGGGTTATTATGATGGAGTCCGTATATAAGAATGAAGATGAGAAAATGCAGCAGGAAAATGCCAATTTGCAGCAACAAAATGAAAAGCTCCAACAACAACTAAAGAATCAAAATCTTCTGAATCAAGGTATATTTTCTCACTTTTTTATAAATCTCTGCTTCTTTGCCTAATCGTTTGATAAGTGTTATCTTGACTTTTATTTCCTAACAGCGTTAATGGCTTGGATGATGGTGGGTATTGCTGTGATTAAATGGCAGTTTAGTGATGGAGTTGATCGATGCGTTGAAACAGTGAGAATCTCACGGAAGTTTGCTGGCTGTTGGCGGAGAAAAAAGGTTAAAGAAGAAGAAGTGGTGAGTAAATGGACTGGATTTTACCCACCAAGCCCAATTAGTTGTAAGATGTGAATGGGTTGGATTCTAAACTAGGTTGAGCCCATTAACCAATCCTAGCCACCTTTCTCATGGGCCAAGCTTGGTTTTGGCTTATTTTTGGCATGTTTTGGTGTTTTGGAAACCAATTTCGATCGGGATTCGAGCACGGGTACTTCTACAACTTGGGAAACCTATTTAAGAGACTCTTCTAATTAGTTTTTTGGACCTAATCAGTTCTATTATTAAGCGTTTTGGAGAGAACAAAACAAGAGGAGAAAGCTAGGGTTTTGGAGCGTTTTCATCACCGTAACTATTTCTTATCTACTTTATCATATGTATATCATGGATGCTCCTACATCTATGAGTAGATAAGAACCTAATTGATTGAGGATGAATTCTAAGTTCTAACCATGATTTGAGTTATTATATGAATCAATTTTGAGTTCTTCATATGATTATCGTTTGTTTATACTATGAAGAATGTTTATGATTGATCGATAGATTGTTTAGGTGGCCAACTGAATTGATTTTTTGATTTAATATATTGCTAGTATTGAGTTGTGAGATAAGTAATAGTCCATTGATTCGTACATAAGTAGAGAACACGAGACCTTGCAGTGGGATTCTGTGGAGCAATTGTGTGTATGAACAACACTAGTAAGTGGACCTTGATTTAAGAGTCTAACTGCTAGGATTAACCTATAAATTCATAAAATATAAAGCATTCGACCAAATTACACTCTGAGTGATCCACTATTATGTGGTTAGGACAAATAAAATCTGGTAGTCGAAAACTTCCGTATCCAGTGATATAAGGAATTTCGGGGATAACACTGATCTAGTTGTTATTCTACGGTTGGTGATAATCTGTTATTAACAATGAGTATATGAATATATTAACTTGATGAATGTTTAGTAACGAAAAAGGATTCCTCGATCATATCTCTCTTCATTGCTTACAACTTCACGTTTAATTGCTTTCTTATTTACTTTGTTTGAAATCTAAAACAAACCCCCTTTATGACATTCGACAACTTAAAACACATCGCTCCTCATGGGAACGGACTTGACTTCCATTATATTATTCTTTAATTGAGTGGAAATAAGATCACTAATTTGATTGCACCTACGACACACATCATTGGCATGCACCAATTACGAATTGGTAAAGAAAAGCTACCACAAATCGCAAGTTTGGGAAGATTATGTCAGCCTCTTGCATCACATGGATGGTACAAGGCAAGGATGGCATATGTCTGGTTATTTCACCCTTGGCACGAGCAAGACCAGTGCATGCATTCAACATATTGTCGAAGCAGTGTAAGAAAGCAGAAATAGGTCTGTAATAACCTATGACCTAGTACAAGGCATGACAAAGGACAAGACAATACTTTCAATTCAGTGACGCATGTAAAATAGCTTGTCATTGGTCGTTAAGGCCATGCACCCTTAACAGAATAAGGGGTAAGTTTGGAACAACGTAGAGCTATATTTGAAGAAGTATCATGTTTGCAAAGCATATCTAGTAAGAAAAATTTTCGTGTATTTCTCTGGTGAGAATTGAAATTTTACATCCAAGTTACGAAGTATAAGTGGCGCATCACAGATTTTTATCCTGCCAAGCGCGTTGCTAGAGGAAAAAATATTTGTATATCACAAATGGTATGAGAGAAAGTTCTGAAACAACTCTAGAGACTGTGCATGTTGTAATCGTCCGTGTTTACTTGTAATGTGACTACAAAAAATTTCTTGAAAATAAGGAAAGGTAAAGGGATAAGTTGGAAGAGTAGGCAGACTGTCGAGCATGAAGAGAAGTCGTAACTGCTATGACAGTTACTTGGAAAATAGTGTTGGACTTATATGAGTATTGTGAGTTTTCAATGCCTTGATAGGTGGCCCACCATATTGTTGGTGAACCGGAAGACCGCTTGGTACGGTGGCAAAACTAGGATTGATCATTCCCCACACGTATGGAACGATATGTTTTATCGGGCCGAATAATATCCCATAACATTGATGGAAACTCGGAAGACTGTATGGGATAGTGGTTGCATATGAATACTTTGGCATTAGGTTTGGTACTCACAATATGATGATAAGAATCGTTTGTCACGTTCGATGACCCTTGCAGAATTGTCAACTCTTGTGAGATTCCATGTTATGCGATGTGTGACATATGCTCATAAGGCGACCTTCAATTTGCATTCATAGAAAAATTGTGAACCCTTTTGGGATTCCTAGGTATGTGGTATGAGACGTATGCTCAGAATGTCCTAATCGACGTTCACGACAGAGTTGGGAACCTATGTGGGATTTTTGAGCTTTATAGTACGGGACATTGCTTTGGAAATAAAAATTGAATAAGCATGCTCACAACCACTTTAATTTTTAAGTTTGGGATGAAGTTATCAGAAGGGTGCAATACCTGTATTTTTTTTGCATGACGTATATTCTAAGATACGCCATTTGCACGAGATGAAGCATCATCTCGAGCCTGCATTTTGTGCTTTGGGGCGCGTCATTGATTACGATGATGCATCACATTTAATTTTAAATGCACACTAACAAGTGGTGCATCTTTTTCCGGAGTTCACCATTAGGAAATGGTATGCCCCTTAAGATCCAAAAGTACAATTATTTCTGGAGAAAACGAATTTATAGGGTAAATTGGGAAAAAAATTGGTAACCAGATGAATGTTCGTCTAATCTTTACACATTTGTACTGTGGCAGTACATTATTTAGATTCGAGTGATCAATCTCTACAATCCTATCCTAAACCAAGCAATGGTCATTCCAGTCTTGCTTCAGTCACAAAGGGAGGAGAAGGATTGGTCTTAGGGAGAGAAGTAAAATAGAGAGGTTGAGGTCAGAGTATCAGACTCTATAGCATGTAATAGGTTTAAATAGCTATGAACCTCTTTTTGTGTGTGAATGAGAAGATTGTATAGAAAACCAAGTTGCTCGACTTGTGTTTCTCTGTTAGACTTATTTTTCTGTCTTTGTTCAGTAGATTAAAAAACATATTTATAATAATAGCTATTGTAACCCTTAACTTGAGCTCGCCTCTTGAAGAAAGTTTTGATGGTTGAGTAGTGGGGAAGTGGGGATGATGGAGAAAGTGTTAGTAACCGTTCCCACTTCATTTGAGGATGAATGGACGGTTGCTTAACCCACTACTCCTTTACTCAACTGATGCTCGAACTTTTCAGAGTTTTCTGTTTTGTTGATGCACTGCTGCATCACATGCCGTAGACCACCAGACCAATACCCTAGTAAATATCCCCCCAATTGTGACATCTTTGTTATTTTGTGTGATTTTGTAGTATTAAGTACTACTAATGTGTAGTCAAATGAGGCCTACTTAGTTGGTCTCTTGACTAACTTGTCTTTCTTGACTAGCCTGATGAGTCTAGCAGACAAAACTTAAAATAAAATATGTATTTATTATTTTATTTTATCCATGATGAACAGTTGTGTGTTTAACTAGTTCAATTTACATTGATATGCTTGCTTTTTAGAAATAAGTGTAGCATGATGAGCATAAGCATAAGTGAGGCTTATTATGGCCTTTAATGAACAAGTTAGGGTTTGGAACTTGTATATGTGAAGCAAGATCATATGGACAAGCATTATGAGTTAATGCTAAGGCGGATGAACATTATGAGCTAATGCCTAAGAAGGACAAGCATTAGGATAATGCCTAAAATGGATGATCTTAGGAGCTAATGCCTAAGGCGAACGAGTATTAGGCTAAATCCCTAGGACGGACAAGCATTGTGCTAAGGGTAAGACGGACAAGCTTTGTACTAAAGCCTAAGATGGACAAGCTTTGTGTATTACCTAAGCCGCGCTAAGCCGGACAAGCCTTGTATCTTAGACTAAGACGGATGAGTCATGCAGCCAAGACTAAGACGAACAAGGCCCGTATCCTGACTAATATGGACAAGGTCCGTATCCGTGGCTAAGATGGACAAGGTTTGCGTCTAAGCTAAGACGGACAAGGTTTGTGGCTACAACATTTACAACTTTTGCAACGCTTTTGTGGCTAATACGGACAAGGTTTGCGTCTAAGCTAAGACGGACAAGGTTTATGGCTACAATATTTGTAACTTTCGCAACGCTTATAAGCGTTGCTAATCCAGTTTTAAGTCGCCTCCTTTGCCAATTAGGGTTGGAAAGTTTCATTGATTGTTTGAGATGTTTATTAGTGTTGCGAACTCATTTTTTAGTGTTTCCAAAGCCCTAAATTGAATTCTTTTTTACGTCTTCAGCAAAGATTAATGTGACCATGGCTAAACTTAGTTAGTAGAAGCTGTGAAATTGAGTTATCATAATTTTGACTTGGTATCTAAGCACAATTGTGGTACTTTAGTCAAGTAAACTCATATGTAACTTGCTACATACTTCTATATAAAAGTTGTATAAGTATTTTAGTGAGTCAATGTTGTTCAGTTGAGCGTGAATATTGACATAAGTTAATTTTTGGAATTCAGCTATGGAATATAATACCAAAATGATAATAAAATCGCTCTACACTAGTTGGCAATCCATCTAGGATCTTGAGATTTTATGTAAAATCATAGAATATCTGGGAATGTCGTAGTAAGCACCAGTGTTATTTTGATAATTTTGTACAGTGATGAATGTTGATTCAATTCATTAATTTTGATCGTATATGTAGTTGTTTGTGACGAGTTCATCCATACATATAGAGAGGAAAGGGATGAACACCTTCCTTAAAATTCTTTGCAGAATTCTGAGGTTTACTATTTCTCAGGCCCGGATCTGAGACATGATTTTACTATTTCACACTTGATAAAAACTCACCATCTACAACAATAACTCAAGAGATTAATAAATCCATATAGGATTCTAGTGGTGATTCAAACATTACTCACCTCAACACAACTAAATATTATTGAAAAGTGCATCCTCATCTTATGTGTTCATTAAGAGATAAGAAAATTGCACAAATGGGGGCTTATGCAGACTAGGGCTGCACATCGGGTCGGTGGGTCGGGTTTGGCCCCACCCGCAGCCGACCCGCCAGTTGGCGGGTGATTGGAGTATTCATCCGCACCCAACCCGTCGTAGGACGGGTCGAGTCGGGTCTGACCCGCCATTTCGGCGGGTCGGGTGCGGGTCACCCGCACAAATAGGACACAAATAAATCACTCTTCTCTAGTCTCTCTAAATCGACTCTGAAAAGTGAGAAATAACCAGATCCCTAAACTTCCTCTCTAATGGAGGACGCTAACAGCAGCACCGACCCCATAATTGAGAAACCAGCAGAAGAGAAACCAGCTGAAGTAAAACGTGCTTGGGACGATGAAGTGATGACGACGATGAAGAAGAAAAAGCAGAACAACCTACTTCATCGATATCAGCTGAAAAAGATCCAGGACTTAACATTGTATCATTGAAGATCGACGAAAACAAGAATACAGATAAATTTCTTGATGAACCCGAAGATGGAAACATTAGTAAGGTAAAAGAACAAACCCTAACATTAATTTGTTTGATACTTTGTATTCAACGGTTGTAACATTCGAGTCTAAGACTCCCCCATAAGAAGAAGTGATTGATACGTTCTTAGACTCACTAGAGAAGAGGAACATCTTCACTACCAATTCCAACATTCAATTCAGCTCAACCCAGACTACATTTACAGCTCCATTACACATTCACCATAACCATTTCAAATCACAGTTCATAAACAATCTTATAAACTCAATAGTATAAATAATCAACTTTACTAAGTTAATTGAGAATACAATTACCTCAATTTGAATTTCTGAACTTTAATTTCTATTAAACCTAGATTCAGATTAATTTGGGGAAGAACAGAAACCCTAACTAATTGATTCTTCATTAAAATATCTCTATAACTTCAATTCAATCACAAACCTTTTATTATTTATCTCATGTACTTAAAATTCATCTTTAACTACTTAATTCCATCATCAATCATCTCAACAGAAACCCTTCCTTAGTGGTGATCTTTGTGAATCACGTCTAGCTCTACCAGTTTTCTTCTGTGGGTATGGTTTTCTACCACCACCACGTACTTCGTCTCTAGCCAGAGTTGAAGTTGTTCCTCTAGATAAGCCTAGGACTGCCTTAATGGTGACCTTTGGGGAAGGTGATGATGAGGAAGAATATTTCGAGGAAGATGATGGAGAAGAAGCAGTTGAAGTTCATTATAATTTCTGTTTTGATATGTTTATAAACTTATGGATTTTCTGGTGGGTGGGCGGGTCGGGTCGGGTCGGGTCGGGTGAGAGGAGCTATCACCCGCACCTGACCCGTTCATCGACGGGCCGGGTACGGATCGGGTAAAAATGTGCGGGTGCGGGTCGGATGTCGAGTTTGGGTCGGGTTTGTGCAGTCCTAATACAGACTATTAGTTTGTATCTTAAGTATTAGTACTTAAATCACTCCATGATATTACATTGAGTGATTTGGTAGGGATCTAGTATTTTTATGATAATTTCTTTTTTCAATTGTAGCCAATTCTTTCCTTAAAGATAATAATTTTTATCTCTTTTTGTTGAGCCTTTTTGCTCTATAGAAATGAGTTCATGATTAAAAGGTTAAATGACCTTTTTTTTTAGTTCTTTGACTACAAAATCCCTTTGTGGTTGCCAAATATTATCTTTTGTGCACCTTTAATTTATAAAGAGTCAGATTCATTAATTCGACTCAAGGTGGTACCATGCTATGAATCCAAAATGTAATGATTTGATGTGGGTATCAACACTTCTTATATTTTTTTGTAGAATTCTCCTTTCCTATCTGACTCATAAGCAAGAGATGAAAACATGATTCATGAGAATTTCTACATAACAAGCTAAGATAGCTAGCTATATGCACTTGGATAAATTCATCTACTCATACTGTTGATATTCAAACTTAAAAGATTTTCAATGGCAAAAGATTGATGTTCTCTAAAAGAAATTCTCATGTACATATATTTTGGGACACATCGGTCACCTCAATCAACACTTTCATTTCATCTAACATTCTTGTAATAATGTTGTTGATAGGAGACTAAAATCTTGTCAAACTTACAAACTTAGACATCTTTTTTAGAAGAATGACTATTTTTAGAAGTTCTGGAATATTAATTCGTGAACAAATTTCTTTTCTTTTTTTCAAAATTGCCTATTGGATAAACATTTTTTCTTTTCTTAGAGTGATAATTTTCCTTTTTCTGTGGGGCATAAAAATATATCCTTCTTCGGGGCATTAAAATTTCTGGGCTAACCCGAAAATAACCCTAGATAATATAGGCCCATTATAACCAAGTTTAAACCAATTAGTATTTAATAATTCCTCCGTCCTAGTTGCTATATTAGGGGGTTTTTTTATCCAAGTTTAGTTGTTGTAATTTATATTTTTTCCATTTTTTTCCTAATATATCCCTAATTTGGAATCAGTACCTAATTAGATAACTGTGTATGTCTAACTTTCTAGACAACTCTCTTAAATACTCCTCTCTATACACTCTTCTCTAAAAATTAGGAAAAATCAATACTAGTTTAGGGTATTTGAGGAAAAAAAAGTTCTCTTACTATTTTCTTACCTAGCAACTAAACTGGGACGGAAAAAGTATTATTTATAACACCTAAAACTGTGATATGATTTAGGGGTGATAAGAACATGACCGGTGAACAAGAAATTTTTGACATGAATTCTAAGTGAACTATTACCTAAACATGAATTTGAGCAAATAAGAGATATCCGTTACTATTGCAGACTATTAATGGAAGATCGTGAAATTTGAAAATAATGAATTCTAGTCTCTGCGTGCCACCTTTTAATGTTAAATCACATTATAATCAAGTAGAGATTCAGCAGCTACTTGTAGAAGAGAATAAATAGGTAGATATTTGTAATCTTACCTTTTAATCTCGGTCTTCTATCATAATCCAGTTAATTTGATTGTACAAAAGTAACCCCTCGTATCTCAACCCGCACTATTTGTCGAGGTGTTGCTCAAAACTCATAAGAAGCATCCCACTTCGTATTCACATTTGAGCTTTTTGCTCATGGTTGTGTTATGTTCAAAAGAGATTCGGAGCAAGCTAATGCTTGTTAGGGATAAGTTACCATACATAGATGACAAATAAAGAGACAGAAAAGTGATAATGACATTGCTGACCCAACCAAAACATATACATTGGTGGCTGGTCTATTTTTACACATTCACCAGTTTCTATAAATCAGTAGAGTTCAATTGTTACAGAGAAAATCTATCTCAACGCATTGAAAAAAGCCATCAAAGAGTCGGGATCCCTTTTCTCAGATGGGTATTTAATAGGCTGAGAAGAGTGAGTAGGGAAGAAGAGTATGGTAGGGAAGCTACCCATCTGCAACTTCTTTTGCGCATATGACTTGTGTTCTCCATCTGCCCTAAACTTTCCTACCTTCACACCTGATCCATTCAATTTATCTGCTAAATCAACGTACGATGCTTCCATAGCCTGTTCCAAATCCAAACAATATTACTTAATCTAGATTAAACAATATTATTTTATATAGCGAATTTGACTATTTTTAAAGTGTTTCAAGTGACAAGGGACTTGAATTACCTGACAGAATCGGCACCAAGGTGCATACAGAACGACAAGCCATGGTTCTCTTCGATTCTCAAGCTTAGCCAAGTTTTCTATCCCCGCTCTGCTTAGACTCACTACGCTTTCTGAACTGAAGATGTCAGCGGCTGCATCCCCGTTGGTGTTATTGACATCTCCATTAACATTTCCTTTAGTACCATTAAGGTGACCTTCTTGTTGGTGTCTGATGTTGCCTTTGTGGAGACCACACTCTTTAGCCTTTGCATCTTCCCACCACCACCTGCCTTCTCTCTCATGCTGTCCAGGCAAGACAGGTCTGGTACACGGCTCACAACCAATTGAAACATAACCCTGCAAGTGCAAAGCATTCACTGGAGTGTTCATGGCACGAAGGAAATTCCAAATGTCGCCCCCATTTACATTAGCCACCGGGTTCCACTTGATCAAACTGCCGACCCCACCTTCTAGTCCTTCAAATGTTGGATCCACCTGAACAACAGGGATTTGGGCTCTAGTTCCTGGTGATTGGTCCTTTCTTTGCCCAGTGATCCAAGCACGGAGACCCTTAAGTGCCCTTCTTAAAGGTCTAACCTTTCTGACTCTACAACATTCTTGGTGCCCATCTTCATAGAAAGAGAACAGTCCTTTCGTTCTAACTAAACCTTGTACTTCAACAGCATCTGGAAACATGTACTCTATATGGATGCCATAGTGTTTCTCGACTGCGTCAAAGAATTGGTAGGTTTCCAAGTTTAACCTCCCAGTGTCAAGACTAAATACCCTAAAGGGTCTTCCTGTTAATCGTGCATACTCAATTAATGCCACGTCTTCTGCTCCACTACACAATACATCAAAAGATCGATTAGAACAGATGTAGATAATAAACAGATTCATTTACAGTCAATAGATTACAATTGTTAGCAGCATTGTAATCCGAAGAGGAAAAAAAATGAAACCGGATCAGCTTCAATCTCAAGCTTATGTTATAAGTAACATACTAGTGAATAAGAACAGGCTGAACAGCAATGATTAAAAGAAACCTTGAAGATCAATACCCAGAGACAATTTTTCTACTAAAATCTGCTTTAAAGAAAATGGGATTATACCTAAATGCAATCCCAATATCGTTTCCGAATTTCTCTAGTGCTTTATCCATAATTTCAAGAGGAGAAGCTTTCACAAGTTGTCTAGCCAATTTCTCATAATCTTCTTCTGTTTCTAACTTCTCAACCATTTCTGTAAATTACACAAAGATTAATGGTCAAATCACAAAGTACACATCCCCGAAAATACTCTCACACAAAATCAACATAAAAGTTCATTGCAGAGAAAAAAAAAATGAAAAATCCCATACCAGGTGCAACCATGGTTGCTGCAAATGGAACAATTAAACCACTCCGTTTTAACTCCGCAAAAACGGGGGTTACTGAACATTGTCTCCTGGTTGAAGCAGAATGATGCTCCAATGATCGATCCAATGGACGAAACGAACTAATCGAATGAGCTGCAGAGATGCATAAGAAACACCATAAAATCTTAATTTACAAATAAAATCAGAATCCCCTTGATCAGGAAAACACAAAAAAAGCTTAATTTAAAATCAGAATGAGAAATGTACCTTTTAGTTTTTGAGAAGAACATGAATATAAATTAGATACGGAACCAGCTACTGAAGATGATGAAGAAGACGTGAATGACGCCATTAACGAGGGAACTTATTAACGAGAGAATTTTCTATCAAGTTTCTTCTTTTCTGTATTTTTTTTGTTAATTTTTTCGCTTTCAGCTCTGTGAAAAAATATTAGGGAAAAAATTAACGTTAAATAACGAGCAAACTGAACAAACCCATTTTAGGTTCATTGATCTGGACCGAATTTCGTTAAAGTAAATTTTTCCAGTTTTACACGTGGTCGTTACTCATTAGTGTTATACGAGGGAGTTACTTCTGTTGCACACGTGGTAATGAGCGATCAATGATTCATAGCTAATCCCACCTCGATAAAAAACTTGCATAATTTGTTATGGCCGGCTAAAAGTAACGAATTATGTTGACTCGAGATTGATGTCCAGTAAACAGAAACAGTCATGAATAGAAAGGGAGGATTGCCAATGTTTCCGGTTTTTCTCAGATATCACAAAATCTGTAACAGGACCTGTTTAAAATAGTCGAATCCGGTTTTTAACAGTGTAGGATCCGGGATTTAATTTGATAGATTTAGAACCGGGTTTGGTAAAATACACAAATATCCAACGAGTCCAGATATTAGTAGAATCTTTGAAAAATAAATAAATCCCTTTTTAAAAGTAGTTTATTTTCTACTATTTGTCTAATATATTTTTAAATATAAAATTATTGTTATTCTTTTTATTAATATTTTAATTAGAAACTAATATATAAAAAAATTTAGCAAATAATAGAAATCTAGAGTTAAAAGTAGACATATCGTTGGAATTTTAACCAAAAAGAGGTAAATATCAAGGTATTCAACTAGTAGAACCGATTAGGACCCGAAATCGTATCGGATCCCAACAGTCCTATCCACCGGATACTAAATTTACCAATAGATCCAAATAATAGGACCCAAAACTGGGCCCATTTTCATCTAATTCTGGTCCGGTTCCAGGGGTTGAGTACCCATTGACAGCCTAAAGAGGGTGCTTGGGATCTTTTAAATGGCATTGGTCCGTATTTGGATACGGAATTGGTCTTCCTCTAGGTGGATCGCAAAATTTATCGATAATCTTACTGGCAACAGACCATTTTAAACTCCGAACATGAACAACTAACATAATTTATTTATTTTTGTGATAGACCTTCCGTTTATTTTTGTGATAGACCATCCTTAATGTGACTTACAACCTGAAACATGGCTTTCAAAAGGGCCAAGTAGTTTGTAATACTGAAAGGTGATTTTATTCTTTAGGATTGATCACTATTTAAACCCCAAGTCAGCTCAAAAAGTCTTAAAAAAAGACATCAACTCACCAACTTACATAGCAAAGTTTTGAAGATTCTTGCTGATTATACCATTATAACTTCACCTGAGAAGGCTGAACAGGAAACAAGAATTATATACAGTGGAAATGGAATCTGTATCAACTATATTGTAAACTATAACACTAAAAAGAACAAAAAAAAAACAGACAGAAAATTGGTGGGAGTTCCAATATTTGTGCATGATCGGTTTAAGGGATCTATGACTAACCCTAGATCATCAATAATGCAGCTAAGTCACAACAGCTTCACCCTAGATCGCTTGTATTTATAAAAGAAGATATCACTCAATTAGGAATATTCCTACTCCGGCCAATCTATCTGAGAAAAGGATAAAAGGATGAACTGAATTTATACTGTGAGGTTGGGAACCCTAACAGGCATGAAAAAACAGCTAGCTTCTTAGGGCATGGTATCCATCGGATAGCTACCCAGGACACGAAGAAATGTTGCAAATTCCTGCACAACATGAAAATGTGTATGTTATTCGTCTGAGAAGATTACTTTCATACTTGAATTAGACATATCGTCATCGAATTTGGAGGCAATAGTTAGTAAGTAAACATGCAAAAATTAACTCAACTAAGTTTCAAGAGAAGATTGCATCATACTTCATGATTTCATCAAAACTTGGAACCACAGAGTTTACAGAAACAAAACGACTTCAAAAATAACATCTAAGATTCTACTGTGAAATGCAATTGCTAGAGCATCAGAAATAACTTCCAAAAATGATTAAAAAAACAATGACCTGAAGATGCCCTAAAGCAGATTGTGAACGACGTTCTGCCATTGACGCTTCAAAATCAATATAGAATAGGTAATCGAAATATCTGCCATCACAAACTTGTATTAGATAGCTTTGAGAGATTAAATTCAACTAGAAAGCTGCATAATTAAAATCCTAAAAAAAAAACCATTTTTGGAGATTTTTTCCCTCAAATGACAAGTGAAACTTACAGAAATGGAAATTAACCAGGAAACCCAAGACAGAAGGTGCATTTCAACATGCAAATAGGTTAATTCACATGAATTTACAAGGTGCAGTTCAAGAAAGAATCTCGCCGTAAATCCCAATAAATCATTGTAAAACCTTCTAATTGAATAACAAAAAAAGATACGCATCTTTCTTTCCTTTTATCCAAATATATTAACCAAAAGGTAATGATACTCACTTGGCAGTCCCATTATTAGAGTCATCGACAACCCTAAATGGCCTCTTTTTCTGGGGTCGGCTTTCAATCTGGATCCCAATAGAAAGTAGACAATCAAAGTTGAACCTTTCATAGCATAAATCGCTAAACAATGGAATCAAAACTAAGTAAAGGTACCTTAGTCAAATTAATGTCTCTCAAAGCGAACACTGCTAAGGCTTTAAACAATACTCCAGGACCTTCTTCTAGCGTAAACACAATGCTCGTCTAGAAAGAAAATAGTATTTCTTAATTGGATTCAGTAAGATAAATTATTAGCTAAACTAGAAAAGAAAAAAAAAACTAACTTTACCTTAAAGGGTCTATCATTTGTTGCTAAAATTGGTTCTCTCGCAAGTATCAAAAAGCGAGTAATATTGTCACAGTCATCCTGCAAAACAAACTGTGAGTTTAGGCAAATCATGTAGCAGTTCTTGTGAACCAAATAGGACTAAAAAAAATCTGCAACACTCCAATATGTAACAAGGTAACTACGTTAGCAAATATAGAATTGATATATAGCAGTTAATAACACAACGACCTACAATTAATACAATTAATACACTTAATATCTCTATCTTGTCACCAGTTACGTACTAATCACAATTAGATGACATATAAAACTGGTTTGTTCATTGAATAATACTCGTAATACATCTTCCGTAATATATGGATAAAGATGGAAATCTAATAATGGGTGGAGAAAGATTGGAGCTTCGTGAAAAGGTTAGGAAAAATATTACCTGGATACGTTCGGCAAGTATGTTGAGCCCATATATTTCAGCAGCTCGAGCACTTGCAACTGCGCCAGTATCTCTTAGTTGGTGTGAGGCTACATGCTGGTTCAATATTTCAAGAATATAGATTACTTTACTATGGTAGAGATGCAGTAGAGGTTCAGAAAAGTTTAAATTGTCAATAGATCACCTGAGCAGCACCAGCGGTATCATCTACACTTTCCCTGACAACACCTAACTTGCTAAGTGTAATTTCACATTGTGCAAGTGCCTACAAGCAATCAGGAACATTTAGTTAGCAAAGAAGACAAGTTTCTAAGACCCAGAAGCCTCAACTTTTAAGAAGGTATTGCAGCTCAGTTGCATGGGCAATATCTCAAATCACATAATATATGAAATTGGCACCCAAATATGGTGCCATTTGGAATTTTGATTGTTGCTAAGCAAACCCATGCTTGTGTAAAGAGAAAAGAAAATAGCTCGAGCAACAAAGAAAACAATCAAAGCTGAATTTTATAAAACCTAATCCTACAGCTGTGTAATGTAGTGACAGATATCCACTAACCACTGTGCTCAAGACCAAAGATGAAATAGAGGGTCACATAGTTTTTTCTCTTCTCAGATCACACTCATAACACCACATTGAAGACTACTTCGGTAACACCCCAACATAAAATGTGTGAAAGAGCAGGGAAGGGAATGAGACTAACCTGTGGATGACTTATGACACGTTTCAGGTCTTCCTTTCTTATGCCATGCAGTCCCAGAAGGCAATGATTAACAGCCAACTGTACTTCACCAACAATATGAAGTCTATGTCGAAGGAGTAAATCATAATTACGATGTATGCTTCCACCTAAGGAATTCTCAATGGGAAGGATTGCTTTATCAACCAGCCACAATTCAACTGCCTATGAAACCGAAACCAATTGTAAATATAGAAGAATTTAGTGAATTCATTGTTTAAAAGCTATCAAATGAAGAATCAATGAAAACCTTAAATGCCGCTTCAAACTGATCACAAGGGACAGCCTCACATCCAGGGTATGCTTTAAGCGCAGCAGCTTCACTGTATGCTCCTGGTACCCCCTACAATAGTTGAAGAAAATTTATCTACTACTACGTAGAAAGAAATATCTGCTTTTAGTAAATTATTAAGTTCCATACCTGATATGCCACACGCATATTCGAACCATTACTAGGAGAAGCAGAAAAATCAGTCACAGATAAAGGTCCTGCATTCCAATACATCATAGAGCAATTTAAGGTACAAACTCGGAGAGTTTTATACTTTGGCGAAAGTACTTCTCTAATAACATTATCCAACTATCCCAACGTAAAGATTCAAAAAAAGGAAAAAGATCTGCGCATATTTAAATACGATACCATTGTTCTTTAAAATGCCGACCTTTTAATACTATCGCTGGACTAAAAATAGAAACCCAAACTGAAGACAAAGACTCCACTTCAGTTGACACGAAAACAACATGCTGTTAGGAAGTAGAGGTTCCAGTTTCTGGTCGAACTCGAGCAAATGATAACAAAAAGAAAAACAAGAAACCAGCACAAATAACCCCACAGATATTTCATCCCTAATTTTACAAATACCTAAGTAACGCCTTTCAGTAACAATGATCCAATTCATAGACCTGATATATATAGTAATTTGCATTCACTAAGCCCAACACTTTCTACAAGAGGCATACAAACCATTTCCCTCTCCATCAACACCTTTCCCGCAGTGCCCGACCTTCCATTAAGCGCAACTAAAAGGGGATGACTCGATAAGCAACCTCAATTTCTAATGGTTCATATAACTTATCAAATGTGCTTTGTCAAGCCAAAGATATACAACAAACAAACCTCAACATTATTCTATATCCACTTGACTGTTTGTAACTATGTAACTTATAAACAACTGATTAAGTAGCCTGAATCTACAACATGGGTAAATAAACTATTCCCATAAAGGCTATTTGTTAACACAGAAAAGGGGCTAAGTTAAGTAATCAATTATCGATTTTCCAAATGTAACTAGATTATAAAAATGAGAAGAGAAAAAGAAACCCACTCGGGAGAAAGTTCAAATCTTTATGAAATTTTCTTTCTCTAGCAGCCACTTGATCTACTGCACGCTTTAAATTCACTGTCTTTAAAGATGGATTTTCATCTTCAACAGAAGTTATCGCCCTTTGAGTTGAATAACCTTCCAAAACACTGTAAACTTTCTTTGTCTTCAAATCCAAAGCAAACCCAGAACGTTTAAAGTTGAAGTCTCCTTTACCAAAGTTAGGAGGCAGAGGAACAGAACAAACCCAACCAGGAAAACCCTTCAAAGCCATTAAACCAGTCTGTTCCAAGTCCTCTGATTCAACGCAGTTAAACCTAAACTAATGTACTCATCTGAGAAAAAAAATCTCCTCTTTTTTTGGCAAGTGAGAGATAAATTAGAGAAGAATCTATTTATGATGAACCCAGAACAACATTTTATTAGAGCGCACTAAAGGGTGAGTGATTCCATCCAAAATAAATAAAGACGTAACGGGTGAGTGTGGAGCCCAGGTAAGATATATCGTATAATATGGTTTTCTGATGGAGATCTTACTTCTTAGAATGAACAAAGTTGGTAAGAATTGATGAGAAAGAATGAGAGAATAAGACCCCTGTTGTAGCTGTATAGGTGGAGGGTAGATTGCGGAGATACGCTCTGTAGAGTCCAGGAGAAGGGAGGACCCGTTGGGGTCGATACCCGTTTCCCCCTCCCACTTCGGATAGAATGGAGGGAGCTATGAGGTGGTGGGCCGTGTTGTAGTACTTCCAAGGGTGTATATCGGTTCTTAGCACCACCGGTGTATATCGGTTCGGTTCTTAGCACCACCTTTTTTAATAAACTGGCAAATGCATTAACACCGTGTTTGGTTCACATAATTGAAGGCACACTAATTGGATTCTAAAACAATTGGTCTGATCTTGTGAACCAAACAATCTTCGTGAATTCATAACCGGATTCTGAAGCAATTGGATTACTCCTAAATTTCTGTTTTCAACTGCATTTGTTGAGGAATGTAATGTAATGTGATTCCCTGAAACTAAAGGGTAATTTTACTGAAATGATATACTTATTCTTTCTGCAAAACTTCAATCAATTGAGAAAATTGGTCTTTTAACTAACGAACAGTTAAACTCTCTTCTTGTTCTGTGACATAGAACCTTCTCAAACCTAAGATTTATAAGTTAAACTTTCTTTCTCACCGTGTATGTCTCATTCTTAAAAAAATCATAGTGCCAAAAATAAGGTCTCCAAAATGGTTTATGGATTTAAATCTACTATATTTAAATTTATATCACAAAATTAAAAATCCAATTTTTTTACCCATTTTGTTATCAATTTTTCTCGACATAAACTTGGGTTTGTGTATTTTCAAGTTTTTTCGAGAAATAAGAGTTTGGAGGTTAGGATTTCAATTGAAGTTCTTGGTTCCAAAAAGGTCATTTGACACTCAGGATTCTAATTTTCAGATTCTTTGTTTGAAAAACCTCAACCAAATACTAAAATTGTGTTCAAGGAATCAATTCCATATAATCCAATTTTTATTATCAGATTACCTTGTAATTAGGTTAAAAAAACTCCCAAAAATTCCAACCAAATGCATTGTAAACTTAAACAAGCATGATTACATTTTCCTTAATAAGAGGGATAAGGATTTTAGGGTCGACCCTGAAAATTTGGTGTCCTAAAGTAAAATTCGAAAATCATGTCCTATGCATATTTCTATACAAAATATGTAAATATCATATAAGACTATATTACCGTTAAACCATTCTTTTTATATTATAAATCAAAATAAAACAATAAATAACATTTATGCATTTAAATTATAAGAGTAAAATAATAAATAAAAAAGTATAAAAACATGGTTCTTTCTAATACTGATAATAAAAATAATAAATATCATTTATTTATATATTTTCGCTTAATGTTTCCCTAAGTGATTTAGTGGGTACCTAGATTAATTGTTTAAGTATTTATACTTGAAATTTGATGCTCACTGTTTCGAAAAAAACAATAAAAGTTCACCTCCTTTTCTTGCACCAAAGAGTTGAGTTCATACTCAAAGGATTATGTGATCTTTTGTGACTGTAAATCCCAAAGAGGTTGTCATAATTGTCTTCCAAGCACCTATAAAAGGTTGAGAGTCGCTTCCCCTACGGCTACCTTGTTACGACTTCACCCCAGTCGAAGACCCCACCGTGGTATGCGGCAATAAGACCACCAAGAGCCTTTGTGTATTGGTACACAGGTAAGGAGGTTTACCCCCACTTGCCTTTTAAGGTAAGGAATGGATGATCATTGATCCGATGCTTCGGGCGAAACCAATTCCCAGGGTGTGACGGGCGGTGTGTACAATAAAGAAAAATCCAACTCAAAGTATTACCATATTGCTAATAGTGAGTCTAAAATGTAACGACTCGATGTAGGTTCACCTTAGTTCAGCATGCGCACTTTTAACTTCTCTATTTCATCTCTAATTTCTTCCATAAAATTAAAGTAATGATAAATTAAAGGTTGAATGCTTATAATAATGAAGTCTGTGAATCATATGTAAGTATGAATAAGGAATGCAACCCATGCAGGATGATGATCCACTAACAGCACAACCAGTGGGGTGGACATTTTGGCTAATTTGTCAATTACCATCCACAGTGGGATGCACAAACCCAAAAAATAACTTGGCAAATGGGTATATTTGGGGGATTTCCCATCGAGGATCAATGAGTAAGTCGATCGTCTTTGTTTGAGACGATCAACTGATAGTCGAATCTCAACGGCTCTCATCCAACGGCTATGATTATCTCCCCTATAAATTCAAACATTTTCTACTCCAATATCACACCCTTCTTCACTCAAAAAATCTTCTATTTTCACGACAATATTAATCTTTCTATCTTAAACTCTTCTTCTCAACTTTTGTTCAACAAAAATCATAAAAAAATGGCAAAAACTGCAACCCAACTTGATTTTTCTAGAGTCATACTTGAAGATGTTATTAATAAGATATGTGATGGTTATAAGAAAATTGAGAATGAGAAATAACAAAGAGGCCTTTGAGTTTTAGATGTTAACCAAGTCAACTCTGCAGCTATTAGAAAAAGAAGAGTTCAAGGCAAGAAAATCGAAGGAAAATAAACTTTGAAAGTAAACCGTACGATTGTTCATAAAAACCAGGGAAAATCTTCTCAAGAGCGCATCGAATGGAAGATCCGTCAAATGAAGATAAACAGGAGGCCCAAGATTGTTAGAGATTTTTACTGAAGTGTTTATTTAATTTAAGTTTTTACTGCCCTAGTTTATATCTTGTAAAAGAGCGTAGTATATTACATTAATGTAATGAGAAGCCTGTTTTAATATAATTTTAATTAATTTAATCTAAATTTAGTTAATTTAATCTAATTTTAATTTTGGTTAAGTTAAGCTTGTTCATTTCTTTTTGACATCAAAGTATATTTAATTAAAAATTTGTAATTGAATTAGTTTATTGCTAAAATCATAAATAGTCGTTTGATTAAACTTAGATGAACGGCTAAGATGAAATTATAAATTATATAGTCGTTGTCGTTGCAAACTAAGACAATCGGCCTAGGTTGAGACGACAACGGCTAGTTCCATACAACGGCTATAAGATAGTTCTATAAACAAAAAAAAAAGAATGCAACCTCTTATTATATTTACTCATTTTAGAAATAAAGAAAATAATCGATATCCTTATGAATCGGAAAATACTATGTTTTCCCCTTCTTATATTAGGATTCGTTCAAGTATTTTCACTTCCCAAATCACACCCTCTCCAACTTCTTCTCCAACTTCCTTTACACCCATATGGCTCAACCGTATATTAATCCGAAAGAGTTTACCATTGATGAAGATTTATCTCTATGTAGAAAATTTGTTGCATGTTATCCTGCAAGGAATGAGGAACAACGACAAAATGGTGTAGTCAGTATGAGTTACTGGAGTAGAATCTATAAGAAGACAAGTTGAAAAATTAATATTTTTAGTTCGGGTCGTCAATCGATATCGATTAAGGGGTGAAACCAATGTTGAAGTTGTATCGCGAGCTCGAGAAGAATGGCAAAGATGTAAAATGATAAGTTTTTCTTATGAAGCTCATTACGCAATCTTGAAGGATTTTTTAATTGTAAGTATGAGATGTTAAAAAGTAGGCATGCTACTCCAGAAAAAACGTGGTTAAATTTTAATTGAATGTGAAATAAAATTAGTAGTTTGTTTTTTGCTTTATGAAGTTCATTATGCAATCTTGAAGGATTTTTTGATTGCAGTATGGGATTAGTTGTGATTGCATGCTCTCTAATTCAATTACAAATATCATAAATAGTTGGGGTGGAATTATAGCCGTTGGATTTGTTTGATAAGGTTCGACTGTTTTCGAATCATGCTGAGACGCTCGGCTCAGACTGAGACAAGCCTCGTCTCAACCTAGGTCGAGCGGCTCAGCATACCTCGATCGGTTAAACTAGCCTCGTTTAGCCAATTCTCCACTTCCCAAAACCGAGTTTGCCCATCCATCTGGCTTGGCATTTTGGCAAATTTGCCAATGCCCACTGGAATTGCTCTAACCATGACTTTATTTCATGTTTATATGTTTTAAGTTCTTAAGGGCCCACTGGAATTGCTCTAACCATGACTTTATTTCATTTTTATATGTTTTTAAGTTCTTAAAAGTACAGGTTAGAAGAAACTAGCAAAGTCAAGGACTTAAGTAGGAGATCATATTTAAAGAAGATCTTATCATGGATTAGCTTTGCGAAGTCTAATGATGTTTTTATTTCTAGAGTTATTACTTATAGAGAACTTAAAACCCATCTTGAGATAAAGCACACGTGTTTTATTGAAAATTTCAAGACTTGCAAATTCACTCTTGAGTTTGCAAGTTTTTGTTTTGGTAGTTTACCACTAATAATTTTCACTCAATTTTTGTGTATCTAAAGTTTATACAAGTCAAACATCAGGCTAATTAGTCACTTTAGTTCGCGAACCTAATACGATGAGTTCGCGAACCTAAAGTGGAGAAATTATGCTGAGACTTTTTTGTTGTTTGAGTTCGAGAACCTAATATGGTAAGTTTATAAACCTAGTACATAATAATTCTCTTGTGAATTTTTTAGCATTTGAGTTCATGAGGCCATTATGGCGAGTTCACGAACCTAAAAGAACTTTCATATTCCTGTAGCCTTTTTTGCATTTGAGTTCGCGAAGCTAAACACTTGATTTCGCAAACCTACAAAGCTTATGAATTTTATTTCTCTCATATGAGTTCACAAACTCAATTTTTGATCGGTCCAATATTCCATTGGCTTTGGACTTATTAATTCTTCTTTGTTTTCAAGGGAAACTTTTCACACCTTTGCTTGCCATTCTTGATGATTATTTCAATACTTGATCTTTATGATTATCTTTTGTGTATTGCTTTTATGTATTGATTTTACTGATATTAGTTTAAAACTCCTTGTGATTTTTTCTAAAACTCAAAAATCCTTTACTTGTAAAGGTAAACCTTGTGTTGTTCTCTTTTGAGGATGACACCAAATGGGGGAGAATTCTTAATTAAACTTTTGCTTAATTGATATATCATTATGGAGAGTGTGGCTGCAGAATTTAGGATAGAAAAATACATTTAATCTTCCGATGGTGAAAGTAACTAAATTTTCTTGTGAAACTTAGTGAATCATCATTGTTGGTATAATTGATTATTTAGTCTTACTTGTTCTCTTATTGGCGTAGTTTATATTGATCCCTGCCTTGTCAACTTTGTGACAACAAGGGGAGAAATATTAGTAGTTTACTCATATGGATTTTTGAGCAATGTCTAAGGAGGAGTGAATTAAACTATTCGTTCATCGGCAAATTTAGCATAAAAGAGACAAGTAATGATTAAGGGGGGGTTCTTATCACAATTTGATGTAGTATCACTTTATTTGAAAAGGTACATTGTGCTTAAAAGTGATTAAAGATACTACTTAGCGAGATAACAATGATGCACGAGATTTATATCATTATTGTAAACTCCAAGGGGGGGGTTTTGTTATCACTTATGATACGAATCTTTCAATTGCAGGTACTCATTGAACACATGCGAAACCATGGAAGAACATTGAAGATTCGAGAAATCAGGAAAGCATTATGGATATTGTGCTGAAAGTCATATCTATAAAAGTCCATATGTATTTTAAATTTAGTCACCAAAATTTGCAAAGGGGGAGATTGTTATAGCGAATGCTCAGTTGAACCTACAGACCTTGGTATGTCCAGTATGTTTTCATTTTTAGATGCCAAAATTATTTCTTGACTTAGCATACTAAAAGTTAACTTCGGTTTGGAATGAATTAGGTTCTAACTAAGAGCAAGTCTAGTGGGGTGGGCAAATTGGAAGATTTTTCCATTTTCACCCCACAGTGGGACTGGCGAACTGGATGGGCAAACCCTTAAATCTGAGGGTTTTCCATACACGTGTCAAGTTGAGCCGAGTGAATCAACTTGTGACGGTCGAATCAACATAAGATGGTCATCCTTACCTGGGTCGAGACTCGGCTCTAGTTGAGATGAGCAACGTCTCATATTCAGACGACCGTCCTAGGCTGATCCAACAACGGCTAGTTCTATCCAACAGCTCTTATTTCACTCCCTACAAATTCCACCAAATTAAACACCAAAATCATACCCTTTACGCACAAAAATTCTTATAATTTCACTTTAATCTTAATCTTTCCATCTCAAACTCATATCTCAAAAACTGTAGAAAAAAAATCAAAAGAAAATGGTCATTGTACATCAAAACACAAAATACTTCAACAGAAAATGATTCATCGGAAAAGTTTACGGTGTAAATTATATTCTAGATGAAGATAAAGCTATTTCTGGAGATTATGTAGCATTTACGCTTGATGGTGTTCAAGAACAACATCAAACGCTTTGGGGGAATATTCTTAAACAATTTAAACAAATAAACTAGGAATACAAATCACCATGATGATGCGGGATTTACAAATCATTTTGGTACAATCAACAAAGACATGAATAGTTTGGTAGCTTTGATGATGCAAGTGAAACGCCAAAAAGCGAGCGGTGATACTGAAGTCGATGTGGTAAGTTGCATTTCAATTTGTTTAATTGATTTTAAAAATTTTATCAAGTTGTTGTAATAACTAACTTATAAATGTCGAACTGCAGCAACGAAAAACTTGAGAGGAGTGGCAAAGAACAAGAAGTACGAGTTTCAAAAACGAAGCATGTTTCCACATCCTCGGAAAGATGAATAGGTATAACCCCAATATGTTGAATAGATATCAAGTACCAAAGGAAACCTCTTCGTAACAGTAAATGTTTCTCGAGGGTCTTCTTATTATTCACCAGAAACAAACTCAAACCCTCGACCAAATATAGGCAGATCCTAGCATGATAATTCTAATTTTAATGTCAATGGAAATGCAGAAAGATACAAATAATAAAAAAGGAATAGAAAAGCATCTCAATATGCCGCGCAATCATCAACTTCATAAATTTATTTTCCAGTTTTTTGGGGAAATAAGAAAAGTATGATATTGATAAAATAATGGAGCGTAAAAAATGGCTACATAAATGAAGAAAGGTCATAAGGCCCTTAAAAAGAGTATTTTTAATGCACACATGAGAGAAATCATAGGAATGGACACGACAAAGATAAGTCGGGCACAATTGAAACTCTGGCAAGATGAATTTGATGATATTCAAGCACATAAGGCACAATAATGCCCAACACCAGTTGGCGTTGATTCTGATAAGGAGGAGGACACCTTAGATGAGGATAAAAATAATGCCATTACACTGGTTTTGTTACTAATTTTAGATTCATCCATGTAATAGTTAGTTTAATGGCTATATAATCCTTTGTTTTATATTCAATTTAATCCTTAGTTTCAGTTTTAAATTCATTATTGGTTTTTTATTTGCCAATTTGATCCTTAATTTCAATTCCAATTTTTGTTTAAGTCAAACTACATTAAAAGAAATATAATGATTGAAATAATAACTAAAAAGTTCAAAAAAACAACAACTAAATCATGTCAGGGTTTCTTCTTTCAAAATCAACCCATAAGTGTGCAGTGAAATCCTCCCTTAGCCTTAAATGTAATCCTATATTTTGAATTCTCTCTTCTACCATTTTATACTCTCTTGTGGGCACACCGTAAAGGGGTTGAACTTATTTCCTTAAATCTTTATATAGATAACTTGTCCAACTGTGATTCCGTCGGGCCTTATCGATTACCATATTATGCAAAATGATACAGGTGAGCGCAAACTTATTCATTTTAATTGGTTTAAACGAACGATATGGTCCATAAATTATATAAAACTTCCTCTTCAAAATTCCAAATGCTCGTTCGACATCCTTCATACACCCCATCTTCTTCCCGTTAAAAAGTTTTCTATCACGGTGTTCCTTGGCTTCGGGTATCTGAGTGTAAGCTTGAACTAAACAAAGGTGTCCCTATTTAAAATTTCAAATTCTCGTTTGACATCCTTCATACAATCCATACTTTAGTTCTTCAAACAAAGGTGATTTATGCAAAATATTTATGTCGTTATTTGAACCCGAGAGTCCAAAAAAAGTATTCGTATCCAGAAATCATAAGAAGCCACCTCTTTCATAGCTAAAATTGGTTTTGTATAGTGGCCTTTATACTAACATTGCTAAGCATAAGGACATCCATGCCATACCCAATGTATGCAATCAAGGCTACCTAGCATTCTGGTAAAGCCTTTATTCTTCTTTTCAACTAGTAGTCGGTCGACATCGTCTTGCATTGGTTGTTGCAAAAAAACGTTGATCAAAATAGCTGACTACAGTTTCATAAAACATTATGAGATTTTCATATGCTCTTGCTTTTTCCATACGAATGTACTCATCATAGGTATCCGCAGGCACACCATAACCTAGAATCCTTATAGTTGCAGTGACCTTTTGTTCAGGACTATGTCCTAGTATGTTTCATGCATCAAATTGACAGTTGAATTTAGGGTTTACCCAATAAATATATCCGATAACCCGCATGAACAAGTGTTGTGGTATGCGGAAACAATGTTGAAAATCTTCATCAGAGCACATACTTCTATTAATAAAATAATCACGCATCATTTATTGATGTCATTCAATTCGAAATCTCCATGTATATCTTTTTCTCAATACAGCTCTTGGTTCTGGAGCTTGCGGTATTTGACATGTGTATAATTGTATCATTGTGTTTGTTATCGTTCTCTCATCGTCTGAATCTGCATCTATTTGATCCAACTGATGTATAAACCTTTGTTGTTGTTGGATAAATATTTCCGTTAATGTATGCACTTCTTCATTTTTTAAATTAGAATCCACAATAAATGAAACGACTGAAAACAAGTAATATATTAAAGAAGTTGGAAGATTTTTTCATGAAAATCGAGAATCGACAGAAGTTGAGTGTGTTTAAAATTGGTGAACGGAAGAAGATTATATAGGTAAAAGAAAATATAGTCGTTGGGGTGATAGCAAATATAGTCGTTGTTGTATCAGACAGAGACGGTCGTCTCAACCTGAGTTGAGTCTCGTCCGAGACGAGACTCGTCTCAACTTGGGACGACCGTCCCAACTTGCTACATCGGCTCAATCTGAGTCGACAAATCGTTTTGCTACCTCCCAGAAATAGGTTTGCCCATCCACCAGGCATAACAAATATGTTGATTTGCAAGTTCCTACTGGACTTGCTCTAAGGAAATAAACTTGGTTTGTATCTAAGGGAAGAACTTATTCTATGAAACGTTGAAATTGCTTGAATTGCTGGAAAGCCTTTTCTTCAATATCAAGCGACCTGGCCTTGATCATTCACTATAAAAATAGATTCATGTAGCTCTACAAATTATCCCTCTGAAAAACTGTTTAGGCTCTACATAGGTTGTTCTCTACTTCTTTTATTCATCAAGAATAAGGGTGAGACTTTGAAGGCTTCACTTGGGGATCGTGAAGCACAGGTTTACTATCTTCTCTTAGATAGTTTCGTAACCTGTATCTAGACTTGATCTATAATTCTTTTCTATTATAAGGTCCTTCTTTTTTTTTTTAAAGCCATTCAAGAGTTATTGATCAAAGCAAATTTGATTGAACTTCAATCACAATTGCTTAAACGTTAATCTTTAAAAATCCTGATTTGAATATCTTACAAGAACTCATCTAGACTTGATCTTAGACTGAATTCTAATGCATGTCTAAGTGCAACAAATTACTTAAGATATTTCCCACTAATATTAACAGGTAATATAGCGGTAGTAAGGATCGTCCCACAGAGAGCTATATAATTGTGATGATATTCAGATGAGCAAACAAGAATAAAGACAAATGCTAAAAATGGGGTTTGGTTAATTAAAATAAATAACAAATATAATAAGAAGAAGATGATTAGGGACTCATTCGTTGTTACCAAACGTTAACTCAAGTAGTATACTTATGCATCTTTCGTTATAATCATTCATCACCATCCGTAAAATAGAAGCTAGCTTAATTTTATCCCTAAAATTTTTTTGTCGCTGGATATGGAAGTTCTCGAATACCAAATTCTATTCATATGGACCACCAAGTAGTAGCTCACTCAAGGTGTAACCCAATCGAATTTTTTAGTTTTTATGAATTTATGTTGATCCCAGCAGTTAAACTCATAGCTCAAGATCCACTTGTTGGTGTTTTCTTCACTGGCAATTGCTCCACAGAATCCCCCTGCAAGGTATCATGATTTCTACTTGTGTAGATCGTTGTTTGACTATTATACATATCACCCAACTTCTACTAGCGATATAATAATCAATAAATTGATTTAGTTGCACACCTAAACAATCTAGAAATTTATCATAAACATTAGGTACGGTAATGACAAGTGATTTGATGATTAAAACTCCGAATAAACTTGTATAAGTAATCAAGCTCCACACTTAGAAGATTGAATTCATCCCTGACCAACAAAAGAATTAGATATTCATAATACAAGAAAGAATAATAAATATCATGGTTTCCTCCTAAATGGATAAACCTTAAATATGGAATGTAGTCTTCTCTTCTCTCCTTGGTTATGTAAAATTTCTATGATAAAAAAATTAAAGATATCCTTAATTATCTCTTAAATAGATATCCAAGTTGTAGAATTGCTCTTTGATAGACACATTTATGTGTCTTACTTGATCTCATATTTGTATTAATAGTTCTCATATTTTGTTCTAATATCAATATTTTATATGTTTTTAGGCTTTTTTGAAGAATAAAATTTTACGGAAAATTCGGATTAAAAAGTTATAAAGGCACCCATTATGAATTGATAATGGCACCCACTCAATTGTTAAGGGAACCACCTTTTTCAAATAAAAAAAAACTTTTAGGAGGGAGTTTTTCTTCTTCTGTCTGCTGTTCTGAGAGTTTTTCAAGGCTTTTAAGAACAAGAGATATTATTGTCCAAATAAGAGAAAGCGTACACAGTGAAAGAACAAACAAATCTCGCAAGTATTTCACGTGAATGGAGGAAAGAAAAAGATATTCTCGCCTCTCGATAGTTTGATTTGGTTTAAAAAAGAAAAGGAGATATTCTCGAGTTGGAAAACAACATCTTATTCTCGAGATAAAAGAAATAACATCAAAGAGTTGTTCGAGAATTAAATACCAAGAGTTTGATCGAAAAGAAAAAATCATTGAGTGAAAAGATTTGGAGGAGTTATTAGGGAAAGATTCATTGTTTTAATATAAATAGAGACCAAGGGTGAGCATGTGGAGGAGTTACCAAGGTCGGCTCTTCTAGAGATAGAGAAACAAAAAAAAATCAGAATCAAGTTTGCACGTTCAGGGAAGAAGGAAGAAGAACAAGAACAAACACAGTTGTCACTGAAACCGTTGCAATATCCTTTGTATTATACGGTTATAAAGACGGTTTTGTGTATAGTTCCTGTAACAGTTTTGATATTTAAGTCACATGAAGGATGTGTTTTATTCAAGTGCACCTGGAATGAATCGGTGAATTATAAAAACTCTTAGTAAGCATTTTTCATTAATGAATAATTTGGTTAATTGTTTTTCTTATATTCCTTTTCTCCATGAGTAGCTAAATTCTTTTCTAGGGTACATGAGGAAACTATTTTGATGTGTATTTTTAATATTTAATTTCTTAAACATAATTTATACTCTCTGTTTGTGCTTTTTAATGACTAATAGTTTGTCTTCTAAATATGCTTTGATTTGATTGTTCTGAATAGTCTTTAGGTTGTTGATCTTTTATAAGCGAAGAAAATTATATTTTTGTGAGATGACAAAAGTCGTATAAATAATTTTAAACGTTGTATTTTCCAAAAAATAAGATTGAGTTCAATATTGTTTTGAGTAGTATGTGAGTATTATGTATAAGCTATTAAGTTTGAAATTACCAACATCAGAAGTAGTGGAATCCAAAACCCTAGACCTTTATTTTTCTGGTTTATTAATTTGTCAAGTTATTTTATATAATTAAATTCATAAAAATCATTCAAAAACATTTTTTTTAGCACATAGTTTGTCTATTAACTAGATATAATATTATCAATCCATGTGGGAACGAACATGTACTTGCTGCTTCTACTTTATAGACGTCGTGCGATTGCGGCTATAGGTTTTTGTCCTATCACTCGTGCTTGTATCCCGGTTATATTAGGTTTCCAAAACTCGTCCAAGCTCAAAAATAGCACAAAAACCCGTGAAAATATTCTAGTCCACGTAACTTTCTCGCCCACTAGAGTGGTCGAGATTTATGAAATTTTCGCTCACGTACCCTCTAAGAAACAAATAAAGTTTCTAGATTTCTCTTTCTTTGTCACACTAGTGACTGATAAATCATAATTTTCTCGGTCATGTATCACATTGAGAAATTTATAAAGTTCTGGATTTGGTTTTTCTTATTCACTACCTTCGTCGAGAAGTATGGATTTCTCGACCACCAGACCCACCGAGAATTTTTAAACTTGTTATTTTCTCCGTTTTTAAACTCCTTCGCGCAACTTGGTCTCGGGTCCTTGAATACTTGTAGTACTTTACTCAATTGGTACTTTTAGAGCTATTTCCATCGGTTTATAGATGATTCACCTATGGAGACAAATATAATAGAAAACAAGATTAATACAAGGTAATTTACACAAAATCTAGCAAATAAGTGCAAGAAAACGATAGTAAGAATATATAAATTGTGCACTTATAAAATTCCCCCACACTTTCCTTTTGTTAATCCTCAATCAAACTATAAATCATAAACTAACCTAACTCACTTTCAGAGGAATCACGATTGCACTTAGCATGTGCAACAAGCCTTTAAACCCTAGGTGTCCCTATCAGATGATTTATAGTCTCACGAGGGTTCGCAAGAGGTATACCCACAAAACTTACTCCAAATACTTAGTATTCCAAATTGACAAGCATTTAAGAGCTATAAGGACATGAAAGTTTCTGCTCACTAATAATAAGAAGTTAGAAGTACCAAAGAACATTATTATCATGCTTTATTGTTGTGAACGAGGATGTAATGTGTTAAACCAATGACATATGGAGAAATAAATAAGCATTTCTCCTCGACTTCTGCCTCACCAAAAGGATAATAAATAATTGACACTCATAAGACGATATAATTGGGTCTCACATGTGTATAAGAAGGAATAAAGAAAGAATACTTACACACAGAAATGTGACGCTTAATAAATTCAATTTTTGATGATCTCTAAGAAAGGTAATAAATCGTATGTGAGGATGGGAATGTGATAGACACATTTTAATGTCTAATTTGTACCTTAATTTCTAGTGAGTTAGTATTCGATTTTGTGTCTATTACGTGTTTTATTGCTTTTGTAGGGACATTAGAAGAATAAAGATTTGTGGAAAAATTGGCTCAAAAAGTGTTCAAAGCACCCGGGAAAATGGATCAAGGCACCCACACTTTGGATTGGGGCACCCTTGGATCGGGATGGGCTGGATCGGACCAACTCAGCGGGTCAACTCGGCCCAGTCAACTCGGTCAAAGTCAGTTGACCGAGTCAAACCCAGTTGACCAGGTCAAAGCTTCATCGGTAAAACAGGACTCAAATCAAATCGCAATTTTGATGGGATTTCAGCAAATTGATAAGTACCCAATCTAATTGAAGGTTCGTATAATCGATTAGAAGCCCTAGAAGCCGAAGATAAGGGCTGGAGAATCATGAATTTGGACGGAAACAGGAACATGTTTCGGTTTTGGATAACTATCGATTTCTCGTCAAATCACCGAGTTATAATGGGATTAGAACATCCTAGAAGACTCACAGGGCCTATATAAGGAGTTTACAATCTTCAGAATTAAAGTACGAAGCTCCAGAACCACTTTTGCTATTTTCCGTTCAAGTTCCGACATCAGCCGGTCACTGCTGCTGCTCCTGGTGATCGGTGTTCTTTACCATTGCCGCTGAAGAAGAAGACAGTGCAACAGTTTTAACTGTTGCTGTTTCAAATCTGTCTGTTACCATTTCTTCCCTCTTTTGTTGCTTAAAACCGTGCTGTAACAGTTGAACCCTGTTCCTGTGACGTTTATACCCGTTGCTGTTTGGCTGTTGCACTATTATTTCACCTTGTAATCAATATTTTGAGCAATGAAATCAACTTTTGAGCAATCTTTTTCCACCATGAGCTAAGTCTATTTACTGGGATGATGGATAAGGTAATTTTCTCAATTTTATGTGATTTAATTATTTTCTAATAATTATTTATAATTCTTTTATCATTAAAATTGCATAGTTTTGAATAGTAAAAACGGTTTTCTTTCAACAGTTGTGCTTTTGCTTGATGGATTATGCTTAGTTAATTAATTTTGATAATCCATGCTTGTGATTTACCTCTGTTTGTTAGCATAACAAAACCAATTTTGGCAATTATTTGGGCTTCAATTAATTTAAAAAGAATTATCTGATTAATCACATAGGTTGTTAGAATTACCTGATTCCTGATTCCTGGTATTGTTAAAATTATTCAAAAATCATCTTTAGGTTATTTAGTCTTTTTCTTACTCCTGGAATTTTCTAGAGTTAGTTTAAATCATTATTTTCTAAAATCATCACCTTCACAAGTTCGAGAATCGAATCTTTATTTACCACTTCTAAAATTACATCAGAATGCTCACCCATCTTCTTATCCGGTCTACATTCAATACCACTCTACAGCATCCAATGGAAACAATTTTGTCTTCGGCTTCAGCTCTTGATGATAAACTCTCAAACATTGTAGAACTTCGAGAACTTGTACTCCCTTTTTCTTCAATTACTTGTTGTTTTTAAACTTATTTATGGATTTCTTCTTGTCTACGTCTTTGATTGATATTTTTATTTCTTTTTTTTTTTAATGTTTTTTTCATTGTCCTATTAGAAAGATTTTAGCACTTGATTCTCCATAAATCAAGTACTGTCTTGGTCATATAAACTTCAAAAACTTACATCTGTCCGCTTTTCTTTCTATTTTCACCTGAATATGTAATTTCCACTCTTATTTTGTTGCTTGTAAACCTTAAACGTCCTCAACTTCTTCATAAATTGGTATTGCTCCGCTTGTTGATGATGATGATATGTTTCTATGGTCACTGCTTCGAGAGAGTGGTTTGTCCTGTAATTAAGACTGCAAGATGATGCTAGTTTGTAATTTCGATGTCACCTACATGATTGATATAATTAGCACTCAAAATATCAAAAAGTGTTGAAGGGGTACGAGGTTGAGTAACTCATGATTCTACCCGGAGTTAGCGCACATGAAACACTCTAAATGGAGAAAATAGGTTATAGGTTGGTGCCTTACTCTTATTTTTTATGGGTAGTCTCCAGTATTGATTGATTAACTCTCTAATATTGTATTTCTTTCGCACCTAATTTGCCACCGGCATGGTGAAGTTCATCATGGTATCACTCTCAATGACTAAGAAACCAGAATGTCGTTCTCTAGGATTTTTAAATTCAGTTATTTGGTAAGAACTCCGTATGTAAACTTAGCAACAAATATACTACGTGACTCTAAAATCTGTAAAAGTTGGAGGTTCAAGCAAATATATACAGAAGTTCAAAAAATTTACCTATAAAAACTAACTAAAAACTAAAGAACTCTTTATGTTGAATAATCCCCCGCACTTAAACTTCACATTGTCCTCAATATTCAAAACCGAAATTTTTTTGATTTTGTCGCAACAACATACTAACCTCGAAAACTACATATATGTAAGGAATTAGGAAAAAGATCCTTGACAAATGTTTAAAGGGCACATTGTTTCGATAAACGGTCTGATATTTATGGTCTCTGGAGTGACTGACATGCAATTTGAAAAAAATCTGAAAAACTCTGGAACTCAACTTTTCAGGCCAGTCTCTCCAACCAAAATACTTTAAAATTGATATTTTCTATTTAAAAATGAAAGGTGAGTCTTTTCTCTTCAAAATTTTGGGCCAAACACTCAATTCGGGCTCCAAACGAAGTCTCTGTAGACGTTCATTAATCGGTGCGCGATCAGAATTTTCTGACGTGAAATTTTTTGTTAGAATCTTCTTCATTAAAGGTTTAGGACTTTAAAAAATTAAACATGGGAATGCAAATATGATATGCCAAATCTAAAAACAAAAGATAAAAGAGATAGAAATACAAAACCAATAGGTTGCCTCCCATTCAGCTTAGTTTAACATCCTCATCCCGACCTTCTAGTTATCCCCCGTACACCAACAACATAAAAATCTAGGGATCCACCCAGATAATAGTCTGCAGTTCCAATAACAGCTTCACACAACTATTAAGATAAAAATAAAGAAACTCTTATTTGGTGGTCGTTACCCCCGCACTTAGTATTTTCTACACTTGGAAGTCTATAAACAACAAAGAATGCGAAAACCTCTACAGGTTCCTCTCGGTACACCCGCACAATGCTAGAACATCTAGTGGTGGATAGTTATAAGCAAAGTACTCCTGAAGAATTTTAGAAGGAAAAATACCCAACCCTAGATAAGTGAGATAGTTCCTTAAAAATCGGGTCAACAACTCTTTGGGGAACTATTTCGATTAGGGAAGGAGGATCAAAAGATATAGAACTATGAAAATGATTAATAAACCTTCCACAATCTCTTGTATTACGGGATCTTGATCATTCTTATAGAACTTAAATGAATTATTTACCTCAAGTATATCGTGATCATCTATCAAACTCTTTAAGATACATTCTTCATCAGTTTTTACTTCAACCAAAATCTCAACATCATTATAATCCTTGGAAGGGTCAATTAGGTCTTCCATGAAATCAGTCAATTTGGTTTCATTCTTTATTATTCTCTCTTCAACACTCTCGTCATCGTAATTAGGGTCATCTTCAAGAAAAATTTCTTCGGTGTAGATCCTAAGATCATTGTTTGAGTACGTTACACCATTTATAACAATGGATAGGTTTTACCCAATCTCCTACTTTTAAGAAAGTGATCGTTATTATGATTCAGAGTTGGAATAAATTCATCATTGTTGCAAGGACTTTCCAAAGGTTGTTCATCTTCGTAATCATAATCGATTAAATATTCTTTATCCTCCTTAGAATTTTCAGAATGATTTTGGGTTTTAGGGAAAACTTCTTCCTCATTCCTATTCTTACCGATTTTATCAATTTGACTCATTAAACTTTGCTTAGTATGGTCGCACTCCTCCATATTTCGAATGTGTCGGTCCAATTTGTTCATATATTGTTGCATCATATCTCCAAAATTAGAAGAGTCATGATTAGAAGTATAACTATCCTTCCATCCTTGTAGTTGTTCACATACATACTCACCATAAGGGGGTTGGCTTATATGAGAATAATCAGAAGGTTCCGTAGGGTATTGGTCGTGAACAAACGATTGGTTTTGATTATACCCATGATATGGTTGGTAGTTTTCATACCATATTGATTACCAGCATATGAGTGATCTTGTGCATCGTAAATGTTATTTTCATAAGGAAACATGACGACTCACAATTCTTTTTTTACTAAAACCTAAAAAAAACAAAAGTGATACTTGCAACATGTTTTCAGAAGTTGCCTCCCGCTTTTAACGAGAGTTGAACACCTTCAACTAGTTGTTAACACCCCGAAAACCTGAAAATACTAAAAAAGGGTGAAAAGAACAAAAAAATTATTCTAAACTACTAAACAAACTAAAATTTAATGTGTGTCGTAAGTGCAACAAGTTATTTAAGATATTTCCCACCAATATTTGAAGATTAGAATTCAAGATTGAAGACTTTTATTTTTAGTTATGATCTTTGTGTGACTTTTTCCAAGCTTGATTCTCTGGGATTTCACAAGTAGTTTATTTCTATAAACATCAAACTTGTAAAAGATCTAACAAACTGTCTAGCGGCATGAATTTATTTTGATTGATCATGTTCATCAAGATTAATTATTTCTATGATCATTGTATTGGTTTGCTCTTTTAACCAAAGGAGTTTATGGGCATAAACATAAGATCCTTTATTTTCCTTTATCAGTGATATAGATATTGATTTGGGTGATCAATAAGTGAGTTAGATAATGGAACAGATTATTCCTTTGATGTTTCGGGTTATGATCCAAAGGATTTAAGTGCATAAGTCTTCACAACGATGAAGTAAATAAAGATATTGGACTTTGTCTTTGGATTCACTGCTTTGGTCAAATTGTTGTAAGCGTATGGATACTGAAGGAACTGAGTGACTTAAGTTATTTTAATTGGTTTCAACTATACGAAGTTGTGGTAGTCAATTTGTATAACGACTTAATCTAAGAATATTCAAAACCGGATTAGGTCCCTGGGTTTTTCTGCTAAGCAGTTTTCTTAGTTAACAAAATCGTACGTGCTTGTGTTATTTACCTTAATTTTGTATTATATTGTTTACCTTCATAATAAAAGTAAACACACTGTATGTTAATCACACATTAGTAAAGATCTCGTAGTTAGTTCAAACCAAACTTTGACTATTACCAAGAATCATCTTGTTGAAATATATTTTGGTTGTTATTGTTTCGATAAGATTAATAAGGTGAGTCTGTATAGGTTGATATCAAAAATATCATGGTGTACTTGGTACCCTCGTCATTTCACTTTTATATTTCTTAAATATAAGTTTCGGTCTCATAAGTGGCTTTTTTTTTTGGCTTGTGACTTTTAATAAATAGATGATTCTCGGATTTAATCTTTTAGGATTGTTATATCAAAGTCATAAGAAGATTCTAATGATTTAACTCATATGTGAGTCTCAATATTAGTAATATTTTGTATTTCATATATTGATTGTTTTGGTATTCATATGAGTTTGTGTTCGATTTTAATCCTTCTCGTGGCAAGTGATGGCTAAGATCATGTTTTCGATATTTCTCTGGTAAATGTTGTCTTTGTGTTCTTCTCTTGTTGATGCAGAGAATAAAAAATACATGGGAAAATTTTTACTTTGAACTTGCACATAATTTGTTAGGATCCGACACCGAACTAGAGGATCCTAATACGAAAGATAGATAAATGGATCATTTGATTGGCGATCAGACACTTTTATCCTTTGAACTGGGGATTAGCCACAAAACTAAGAAAAGCTTAATAATATTGATTGTATTGATTTCATTGAATAAGCCCTGGAATAAACTATGAATTATAGAGAATATAACTTGAGTCCTAAGCAAATAACAAATAAGGAAACATAAACTAATTCCTAAAATAACTAGACTCTCCTAATTGGTATTGGTATCCCAACATCCCCAACCCCTTGAGACACAACTTGTCCTTAAGTTGGGTCATAGAACTAAACTAAAACATTGAAAAATCCTAAAATATATTTAGCCTATAAATAGAATTGGTGTTCTAACATTCTCATCCCCTTGAAACGCAACTTGTCCTCAAGTTGGATCGTTAGAATAATCCATTATCAAAACATTATCGGTTCTATCATCTTCCAATAGTAAGACTTGACCCACCCCTGGGCATAGATGATCTGGTTTATAAATTTCATCACAATGAAAGCATAAGCCCCTTTTCCGCCTTTCTTCTTGCTCGAACCTAAAAATTCGACGAACTGGAACTATCGTAGACGTAGTTGTCGTAGTGGGTGTTGATTCGACTTGTACTGGTTTTGCTATGGAAGAAACTATAGTGGCATTAATAGCATCTTCCTGTCGTAAAGCCATGTCAAATGCCTCGGAAAGAGTTTTCGGTAGAAATAAATGAACACCGGTACCAATATCGGCGCGAAGGGAAAAAATAAAGATACTAACTAGATGTTTCTCGGGTATACCAGTCACAAAATTCAATATTTTTTTCAAACCCGGTGATGAGGTCAAGGACGTTACTGCTTTGCGACAATTTGGATAAAGAGCTGCATGGATTAATATGCTTGTGAGACCCGAATCTTTCAAGAGAATTGTTCCCATGTTGGTTCTTCAAGAGAGTCTTTGATCCATCGATACTAGGAATTCGCATCTCCTTTGAAGTGAACAGCGGCCAATGGTATCTATTGAGCGTCTGATACACCATTAAGAGTACTATAGTATTGTTCAGCCTAAAAAATCCAGCCTTGAGGATCATCTCCGCCAAAAATAGGGAATTTCAAGTTGATTGTTCCATCTCGAATGATTAATCCAATTCCAGTAGCACCACCATTATTTAAGACAGTTCCATTAACATCTCTAGTATTGTCATGAGGTAGACGAAGAATATTTCGAAGATTGGTAATACTTTCTGAAATACTTTTTGTAAGAGTAGTAATATCCTGCGTATTGGATTCTTTGAACTGTCTCAACATGGTTTCCAATTTTGTATCGAAATTTATTCGATCTTGCTTCATGTCGGCGATTACTGTATCTAATTTTGCAGTTAACCTTTGAACGTGCTTACTTAGTTCTTGAACTGTCATTGCCAAAATCCAACGGATCAACAAATCCAACAGATAAACTTGAGTTGTGAAAAAATATCGGAGCTTCTAACTTCTACCGGTAAGATTGATTACTAATGGCTGATGGGTAAGCTAACAAGATCCAAGAGCTTAAATAACCACGAACACATATGTTGCTAATGGTACACAGGGACAAAACGTAGAAGTCAACAACAAGACTTACCCAGCCAATAAAGATGACGCCTTTGTTTTGTTGTTGTGATAGTTGTTGATCAACGGTGATACTTCAGTACAACCACTTTTCACTATTTTTTTAGGATGAATACGGTGAATCTAGTAGCGGAAGATGGTATGGAGAAGAGAAAAAAAAATTGGGCAGAATATGTGGTCTCAGATCAAATGCTGATTCCAGATGTTAGGATCTGACACCGCACTAGAGGATCCTAATACGAAAGATAGATAAATTGATCGTTTGATTGACGATCAGCCACCTTAATCCTTTGAATTGGGGATTAGCCACCAAACTAAGCAACACTTAATAATATTGATTGTATTGATTTTATGAATAAACCATAGAACAAACTATAAATATATAGAGAATATAACTTGAGTCCTAAGCAAATAACAAATAAGGAAACATAAAATAATTCCTAAAATAGCTAGACTCTCCTAATTGGTGTTGGTATCCCAACATCCCTAACCCCTTGAGACACAACTTGTCCTCAAGTTGGATCATAGAACTAAACCAAAACATTGACAGAATCCAAAAATATATTTAGCCTAAAAATAGAATTGGTGTTCTAACATAATGATACATCTTTGTGAGAAGTGTGGTTGTGAAAATTGAGGAAAAAATATTTTTGATAATTTCTTTCCCGATAAGTAACTATATCGATTTCGATATTAGTTTGGCTTATCGAATCTAGGGAAGAATTAATCTAGTAATCGCTTTCATGATGAGAAACTAAGTTAATTTTGACCTTAGTAGGTTCATCAAAGTTAAGGATAATTATTTTGGGTAATCAAGTTCCTGATAAGTAACTAAATTAATTATGATCTTAGTGGGCTTATCTAATCAAAGGAAAATCACTTCGAGTAATTTTTCCCCTTATAAGAAGCTAAGATAATTGTTATCTTAGCAGAATTATTGAATGTGGTATGTTAGTGATAGACACGTTATTTGTCTTAATTTGATCTTCTATTTGT
Organism: Papaver californicum; assembly: GCA_023531435.1. Lineage (NCBI taxonomy): Eukaryota > Viridiplantae > Streptophyta > Magnoliopsida > Ranunculales > Papaveraceae > Papaver > Papaver californicum. Next base: position 9,599,516 of record JAJJMC010008078.1, on the reverse strand, counting down.
ATTTTTGGTTCTTAATTTATGTACTAATATTATTATTTTATTGTGTTATTAGGTATTTTTATGAATTAATAATTATGGAGAAATTAGGCTCAAAAACTGTTAAAAGCACTCATGAAATTGATAAAGGCACCCCCGAAGAAATTTATAAAGGCACCCAGGTTTTGGATGAAGGCACCCTCTCTCTTTTGAATTCAAATCAGTTTTGGTGGGAATTCTTTCTTTCCAAAACTGTGAAGATACATGTCGAGATATTGGAGGAAATCTTTAAGTATTAAGAAAAAGATATTCTTGCAAGTTGTACTCGACCACAATACAGAATAGCTTATGAGAAAAAAAGGTTAGTTACGTGAAAAAAGGAAACAAGATTTACTCAGAAGTTGATACAAGGGAGATTTTATCTCCTTAATCACTCAACCGAATATTCTCAAGTCCCTTAATTGGAAACAACGAGTTTGAATGAAGCAACAAATCACCGAGTATTTTATAGGGAAGAAAATCCGATCAAGTTCTTAAGAAAAAAAAAATATCCGAGATATAATAAAATATGTCGGAATCATTCTCAATGAAGCGAAGATTTGTGAGAAGTTATTGCGAGATTTGGAGTTGATTCGATGGTTAGTATAAATAGAAGAGGTTAGGAAAGGATTGGGGGATCCTACAGAGAGAACAGAGAAGAAAAAAAAATCCAGTTCGAAAATAAATTTGGCTTCTGGACTTACAGAGCGAAGAGGAACAAGAAGAAAGATTAACACAGTTTCAAACTGTTGTTAATCATTGTCACCTTTTCTTTCATAATTAACACCTTTTGCAACGATTCCTGGAATAATATCTGCAACAGTTTCAATGTTTAATGTAAAGAATCTTTAAGTGTTTTAGAAGCCGTCTTACTCAACAGCTACAAAGATCCGTGTTTTATCTAAGGCAATTGAAACTTGTCGTTCAATCGACAGGAAATAAAAGAAATATGTAAATGTTTTCCACATCAATAAATTAAATGTTTGAACAATTTTCTTTTATTGTTTTTTCATGAGTAGCTAAATAATTTCTCTAGGGTGTAGGAGGAGGCTATTGTTGATGTGTATCTATTAGTTTTCAATTTCCTTGATTTATTACTCCATAATTTGTGCTTTAATGATTAATAATTTTCTCTTCTTTAAAAGCTTCATAATAATGTTCTGAATAGTCTTTAGGTTGTTGACATTTTATAAGCAAAGAAAAATTAGACTTTTGGTATAACAACGAAAGCTGTAATAATAAGTTTTAAAACGATAAATCTTCATAAACATGAGATTGGGTTCAATAAGGTTTTGAGTAATTAGAGAGTAAAAGTTGAAGTAGTGATTAATTAGTTTTACAAACATCAAAAGTAGTGGAATCTGAACCCTAGAATTTTCTCCTATTTTTCAATCAATCAATTTATTTTAGTAATTGTCTATTTATTCATAAAATCAACAGCAAAAAATTCTTGTCTTAGCACATAATTAGGTAATTAATTAAAAATATTATAATCAATCTCTGTGGACAAACTCGTATTTGCCACTTCTACTTTGTAGTTGTCGTATGATTGCGACTATAGGTTTTACGCCTATCAATTTTTGGCGCCACTGCCGGGGATTGAGAAATAAAATTTTTAGTTAATTCTCAATTTTGTGTTAATTAGGCTAGTTAGTTTAGAATTTTATTTTATTTTTTATTTCCATTTTCTTCTCTACATTCCATTTGGGTATTTCTTTTCTTTGTTGTATAGGTAGTATTTTACAATTATGTTGCGGAAATATTGTCTACCATAAAGGTTAGTAAAATCCAATTTTTATCTCATTAATATTTATTTTTAGATTTTATTTCTTTTTTTTAGTGTGTTTGTGCATATTTTTATTTTTAATTTTATTATTATAAAAAAACACGTTTGCACACACCATTTTGCATCATTAGATCACTGATTTTTAGGAAAAGTCGTGGGAAAGTACATTGAACCCGTGTCGTTGGCCTTATAGAAGTTACCATCCGAGATTCCAAAAAAACTTAGCCTCGTACCTTTGACCAGTCTTTGACTGTAGGTATATCCTTCTAAGGTAAACCATGCTTACCTAAAATAGTGAACTCTGTCTTTTGCATGTGCACAATCCTTGCTAAACACTAGTATTTTTGCTTGTGTCTGCCTCGTTGGGTACGAGTAGGAAATAGACTTCAAGAAAACGATTTGTATTGTTTAAGTCCGACTCCTAGCACGTTTGTTGGTAGTTCATCTTTATTTTCTGAAATGGGTGATGAAACCAATGACCGATTCGATCGAAAAGAAGGAATAGTGTGTATTTTTCGTTAGGGATTTCCTGGAATAAATCGTCGTATCTTCCTTCGATTCCTTATGAGAGATGTCCAGTCGATTAGAATCGAAATTAAAGAGGGTCTTTTTCCGCGTCGTGTCCTTTATATGGAAATCAGAGGTCAGGGAGCCATTCCCTTCTAGAGTAGTACGCGAATCTGGGGTAGTTTTACCCGCTTCTAATGGGAAATTTGACATCAAACCTGGAATAATTAATATGCTATGTACATTTAGGGGGTTAGACAATGAAAATCCCTATACTCATATTAGATACTTTGAGATGATTTGTGGGACCATGAGTTATCCAAATGTCTCGATAGATGTACTAAGGTTGCGTTTATTTCCTTTTTCCCTTGATGAGAAATCCAAAGAGTGGTATCATTTCATTCCCTATAAAACAATCACCACCTGGGATGGGCTTGTAGAGGCCTTTATTCAGAAATTCTACCCACACTATAAGATTGTTGTTGTTCGTCAGTCTATTTAAACCTTTAAGCAAAAATTAGGTGAAAGCCTACATGATTATACAGAAAGGTTTAATGAGTTGTTATACCAGTGTCCGCATCACGGTTTTGAAAAAGCCCATATGGCCCAAATATTGTATGAGGGGCTTGATAATGAAACATGTATGAAGGTAGAAACAATGAGTGGTGGTGAGTTTACTCATTAGGATCCAAACACTTGTTTTGACTCGTTTATCGAGTTAGTTTAGAAAACAAGGCAATAAGATTCAATGAGAGAACCACAAATATCTAAAAACCCAATCATAGGGTCAATAGAGTTGATAATGGTTTAAATATCCTTAGGCGTCTAGAGGCCTTAGAGATTAGAAGCCAAGAAGGGTCGAGTCGGGTTATGGGCTATAAAAAAAGCCCCAATTTTACCCAAATAAAACTACAAGTGACCAGGTTAGTGTCTTGCATGGTGGTATGAACTCTAAATATGAGGGTCGACCCACATATAACCTTGGTTGGAGACATAACCCCAAGTTCTCGTGGTCAAAAGGGGCCTATTAGGGCAATGCTTCTAGCAATCCACCACCAGGTTTTTCATGGAACCCAACTCAAGCCCAAGAACCAAACCTAGTTGATTAAAAGGTGTCATCTTTAGAGGAAACTATAACACTATTCATTGAAAATACTGCCTTAGATCGTGCCCAGAACATCCAAAATTTTAACATGATAGGGAAGAGGATCGATGACTTAGCCTTGATAGGTCAACGTTACCAACAAAATACTAATCGGGACATCAATAACTTAGAGACTCATATAAGTCAACTGTCAAACAGGCTAAATGATAGAGAGAATGGGAAATTTCCTAGCTAACCGACTCCAAATCCGAAAGGAGTCCACCAGATAAACGGGTCAGGTAGTTCTACTGAGCACGTTCAAGCAGTCATTACCCTCAGGAGTGGCAAAACAGTTGAAAACACGGTAGAACAACCTAAGAGTAGTACTCAAGTTTAAAAAGAGTCTGAGGTCGACGAAACTCCTAGAGACACTAATGGGCCTGAGAAAGGTGCAAACCCAAGTGATGATAATTTCCCTAAAAGAGTGTTTACTCCACCCGCACCATTTTCTCAAAGGCTTTCCAAGAAAAAGTCTGTCATTTATGCTGAAATCCTAGACATCTTTAAGCCGGTTAAGATCAACCTTCCCCTGTTAGATGCAATTAAACATATTCCAATCTATGCCAAGTTCCTAAAAGACATGTGTACGGTCAAATATGACATGAGTGTGCATAAAAGGCATTCTTGACCTAACAAGTTAGTTCCATACTTTCACAACAGTACCCAGTCAAATTCAAAGATCCTGGTTGTCCCACTGTTACATGTACTATAAGCAATCAACGGATATAAAATACATTGTTAGATCTCGGGGCTAGTGTGAATCTTTTACCGTTCTCGGTATATGAACAACTTGGACTAGGAGAGATGAAACCAACTAGGATCACACTTCAGTTAGCCAATACTTCAGTCAAGATTCCACGTGAATTATTGAAGACGTTTTGGTTCAAGTAGAAAATTTTATATATCCAGTCGACTTTGTGATTCTAGATACCCAACATATAGAACAAGAGATCAATATTCCAATCATTTTAGGCCTTCCATTTTTATCTAATGCTAACGCAATAATCAATTTTCAAAACGGTAAAGTGGAAATTTCTTTTGGCAATCAAAAAGTCTCGGTAAATATTTTCAAAGCTTTTCAAGCCCCTTCATACCGTAACCACTATGTGTCTGTTTGCATGATTGATTATCTATTTGAGAACACTTTTATCACCAATAGTGTTAATGATCCGTTAGAGGCCTGCTTGACCCATTTTAGAGCCCACTACGATGAGGATAGTCATTTTGAAGAAGTTAATGCGTTGCTAGATTTTGCTCCAGTTTTGGATTATGAAAAATGGAAACGTAAATCTGAACCTCTTCCAACCTACAAATAAACACGTCTCATCATTAGTTAAAGCTCTCACCCTTGGATTAAAGTCGTTACCAGATACTTTGAAATGTGTGTTTCTAGGTAATAAGAGTACTCTTCCTGCCATTATTGCATCTGACTTAGAGCCCAATCAGGAAAGTAAACTAGTTAGTGTTCTCCGAGATCACAAGGTTGACTTTAGGTGGACCATAGAAGATTTGAAAGGAATTAGTCCTGCTGACTATATGCACCGAATCTACCTAGAGGAGGGTGCCAAAACTTCAATAGAAATGCAGCGACGTTTGAACCCCAACATGAAAGATGTTGTCTGTACCGAAGTGCTCAAGTTGTTAGATGTGGGTATCATATACCCCATCTCTGATAGTAAATGGGTTATCCCTATCCAGGTTGTCCCAAAGAAGTCTGGGATTACAGTAGTTGAGAATGAGATCAATGAATTGATTCCCACCCGAGTTACTACTGGGTGGAGAGTTTGTATAGACTACCGTAATCTGAACTCATTCACTAGGAAATACCATTTTCCTCTACCATTCATTGACCAGATGCTAGAAAGATTAGGCGGTCATATCCATTACTGTTTTCTAGATGGATTCTCTTGGTATAACCAAATCCCCATAGCCTCAGAAGACCAGGAGAAAACGCCCTTTACATGTCCATTTGGTACTTTTTCTTTCAGGCGTATTCCTTTTGGGTTGTGCAATACACCCACAACATTACAACGTTGCATGCTAAGTATCTTCTCGGACATGGTGGAGCGGTTTCTCGAGGTCTTCATGGATGATTTTTCGGTTTTTGGTTCTTCTTTCGATGAATGTTTGCACCATCTTACACTAGTTCTAGAACGTTGTAAAGAAAAGAACTTAGTCCTTAACTGAGAAAAGTGTCATTTTATGGTTCAATCTGGAATAGTGTTAGGACATGTGGTGTCCGCTAAGGGAATAGAAGTTGATAGAGCCCAGGTTGACCTAATTTCAAAATTAAGGCCTCCTAAGAATGTAAAAGGTGTTAGATCTTTCCCTGGTCATGGTGGATTTTATCGTCGTTTCATCAAATACTTTAGCAAGATTGTTTTACCTCTGTTGAACCTACTTGCTAAAGATACAGACTTTGTTTTTGATGAAGCATGTGTTGAATCTTTTGAGAAGCACAAATCTTCGTTAATTTTTGCCCCTATCATCCGACCACCTTATTGGAACATCCCATTTGAACTCATATGTGATGCATCCGATTGTGTAGTCGGTGTTGTTCTTGGCCAACGACATGATAAAGCTCCTTCTGTGATTTATTATGCTAGTAAAACCCCAAATGATGCCCAGATAAACTACACAACCACTGAGAAGGAATTGTTAGCTATCGTATTCAAACTTGATAAATTTATATCATACATTCTTGGGTCAAAGGTTATAGTCTACTCTGACCATGCCGCACTCAAAATTCTTTTATCTAAGAAGGACTCGAAGCGTTGTCTAATTAGATGGGTTTTACTGTTACAAGAATTTACTCTAGAGATTCGTGATAAAAAAGGGTTCTGAAAATGTAGTAGCCGACCATTTAACCTGTATCCTTGTTGAGTCTAGAGATGATGAGAGACCAGTCCTTGACACATTCCCTGATGAACAATTATTTTCCATATTATTTGGTAACTGGTCAAACGCATGTGCATTGGTCTAAACAGGATAAAGTAAAATTCTTGTCTGAGGTCAAACATATTTTTTGGGATGATCCATACTTATTCAAATATTGTCCAGATCATATCATACGTCGTTGTATTCCTGACCACGAAATCTCTAATATGCTCAGTTTCTGTCACTCTAAGGGGGGTTATTATAGTGCAAAGAAAACATCTGCTAAGGTCTTGCAGTCTGGTTTCTATTGGCCATATTTATTCAAAGATGCCCATAAATTTTGCCAAAGTTGTGAAGGATGTCAGAAATTAGGAAAGATAACCCGTTGTAATATGATGCCATTGAATCCTATCTTGATAATATAAATATTTGATGTATGGGGTATTGATTTTATGGGTCCATTTGTTAACTCTTTTGACAACTTTTATATTCTGCTAGATGTTGACTATGTGTCCAAGTGGGTTGAAGCTATAGCTACCAAGACAGATGATCGCCACGTTGTGATCAAATTTTTTAGAGAACATTTTACCTCGATTTGGTATGCCTAGAGCAATTATTAGTGATGGAGGGTCCCATTTTGTAATCATTCCTTCGAAGCTCTTATGAAGAAATACTTCATTACTCATAAGGTCTCTACACCTTACCACCCACAAACTTGTAGCCAAGTAGAAGTGTCTAATAGGCAAATAAAACAAATTTTAGAAAAGACCGTAAACCCCACTCGGAAAGACTGGTCTTTAAGCTTAATAGAAGCTTTTTGGGCTTACCGAACCGCTTTTAAGACTCATCTTGGGATGTCTCCGTATATACTTGTCTTCGGTAAAACATGCCATTTTCTTGTAGAATTAGAAGACCGTGCTTATTAGGCCATTGAATGGCTAAACTTTGACCTTCCAACTGCCGGTGACAACCGTAGGCTTCAACTCAATGAGTTAGAAGAAATCCGTAATGATGCTTACCAAAATGTGAAAAATATACAAGGAGAAAACTAAAATATTTCATGATAAATCAATTATTCAAAAATCATTTGAACCTGGTCAAAAAGTGCTCATGTACAATTCTCGTTTACATCTTTTTCCTGGTAAGTTAAGATCCCGGAGGTCGGACCCATACTATGTCAAGATCGTTTTTCCATATGGAGCAGTAGAAGTTGAAAATCCGAAGAATGGAAAAAATTTCAAAGTTAACGGTCAACGGTTGAAACCATTTTTGGAGTTGACCACTCATGCAATGGAAGAATCAGAACTGAATGATCATGTTTATCAGGACTAATCTGCAAGGTAACCAAGTCTGGCTGAAGACGTTAAACTTAGCGCTCTATGGAGGCAAACCATATGCTTTTGGTACACAAAGTTGGTAATATCTTTCCTTATATATTTTACTTTGTTTGTTAATTCTCTATGTTCATGTTTTTATTTCATTATCTTTATTTCATTAAAATTTAGTTGTACCAAAAAATCCAAAATTTAGAAACTTGTGAACAATTCTGGATGACACTAACCATCCTAAGAAAATGGAAACAAATTTCTTGGTTATAGGAGTTGAGGGACCCAACTAAATGGTCTATTCATAAAAGGCTAGAGCTCAGGTGTTAGAAATAACATGATAGTCGTCACCATATCCGGGAGTCGTCACCATATCACGTTCATCTTTTTGCGTTTCTCTAAGTGATTTGGTGGGGCACTAGTATCGTCTTGTTGTCGCCGCTAGAATGGAGTAGAGTGATTGAGATCAAGCCCCATTATTTAATTGAACTTTACCACAAAAAAATGACACTTGGATAGCAATATGTGGATGTTTTCCCTGTCTTCGTCGCCTAAACAAGCGTGGAACGCAGGATCCATGGGAACTATCATATAATCTGCTGACAAGGAGCATGCGCTTAGATTCAAAGGATCTAATCATGTTGTAAAAAAAAGTAATTGTATATATTCAATAAATCAACTGTTGGGGCCCTTGTATATACCAGCTAAGTTGATACTAGAATTAGATTTCAGACCAGTGGGTGCATATCTCAATCTATTAGGGTTCATCTTGGGATGATGTTCATACGTATATTCTGGGAAACATTGTTCACCTTAGTTAACATGCGCACATTTCTATGTCCATATCCATCTTCTTAATATATTCATGTGATTGTGGTTTTTTAGATTCCGAGTATCGTGGTCCATTATACGACTTTCTGAGTAGTTCTTTGTTTTCTTATATATGAATTTTAGTACGCTTGAGTGCAAACTCGTGTACAACAATTGGATTCAAAACAGGGTAATTCCTCTCATAGCCAAAGAATTTTGTAGCCAACTAAATAGCATGTTTAGTGTCTACCCTCAATCGTTCACAAGTAGCTAGAGTTTGGAGTAAAGGTTTTATGGGTATATCTCTTGTAAACCCTCACGAGACAAAACTCGTCCACTAGGGCCACCTAGGGGTTTAAAGGCATGTTGCACACGCTAAGTGCAATCGCGATTCTTGCGAAAGTAAGTTAGGATTTTTATTTTCTAGCTTAATTTTTCTCGAGGACTAGCAAAATATAAGTTTGGGGGTATTTGATAGACACGTTTATATGTCTTAATTTGATCTCATATTTTTATTTCTAGTTCTCATTTTATGTACTAATATTATTATTTTATTATGTTTTTAGGTATTTTTATGAATTAATAATTATGGAGAAATTGGGCTCAAAAAGTGTTACAAGCACCCATGAAATTGATAAAGGCACCCTGAAGAAATTGATAAAGGCACCCAGGTTTTGGATGAAGGCACCCTCTCTCTTTTGAATTCAAATCAGTTTTGGTGGGAATTTTTTCTTTCCAAAACTGTGAAGATACATGTCGAGATATTGGAGGAAATCTTCAAGTATTAAGAGAAAGATATTCTTGCAAGTTGTACTCGACCACAATACAGAATATTTCATGAGGTAAAAAAAGGTTAGTTACGTGAAAAAAAGAAAACAAGATTTACTCGGAAGTTTACAAGGGAGATTTTATCTCCTTAATCACTCAACCAAATATTCTCAAGTCCCTTAATTGGCAATAAAGAGTTTGAATGAAGCAAAAGATCACCGAGTATTTTATAGAGAAGAAAATCTAATCAAATTCTTAAGAAGAAAAAATACCCGAGATATGATAAAATATGTCGGAATCATTCTCAATGAAAGCGAAGATTTGTGAGAAGTCATTACGAGATTTGGAGTTGATTTGATGGTTTAGTATAAATAAAAGAGGTTAGGAAAGGAATGGGGGAGCCTACAGAGAGAATAGAGAAGAAGAAGAAATCCATTTCGATTTTTTTTTTGGCTTCTGCACTTACAGAGCGAAGAGGAAGAAGAAGAAACATTAACACGGTTTCAAACTGTTGTTAATCACCGTGACCTTTTCTTTCATAATTAACACCTTTTGCAATGATTTCTGGAATAGTATCTGCAACATTTTCGATGTTTAATGCAAAGAATCTTTAAGTCTTTTAGAAGCCGTCTTACTCAACAACTATAGAGATTCGTGCTTTATCTAAGGCAATTGAAACTTGTCGTTAAATCGACTAGAAATAAAAGAAATTTGCAAGTGTTTTCCACATCAATAAAATTAAATGTTTGCACAATTTTCCTTTATTTTTTTTATCATGAGTAGCTAAACAATTTCTCTAGGGTGTAGAAGGAGGCTATTTTTGATGTGTATCTATTAGTTTTCAATTTCCTTGATATATGACTCCACAATTTATTCTTTAATGATTATTTCTCTTCTTTAAAAGTTTCATAATAATTGTTCTGAATAGTCTTTAGGTTGTTGACATTTTATAAGTGAAGGAAAATTAGACTTTTGGTATAACAACGAAAGTTGTAATATTAAGTATTAAAACGATAAATCTTCTGAAACATGAGATTGGGTTCAATAAGGTTTTGGGTAATTAGGGAGTAAAAGTTGAATTAGTGATTAATTAATTTTACAAACATCAAAAGTAGTAGAATCCGAAACCTTATAATTTTCTCCTATTTTTCAATCAATCAATTTATTTTAGTAATTGTCTTTAAATTTAATTCATAAAATCCAAGAATTTTCTCCTATTTTTCAATCAATCAATTTATTTTAGTAATTAAAAATATTATAATCAATCTCCGTTTACAAACCCGTATTTTCCACTTCTGCTTTGTAGTTGTCGTGCGATTGCGGCTATAGGTTTTACGCCTATCAGTTAGATCTTCGGTTTTGGCTTATACTGTTACATGTTGAATCGAGTTCTTATGAACTTGTTAAGTTCTTTAAAATTACTTGTTGTGTTTATCGGACCTTTGTCATTTTTATGACAAAAATGAGGAGAAATAAATGGAGCATAGAGTGATTCCGATCACTTGAGAAATAACATATGTGTTGTAAAAAAAGTATATCTAACAAAAAAGAGATAAAATATTGATTAAGAGGGAAAAACATATCATGCTATGTAGTATCCACATACTACGAGAAAAAGTATCTTATTTGGATGCTTCAACAACGGAATTTATTTTGAATATTTACATAACAAATTAGTTGTTGCAACTTGGATCAAGCATAGAAGATAGAATTAAGATATTGTAATTTTTCTATTAATTCTTGTATTTGATAAGTGATTAATTTACATGTCTCTAATGTCAAATCCATAATTGTTTTAGATACAATTATTGTATATTAATTTTTATTACTCTTGTTTTCTATCTTATGTGTCATATTAGGTGAATCATCCAAAAAGGAGCTACAAAGTGCTAAAATGAGCAAGGAAGTGAAGAACTATAAGCGAAGGAGGATCCAAGACCAAACCTTACTTATTTAATTACAAAAGTTCTTAATACCATATTTAAGAGAACGAGAATACGAAGTGAACATAAAAAGAATGATGTCATTCTGAGTTCGTACGATGAAGTTATAGACAAAACAACTGAAGCAAGAAAAAGTTATCTACAAAATAACATTCGGCATTGTTCCCAACTATGCCGAGTGTAACACTTTTTCAGACAGAAAACTTGGATTTTTAAGTCCTAAAGTCGGCATGGTTCATTGGGAATTAACCATGACGACTGTAGCAAGTTTTGGGACATAAAATTAGAGCTATTTTAGCCCTAAAGACGGTTCATGGGAATCGACTATGCCGACAGTGGCGATCCTATTAGGTCCGTTTTGACGTGTTTTTAACTTCCAAATCAAGGAAATTTAGTTTTAATGGGATTCTAAACCCTAGAAGGAGAGGATACTTGAAGGTCAAGCATTGAAGGCTATAGAAAAAGACATCCAAGGCTCAAACAAGATATACTCTACCTCTCATATCGCGTCTTCTACTTCTTAAACCTAGGGTTTACCCCTTTAGGGGGAAACCTTTGTAATATGAGTCGCTAAACCTTTTGTTGATTAAGGATAAATTCAATGTTCTAAGCATGAAGCTTTACTAGTAATATAAGTTTATTTGGAGTTTTAATCAATATCGTTTGTTTTCACTACATCTAGGGTTTATGATTGATTTCTATATTTTTTGGGTGCACAACCAAATTATTATATTGATCATTCTAATGCTAGTATTGAGTTATGAGATAAGTAATCATCCATCGACTCGTACACAAGTAGAAATCGTGAACACCTTGCAGAGGGATTATGTGGAGTAATTGTGAGTGAAGATAACACCAGCAAGTTGACCTTGATCTAAGAGTTCAACTACTGTTATCAACCTAAATTCACAAAGCTTAAAGTGTTTGATTGGGTTACACCTTGAGTGATATGCTACTTGGTGGTTTAGACAAATAGAATCTGGTAGTATAGAGATTCTGTATCCAATGATAAAAGGATTTTTGGGGATATCACTGATCTAGCTACTATTATATGGTTGGTGATGAATGATTCTAACGAAAGATAGATAAGTATACTACTTGAGTTAACGTTTGGTGACGGCGAACGACTCCCTAATCATTCTTTTTTTTTCTTTTATTATATTTATTCTTATTTTTGGTTTATTAATTTACAGACCCCCCTTTTCAATATTTATTATAGTTCTGCTAATAAAAATAACATCTTAATTACACAGCTCTTTGTGGGAACGATCCTTACTACCGCTACATAACTAGTTAATTAGTGAGAAGTATATTGATTAACTTATTGCACTTACAACACGCATCAGTATTCTTCGTGTGTAAAGAGTTTTGTCACTAAAAATGACAAAGGGGGAGATTGTTAGAGCGTTGCTCGGTTGAACCCACCAAATGTTGATATGTCAAGTTTAGTTTCAAACTCGAGTCGCTTGACTAGATTATTATAATAAACATCATTAGGTTAAACTAAAAACATAGAAATATTGAGGCTTTCCCTAGTTACTCTTGAAGTTATGAAGACGTATTGAATACGACGAAGACATGATCCTTCAGTTTGAGGTAATAACTAATACTTAACTTATTCCATTTATATTTTTGTTCTTACAAGTCTTTATTCATTGAAAACATAACATGTGAAGTTTGTTACAATGACTTTGGTATTAGTGACTTGGTCATTATACTATGATCAAAGTATCAAAAAGAAAGATATACAAAAGTTTTTCGACAACTTATGTATATGGGAAGTATAGTTTATTTATAGACTTGATGATTTTGCAATTTCACTAATTGATAACTTTTTATTATTTAGTATGTTGAACTTCCGGGTGAATCCTAGGTTTAATAATTATGTTAGAAAGCAATTTCAGAAACATATGTTGAAGTAGTTAATTTGCGAAACTAGTTTCGTAGTCGAAAAGATATTCATGACCGATCCAGGATTGATCATAGAAGTAGGAAAGATCACAGGACTGATTCCTGAATATGACCGATCTTAGGAACGATCCCAAGATAAGACTAATCCTGACTTTTCTAACTTGTTTCTGCATTTTCAGTTTGTTTATTATCTTCACGAGTTTTCCAGAGATCGAGATCTAGTTAGATTTGGGAAGTTCATAAGTGTCGACATAATAATTAAACATGTGAAAAACTCTAATTTCTTATTCTTCAAGTATATTCCTTTGATATTCAAGGCAAGATCCCAATATATCGATTTTTAATATCATTTAGGGAATCAAATTTATATGATTTCCTTTCCCAAAGGTTTGCATATCTATAATAATTATATTAGTAAAATACAATGATATGTGCTAGATAATCTTAATTTTCATACTATGAGATAATCGATTATGAGTTGGAAATTACTGGATCTTAGCTAATATCGTAAAATACATTAATTGCATATCTTGAGAATTTTTGAAATTGGTAGATCATGTTTCCAGAAAAGGCCTTGACCATAACAGTATAACTAAGAAGTCTTGTATCCTTACAAACTCATCCTGGAACATATCTCTGTCGTGTGAGAAAACTAACTTGAAAAAAAAATGAGTAATCTAATTATGTGAAACGTCTTGTGTTACCTTTTTTTAAGTCTTCTTTGAGATCAATAATCACTAGTAGTACCATTGGAGGAAATTAAAAAATCACATTGTCTTTTAGTTTTATTTTCATTGTTTTGTGTAACAACCAACGGTATAATTATCTTCAATAAATCAAACTTGCTTATTACACGGTTCTTCTCTTCTGATATAAGGCCACTCAAGCTTATTTGAAGATTTGACTATCACATATCTAGTGATTCTAGATCCGTGTGACGGAATTGTAGATCAATCAACGTTAACAGACTCCGCTATGTGCATTTGATCAATAGTGGAATCAAGTTATTTGCAGCGGTTACTTTGAAGATTAAATTAAGGATTGATGACTTGAATACTTTTATTCCTAGTCTTGACCTTTGTGTGATTTTCTAGGAGCTTGATTCTCTGGGATTAACTAGCAGTTTATTCCTATAAACATAACACTTGTGAGATCGAACAAACTAGCAATATTAGATCTTGTTCATCAAGATTGATTCTTTCGATAATCATTGTCTTGGTTTGATCTCTTGACCAAAGAAGTTTATTGATATAACCGGAATATCCTTTATTATGCTTCGTCACTGATCAAACTGCTAATGTGGGTGATGATAAATGAGTTGGTTTCGGAAAAAGATTTAGTCCTTTAGTATTTCGGATTACGATCCAAATGAGTTAGGTGCAAAAGGTTTCACAGCGGTGGAACAACTCAAGATAGTGGACTCTATCTTGGTATTTATGTGTGTAGGCCAGATTGGTTGTAGGTGCAGGGATACTGTGGAAATTGAGTAACTAGGGGTAGATTACTTGGTCTCATGCTCAATCTTCAAAAGATCTTGGCGACAAGCTTTATCTCAGATTGAGTTCATACTAGATATTCTTTATTGGGATTTGAATGAGATTGAGCTTGATCCAAGATCCATCTTAATGTGAACTCCACGTCAAAATCCTTCTTATATTAAACACAAAGAACACAAGCAAGACAAACCATCTCAAATCATGTCCAGCTATATTTAGCGTATGTTAAACTTGTATGGTATATTTGGAGTTTCAAAATACCATATAAGCGGATGACCAGCAGCCTCTCAATGATTCCTCCTCTCTTCTTTAGAATAAAAAAGAAATCCTTAGAGATTCTCTTTCTTTTTGCTCAGATCTAATCCTTTTGGGCTATTTGAGCAAGGATTTTTAGTTTCTTTTATAAATATTAGTAGTTTAATTTATATTATTAGGATTTATGTTTGTTGTTTTTAATGTCGATTGACTTATTTCTTCACTATTTGGGCAATTTTTTCTTCGTACTTATCAAGATTTTTTCTTCACTCTAATAACGATTCTTTCAAATCTTTATGGTGTTTCTCGGCTTTCTATTCTCTATTCATCAAGAACACCAACAATTATGTTTTCTTCGTTTTAGATTCTTCTTCAACGAGCGGGATTTGGGGCATCCAGCTTCGTTTGGATCTACAAGATTTTGGAAAAAATACTTCACTTTTTATGGAGTATCTCTTATCGAAGAAGAAGACAATCAGTTTAAATGATCGAAGTTGGTTTCGGTTCACAGCATCATTCATCACTACTGCTTATACAAAAATTGGATATATTTGCGGTTCATGGTTCTTTCTCTTCGCGATTTACTTGCAATTGATGTCGTTATTTGTATTTGGGATTTGATTATTTAGTATTTTGGTGCTTTTGATAATCTTATAAACAATCATGTAATCACTATTTTGGTTTGAATGAATTAAAATGTGATTTTTATCCAAAAAAAAAAACATATAAGCTAAAATTATAAGCATAACATATTACATATCCCATTATGATTAAAATTATAGCCAAAAGCCTATAAAACCATGCCATTGAGGATGCCTTTAGTGATATAATTCAAGTCACAACTAGCTAAGTCCAACCATACAGAGACTTAAGAAAAAATCGAAAAAAAGTTAGACAACCATGATTGTTGAGGACGTAAAAAAATTGTTGGTAAAATGACAAAAATATGCACTTTAGGTTGTTTTTTTTAGGTTTTTTTTTATATGTTTAACCTTAGTTTCTTATCAGAAGAAGCACTATTATATGGATGTTTAACTATCCAATTGGATATTCGTGGAGACTTTTCTTACCTGGATATATTGGGGCCTACATGAATTATTTTGGCCCTACCCAATTTTGTGTCCCTCCATATTAGTAGATAAGGGGCGTCTAAATTTGCGTGAAAATACTAATTACCTTCTATAAAAACCTAATATTACAAACTAAAAGTAAACTCAATTACTAAAACTAATTACTCCTACTTATTTTTCATTTCACTTCTTCATCAACCGATTATTCTCTTCTTTTCTTTTCTCCCCTTTCTTCTACATTTCAAACCAAAGCAACGACGATTCAAAAAATGATTGATCGATTGATTTTTCTATATAACGAAAATGTCAAAACGAGTAAAGCATCTCACTAAAGGATCGACTCAACCTAGTGGAACAAATTGCACAAGCAATTAAACATAAACAACAAAGGAGAAAGACGAAGAAACTCTTAACTCGATACATCAAATGGATCGAATCTTATCATCCCATTAATCTAAATTAGGTTTCAATTACATGCCAACACTCAAAAATTGAAAATTTTGATTTCTGGATTTTTTGTAAAAACCAGAATCGTTCGATGTTCATGTCCACATCAAATTGAATCGTTTGATGTTCATCCCCTTGACAAACGATTACAATGTAACTGAAAAGTCAGGAAGAACATGGACCCAAAATCGTTGGATGTGGACATCCCTATCGAACGATTTTGAGTCGAGAAGAAACTGCACAGTTATCAGAATCGTTGGATGTGGACATCCCTATCAAAAGATTTAATATTTAAAGGAAACTGAAACTTCTCAGAATCATATGTTGTGGACGCTCCTATCGAACGATTCTTGGTCAAGAAAACTCCCAGTCTTTCTGTTGGTTTTTTAGCCTAGAATCGTTGGATATGAAAACCAACATAGAAAGATTATAGAATCATAATGCTAGGAATCATTGGATGTGTGCGTATCGTGATGGCCGATTCTACTCTTGGAATTCCTAAATACACTTGAATTCGATTGTTGATTATTGTATGTTGTCGTACTCTTTAGGGATAAGGGAAAGGCTAAGAAAGGGGAAAGAGAGTGAAGAAGAAATATGATTTTGATTCTCCTGAGTGTTTGGGACCTCGTCGAAAGTACGGTAAGAACTTGGCGGATAACCACTGCAGGGGTTCGGCGGCCAAAGCTAAAGCGGTCTCCATCAATGAACCAACTGAAGTGGAGCACCGAAGAAACAAATATTGTTCTTTTTCTGATACAG
This sequence comes from Papaver californicum, assembly GCA_023531435.1. NCBI lineage: Eukaryota > Viridiplantae > Streptophyta > Magnoliopsida > Ranunculales > Papaveraceae > Papaver > Papaver californicum. The sequence goes on along the minus strand of JAJJMC010008078.1, from coordinate 9,582,400 downwards.
AATCTGATAGAGTTTCAGATGAAGAGGAAAGTGAGAATAAGAAAGATAGAGAAATCCATGACGGAGATGAACGAGGAGGTGGAGGACCACCACGAAAACTACAAGAACAACAAGGAGATAAAATGTAGCGCCATGAAGGAAGAAAAAAGGAGCATACTTGCCAAAGCCTGATATGTTATTAAGTCGCGGTCACATTGATCCCATTCAAGGGTTACCAGGTGACGGTGGAGAGCTGTTATGGGGGTACGAGCACAGTTAGGCTGTTAAGATCTTTGCAACCATGGTAACTATCTTAACCTTATTGTATGTATTGTCTAGTTTTATTTAAGCTTAATGTACTATCTAATTTGTCGTGATATGGTATTTAGGATCACACCGGTGTTGTGCGTCTTCTAAAATACCAATCGTCAATCCGTAAAATGGAGTTATTGCCAATGGATAGAGAAACAGCCAAAGTCAAATGGATCGTCGAAGAAACGAGGTTGATGTATGGAGTCAAGAACTCTGTGGTTTGGTATGACAATACTATGTTTTTGTCTTCCTCGAGAGATATTACGCGGAAACAGATACTCTGCATCTTCCCTTTGGGAAATGACAATAACCTTAAACGATGTGCAGTTGATCACGGGTATAAGCGTGGGAGGTAAAGCCGTGATGGGCCCAACTACGTGAATGAGGATAGTTGTAAGGACATGTACGAGTTCACCTCTAAGGTATTTAGTTGGGATGCAGACAAGACCACAAAGGAGATGACGGTGGTGAAAGAGAATATTCCATCTCAGCCACCTTAGGGAAGATTTCTCGGGAACAAAGGATCTTGATACAAGAGGTGAGATGACCCCGCATCATATCACTCTACCGCCACCACATATATTCTCTACATCTTGGTATTTGTTATCTTCCCTCATGTTTCCGGTTCTCGGGTGAACGACAACTACATCCAGTTAGTGGAACCATTGGAAAAAGTCAGCGAGTACTCTTGGAGAATTGCTTTCCTTGCATACTTTTTTAATAAGATGAGAAAGTGTGCTAGGGTAGACATAACCCAAGTTGGAGGGAATGTGGCTCTTATAAAGGTAATTCAAGGGGTGTAGTTATGGAACTTTGTTTGTCTTACTATTCCTATTCTCACATATATTCCTATGTTGTTGCAGATGTGGATATACTTGCACTTCCCAGAGTTTGCTAAGAGGGCCGGTGTGCAAGGGAATTGGGACCGTGAATTTTTTGGAAGTAAATCTCCTTCAACGGAAAGACAAAGAATCAGGAGAAAGACCTTTTTAAGTTGATGCGACGGATGGACAACTTGATGATGACGGATGTTGTCTTCAAACCTTACAAGGAAGCATTTGCAGAAGGAACGTTGGTCGTTGGTTGGGTACTAAGAACAACGTTACCATGAACTTCTTTCCACCCAGAGGATACGTAATATACAACCTGACAAGAATGGCGATGCGATGTGGTTTTTTGCAGGATATCCCTGATGCAACCACATTCAGATTTGACAAAGATAAATGCAGTTCCCTTCAGAACGATATTGAGGTTTTCTACCGTCATTTACCAACTCAAGTTGTTTGGGAATAGGGCGTCTAAACTATGCGGAATGGGTAGGGCTGCGAACTCAGATGCTGAAGCGATCCCGTTGTATATGTCATGGTACCTCAACATTTCTCACGCTCATGTGATACGAATAGACGAGATTCCCTTAATCAAGGACTGAGATAGAGCTCTCGCTGTTCTGGTACGTGTTGTGGTCTCTTGTGTTATGTTATGAGGGTTTAGCATGAAACGTAACTTTTTTGTTATTTGAAATAAAACAGAGAAGATGGATATATGATCAACAAAGCAAAAAATTGTGTATTGGGAGATGAGAACATGTTATGGCGGATCAGGATAAAATTGAAGAATACCGGGATCTAGAGGATGAACAAGCTGGTGCTAGGTTTGGGGAGGTGGTGGAGCCGGTGCCAATAAAAAAACCAAGAGTGAGAAAGGATGCTCGAGGTGAATAAAGCAATGAAAAATGACCTGCCAAACGAGGTCGAGGTGGTCGTGGTCATGGGGAAGATGGTGATGTGGTTGAATAAATGCCTTGTTTTTCAAACTTATATCTTTCACTTTGGATAATTATATCTTTAATTTATGTTTGTCGTTCGGATTTAAACATATGGATAATTAGGTTTATTAGTTTATGAAGGAACGGATTTAGTTGGTTCTAAAATTATTGTGTTGGCTAAGACGCGGAAAAAGAACTACAATTTGGGTCAATTTATCATTAGAACTCTGGTTGTTTTTATTGCCAGAATCGTTTGACGTGGATAAACCTATCAAACGATTCTGAACAGAAAATGCAGAACTTTTTCGAGGGATTCAGAATCGGCTGATGTTAACATTCATATATAACGATTCTATAGACTTGAAAAAAGTCAATTCTTTGTTGGTTTTTTAGGGAAGAATCGTTCGATGTCAACGTTCATATCGAACGATTCTAGGTAGAGAAAAAACCAAACTTTCTGTTGGTTTTTTAGGGAAGAATCATTCGATGTGGGTGTCCATATCGAATGATTCTAGGCGGAGAAAAAACCAAACTTTTTGTTGGTTTTTTAGGGAAGAAACGTTCGATGTGGCATCCATATCTAACGATTCTAAGCAGAGAAAATGCCAATTTTTCTTGTTGTTTTTTAGCTTAGAATCGTTGGATGTGGACATCAATATAGAACAATTCTATCCAACCTAGTTTTTGATTTTTTAAAAATCCAGAATCATTTGATGTTGTCTTACAAATAGAACGATTCTTACAAAATATTTCACCCAAATTTTGAGTTTTTCGAAAAAAACTAGCCATTGGGACCTCCTCTTATAAGAAGAACCTCTATCTCTGACCCAACTTGCCCCAAACTTACACCTTCTACTCATTCTCACTTCATCCACTGCTCAAATAGACCCGGAAAAATAGATTGGGAGTCGGAAGAAGATTTAGAATTCGTCAAGTCATTCATTTCCGCCTTCTGTGAACGTTCGTACGAAATTTATTCGATGTTTTGGAAGAGATTCAAAGAATTCTTCTATGACCTCATCGGGAATCTTAAACATCGTACATGGAGAGACCTGTCATTTAGATTCTACCACATCAAAATCTAAATGCAAGAGTTTCGTAAAATTAGAAGAATGGTTCACGAGCATCATCATCAAGCTTCTAATAGCGAGAAAGTGAGTAGTTCGGCATGTTTATCCCTCTCTCAACGTTTGATGTTCGTATACTAACCTATAATCGATTTAATTTCAGGTTGAACAATTTAATAGCCTATGGCGAATTAGAAACGGGGAAAGAATGTTCATGCACGTGAGGGAATACGCCATGATGAACCAACGTGCTCATAGGTTCATTAAAGATGGATTCATGTGCGAGTCTCAAGAATACGCGTGCTAGTTTATGTAATGCAATGCGCTAATTTCCTAAACTATGAATGAAATTTGTCTTTTACGAAAGTGTACCGGGATGGTTTTATAATAACACCCACGTCCACTGATTTTAAGAATCGACCTTTGTTAATGGTCATATCCACCGATTCTATTGTTCTTCAATCACAAAGAACACTAACCCAGAATCGACATACGTTGTCCATCGTAACCACCGATTCTGGGTTGATTAACTTAAAAAAAAAATCTGAGATTTTTGTAAGTTTTGATGATTACTTAATACTAGTTGATTTCACAACTAATACGATTAAACAACTACCAAATGAATTAATTAATATTAATTAATCATAGGATAAATTAGACATTCACATAAATAGTTGGATAAGAGATTTTAATATTTACTTTATAATGATCCTATTTTAACTTTTAATGATAAGACCAAAATAATTTAGGTAGGTCTAAATATGACCAGATTTGGGATTCTAAATTAACATCCACAAATATACTCGGAGACACATATATCGCATTTATATATTTCTTTTTTATTCTTTAATTCGAACATGGGTTTGTTGAAGCCAAAAATTTATATTTTGGTTTTACCCCTGCTTCTTTTAACGTTCTGTAATTTATAAATTCTTCTTCCATTTCTGTCCCCTTAATTAAAAGAGCTCATAAGTAATATTATGGACATTAACGAAAGATTAATATATATTTAATTTTACTTCCTATTTATTTTGTTTCCACTATATCCCCTCTATATATAATAATTAAACTTTGTTTATATAAATGTGTGGGTATAATAATAACTTGAATGTAAACTTAATTTATTTTGTGATGCTTTCTATATTAGGTAATTACAAGAGCATTGTATTTGAAAATTCTAACAAGCAGTTGGTTTATACGTTTTTACGTAAATATAATTTTAATACGCTTAAAAAGATTAACCGATGATTTTGGCGTGCATATTACGAGTGCCAAATGACCTAATATCCAAAATAAACAAACTCCATACGCACATGGTCATCCAACAAATGGATGGACTAATTGAGAGTGACCTTCTCAAACTTGTATGACTATATTTGGACCTATCTAAATTATTTTCGTCCTACCATTAAAAGGTAACATAGGATCATTGTAAAATTAATACCAAAACCTCTTATTTAACTATTTATGTGAATGACTAATTTATTCATGATTAATTAGTGTTAATTAATTTATTTGGTGATTGTTTAATCGTGTAACTTGTGAAATCAACTAGTGTTAAGTAATCATCAAAACTTGTAAAAATCTCAAAGATTTTGATTATTTTTTTTAAGTTAATAGGTGGTTAAGATGGACAATGTATGCCGATTCTGGGTTGGTGTTCTTCGTGATTGAAGAACACCAGAATCGGTGGATATTTCCATTCATAAAGGACGTTTCTAACGATCGTTGGATGTTGATGTTATTATCAAATGATTCTCCTACACTTTCATAAAAGACAAATTTTATTTACAATTTAGGAAATTAGCGCATTGCATTACATAGTTTAGGAAATTAGCGCATTACATTACATAGTCTAGTACGCGTATTCTTGAAGCTCGCATATTACTACATTGCTAATGAACCTCCTAGCACGTTGGTTCAACATGGTATATTCCCTCGCGTGTATGAATATTCTTTCCCCGTTTCGAATTCGCTATAGGCTATTGAATCATTCGACTTGAAATTAAATCGATTACAGGTTAGTATACGAACATCAAACGATTAGAGAGGGATAAACATGTCGAACTACTTACTTTATCGCTATTAGAAGCTTGAGGATGATACTCGTGAACCATTCTTCTAATTTTACGGAACTCTCGCATTTCGCTTTTGATATGGTAGAATCTAAACGCTAGGTCTCTCCATTTGTGATGTTCAGGATACCCGGTGAGGTCATAGAAAAATTCTTTGAATCTTTTCCAAAACATCGAATAAATTTCGTACGGACGTTTGCGGAAGACGGGAATGAATGACTTGACGAGCTCCAAATATTCTTCTGGTTCCCAGTCTATTTTTCCGGGTCTATTTGAGTAGTGGATGAAGTGGGAGTGAGTAGAAGGTGTAATTTTGTGGCAAGTTGGGTCAGGGATAGAGGTCTTTCTTATATAGAGGAAGTCCCAACGGTTAGTTTTTTCGAAAAACCCAAAATTTGGGTGAAATATTATGTAAAAATCGTTCGATATGTAAGACAACATCAAACGATTCTGGCTTATCGAAAATGTCAAAAACTAGGCTTGGTGGAATCGTTCTATACTGATGTCCACATCCAACGATTCTAAGATAAAAACAACAAGAAAATTGGCTTTTTTTCTGCTTAAAGTCGTTAGATATGGATGCCCACATCCAACGATTCTAAGCTAAAAAACAACAAGAAAAAGTGGTATTTTCTCTGCTTAGAATCGTTAAATATGGATGCCGACATCGAAATATTCTAGGCTAAAAAACCAACATAAAGTTTAGTTTTTTCTCCGCCTAAAATCATTCTATATGGATGCCCACATCGAATGATTCTTCCCTAAAAAACAACTAAAAAATTGGCATTTTCTCTACCTAGAAACGTTAGATAGGATGCCCACATCGGACGATTCTTGGCTAAAAAACAATCAGAAAGTTTGGTTTTTTCTCTGCTTAGATTCGTTCGATATGAACGTTGACATCAAATGATTTTGAATACTTGGAAAAGGTTACGTATTTTCTATTCAGAATCGTTTGATATGTTTATCCACGTCGAACGATTCTAGCAATATAAACAACCAGAGTTCCAATGATAAGTTGGCCCAAATTGTAGTTTTTTTATCGCATCTTAGCATACACAATAATTTTAAAACCAACTAAATCCGTTCCTTCATAAACTAATAAACCCAATTATCCATATGTTTAAATCTGAATGACAAACATAAAATAAAACATAAATATCCAAAGTGAAATATATAAGTTTGAAAAATAAGAATGCATTCATTCAACCAAATCACCGCCTTCCCCATGACCACGACAACCTCGTCCTCGTTTGAAAGGTCCTTATCTACTGCTTGATTCGCCCCGAGCAACCTTTTTCACTCTTGGTTCTTTTGTTGGCACCGGTTTCGCTGCCTCCCCAAACCTAGCACCCTTTTGTTCATCCTCCAGAGCCCGATATTTTTCATTTTTTACCTGATTTTTCACAACATGTTCTCTTATCCCGATACATATTTTTGTTTTGTTGATCATATACGTGATTTTTCTTCATTGTTTTCATTTCAAACAACAAACAAGTTACAATCATTCAAAACCCCTCATAACATACCATAAGAGACCACACCACGTATCAGAACATCGAAAGTTCTATGTTGATCCTTGATCAATGGCCTCTCGTATAGCCTCTCGTATAGTCATATCACACGAGTGTGAGAAACATTGTGGTACCACGACATGTAATCCGGAGATGCTTAAGCATATGTGTTGGTAGCCCTACCCAAGTCAAAAACGCGGTACGCACATTCTTCCCAATCATTGGATGATGGTAAAGGATCGTGAAAACCACAATGTTATTTTCAAGGTACTTACAGTTACGCATATCAATTTTATATTTTGTATCAAAAGGGATTTCTTGCACAACACCACACTGCCTCGCTACTCTTGTCGGGTTGTACATTACATAGCCTTTGAGGTGAAAAAGAGGTCCATAATATTTTTTTTCCTAGCACCCAACCAATGTTCCTTCCGCAAATGCTTCATTGTAAGGGTTAAAGACAACATCTGACGTCGTCAAGTTGTCTAGCCACCGCATCAGCTCAAGGAGGTCCTTCTCCTGATTCTTCGTCTTGCTGTAAAACGAATATTTGCTTCCAAAAAAATCACGCTCTTATTTCCCTTGCACACCGGCCCTCTTGGAAAACTCTGGGAAGTGAAAGTGTATCCATACCTGCATCAACGTATGAAAATAGGTGAGAATAAGAATAGTTAGACAAACAAAGCTCCATAACTACACCCCTTGAATTACCTGGAGAAGAGTCATATTCCCTTCGACTTGGGTCATGTCTATCATAGTACATTTTCTCATCTCGTTCAACAAATATGCAAGGCAAGCACTGCCCCAAGAGTGCTCATGGACTTGGTCAAATGGTTCCACTAACTGGATATAGTTGGCGTTCACCCGAGAACCGGAACATCAGGGAAGATAACAGATCCCAAGATATAGATAATATACGCGGTGGAAGTAGCAGTGGTACGGTATGGGATCAGCTGACCTATTACATCAAGATCCTTTGTTCCCGAGAACTCTTCCCTCAGGTGGCTGAGATGAATATTCTCTGTTTTTTCTCTGCCACCACCGTCATCTCCTTCGTGCTCTTGTCCCCATCCCAAGAAAACACCTTAGATGTGCACTCGTAGATGTTCTCCCAACTAACCTCATTGTTGGGCCCCCTCACGGCTTTACCTCCCACGCTCATACCCGTGATCAACTGCATATCGTATGGGGTTATTGTCATTTTCCCAAACGGAAGATGAAGAGTATCTATTTCTGTGACAGACCGGAAAATTTTCCCTTCTAACGGGTTGGGTTGAAACCCAATTAGCAAGGCAAAACCGCCGGTACATCACTCGAAAGCTATTTCAGATGTAAAAGATCCTTGGAATCCATTTTAAAGAGTAAGCAGTAATATATTTAAGAGTTTCCGCAATACATCAAAAATAAACAACAAAATGCATTTTTACAAGCAGTCCCATATGTACCGAAATTTAGACCTTTCGTTTAAATTAAAACTGAGTTTCCACACTAACTATGTAAAACACTTTGCATAAGATCCTATCAACATGTACACATCAAAATATAGCAAAAGCATGGTTCATAAGCAAAATAAGACTACCCCAGATCCATCCCCGTAATATACATATTATAGACAAGCAAACATACCAACTTTTGCTCAAGCTCCCAGCTGTAAGCTCTTTCCAAGCTTACTGCCTCAACCTCGCCTCGTACTCTGTGGGAAAACAAAATCCAACGGGGTGAACCACAGCCCAGTAGGGATCACAACAGAAAAATAGTAATGTTGGCATAAAAATATAGATGAGTAAACGAGGAGCATCCATAATGATTAATAGAGAAGAGAAACCTTACGCAAATACATTTCAAACCAGAGAAATAAGAGGCGGAAATAAAGTTACTCTACTATTCGTATGGCCGTAGCCACCGTCAGGGTAGTCGGGTACCAGCCATCGTTCCGAACGATCTTCCGGGTAGCCACCGAGGTGGTGGGATGCCAATTAAGGCCTGACATTCCTAAAGTAGAGCTCTGTAGTTCTAAACGGTAGCAATCACGAGAAGTAAAGAATGCTTTCTAAAACTACATCCAATTCTCAAAGGTGAAAAGGGCAGCGATGCTGCGACTTACCAAAAGTTTGCTTCAAAACCAAATTGGTAACTTCAAGTACAGGTATTACAGGGATTAAAAACTACCATTTGTTACATCAAGTTATGCAAACAGGGATTTATAAAGAACACTTACTAAAAATCTGACAAGACAAGGGAAAATGTATAAGACAACAACATGATTTTTCTGAAATTCCAGATTTGATAGCATATGTTTGAAAATTCGTGTAGGCGTCGTTACACAATGAAAATGAGTGATTTTTGGCTCATTTGAAACTGGAAAGGATAGGCTATCACATAAAAATTATAAACAAAAAAATAAGTTAAGAATCGGGATCGAAATCGCTCCAGAAATGCCTGACAGTAAACTCGCTAAAAAAAACTACATTTTTGACAGTGTTTACTTAAAAATTCACACAAGCTTCTTTACATATTGAAAGTCAGTGGTTCTTGGCTCATTTTAAAGTAGAGAAGGCCCTCTCTCATATAAAAATTATAAGAAAACGTAATGAAGTTCGTAGTTGTCTCAAATAGTCTTGACAAAACAGGACAATAATCACTTGCCAGGAAACTTCAGTTTAGAAAAGAAAAACGATATCACCAGGAAGTTAAAAACTATCAATTCCATGCTAAGAAGAGTTTTAGGATTTGTATGAATAAGACAACATACAAAACAGTAAATGACAAGCAAGGGATTGGTTTAAAAAATGAAGAAAACTTAAAGTAAAGCATTACAGGTTCAATCCAGGGGTTTCAAAAGATCAACCAGTAAAGTGAGATAAGATAGACTATTGGCTTTTAAAATTTTAGTTGTAGAGTAGTGAGAAAAGTAAAATAAACAAAAGCTAGGAAAGAATTTCAATTTCATTTTGACTGTCAGGGGAGTACAGTTCTTTGGATCTTTTTAACAAACAGTTAAGAGGCTAGTTTAGC
>JAJJMC010008078.1:9548630-9572663 GCA_023531435.1 Papaver californicum | reverse complement strand
AAGAAACAGATGTTTCTTTGGTTCGGTGAGAAGAATAAATGTTGATGCAAACAAATGATACCAATGGCTAAGACGAGTTATAAGAGAAAGGAATAAAAAGACGAATATGCCCTGCTGCTCATGTCTCACATGTGGCACACAAGCTACAAAGTTAAGTTTCTAGACATCTCCATTGTATCTACTGATCATGCTCCTAACACCACTAAGGGATAACTACTTAGTATAAAATATTCATATCGGGTTGGGCTAGGGTTTAAAGTCCTAGAAAATTTTTATGGTGTTACAATTTTTATGTAATATCTCTCGAGGAAGGCAGAAACAAGGGATTTGTCATACCAAACCAAGGAGTTCTTGACTCCATACATCAACCCCGTTTCTTCAACGATCCGTTTGACTTCAGGTGCTTCACCATCCAGTGGTCATAACTCCATTTTGTTGCTTGGCGATTGTTGTTTTGGAGGACGCACGAAATCGTTGTGATCCTAAATAACATATCACGGTAAATTAGAAAGTGCATTAAGCTTAAATAAAAGTAGATGATATATACAATAAGGTTGAGATACTTATTATGGTTATACAGATCTTAGCATCCCAATTGTGCTCGTACTCCATAACAACTCACATTCGTCACCCAGTAACCAATGAATGGGCTCATCGGGACCGCGCCTAAACAATATCTTAGGCTTTGGCAAGTATGCTCCTTTCTTCTTCCTTCCTGAAAGTGGTGCACCTTTATATCCTTGTTGTTCTTGTGGTTGTCGTGGTGGTGTTGTTGGTTCTCCTTCATCACTGCTCTCGCTATCATCCTTAACAGATTCCATCTCAGAAGAAGAAGAAGATTCTTCTCTTCGGTGCTCCACTTTAGTTGGTTCATTGATGGAGACCGCTTTAGCTTTTCCCCCCAAACCCCTACGGTTGTTATCCGCCAAGTTCTTACCTTCCTTTCGACGAGGTCCCAAGCTCTCAGAAGAAGCAAGATCATTTTTTTTTCTTTGTTTTCTTTCCCCCTTGATTAGCCTTTCCCTTATCCCTAAAAAGTACGACAATATACAATAATCAACAATCGATTTCAAGTTGATTTAGGAATTCCAAGAGTAGAATCGTCCATCATGATACAAACACATCCAACGATTCCTAGCATCATAATTCTAGAATCGTTCTATGTTGGTTTTCATATCCAACGATTCTAGGCTAAAAAACCAACAGAAAGACTGGAGATTCGAAAGTCGCTGGCTATATCCCAACGCGGAAGGATTTAGGTTTAGAGCTTATTTCGGCTATCAAACGGAGCAAACAGTAAACTTCCAGGAAGTTTTAGACAAAATTTTGACAGTTTTTAGCTTGTAGTTCGTCTAGGGTTTAGACCATATCTCTTAGACCGTCACTAGGAACGGGATGCCCTTCTGGTATGTCATAGTAGACATATAGAGGAACATATGTTGTTTATAATATTTTTCCCCATTTTTTCCCCATTCTTACGTTTTTCCAAGGTGACTATGATGATACGCCAAATATTGGGTGCTGACCAATGTTAGAGTTTTGTTGTAGTTCGACTAATATTGGGATTTTAGTTCAACCAATATTGGGGATGTGTAATTCAAGCTCGTCCAATATTAGATATTGGTCAATTGGAGCTTTAGCTTTGCATTTGGCGCGACAACGACTTGGTGTTTACACGAAGATGTGGTATTTCGACCTAGTACATTCGTGCGCAGCTTGTTATGCATTGTGATAAACCAATACTATTCACTTAAGGTTCGAATATTGATATAAAGTCACTTTAGGAATTCAATCGAGGAATACATAGTGGAATTAAGTTGTTCTATACCGGTAGGCAATCTATCTAGGAGCATTGATATCCACTCGGGTGTTCTGGAGTTTTCGTTATATAGAAAAATCAATCGATTAATCATTTTCTGAATCTTTGATTATCCATGATATTTTGGTTTGAAATGGAAAAGAAGAGGGAGAAAAGAAAAAGAAAAAAATGAAGAGAAAAATCGTTTGATGAAAAAGTAAAATAAAAAATAGGTTAGAGTAATTAGTTTTAGTAATTGAGTTTACTTTTAATTTATTATATTAATGCTCTTTCTTTAGCGGAGCGATCAAGAAGCTCGACTAGGTCGAATCTCCACCCATCAGTCGATCCCCTGCTCTAAACTCTCAGACATTTAATATTATCACGTAGATTTAAACACATTTTATCTATTAATACGAGGAGACATAAAATTAGAACACTATAGTAACATTCTTTTGATCCCATCATAGATTTGTGTATTTTCTTTTGCTTCCCGCAAAGTTGCCCGCAGTGTCCACATTTAACAAGGTTACATTTGTAATGTCAAAACTTTAATTTTCGAATGACATTAATGCCCCAGGAGCCGTCTCAAGTTACCCCCTTCACCACCTAACTTCTAGAATATATCAAAGGTCCAAAAAATTGTTTTCAAAATTCAAATTTCATACTGTATAACATCCCAAAGTCGTGGAAGTCAAATATTTTCTTTTTTTGATGGATCGGAAGCCACATATAATTATTTAACATATGTCACCCTATAGATAGTCAACCTAAAATTATTGAGATTCCAAAAAAAATGTAACACATACTTATTTTATTTGATTTTTTCCACAAATCGCATACTGGTTTACGGTGAGATAGCTAGTTTTGACTAGATAAGAAGGACATAGTACATTAGTCTAGCTGCCAACATTGATAATTTATTTTTAAATTTGATTTTGAAAATGTCAAATTTCTTTTTCGACTGAAACAAGAAATAACCAACACTTTATTTTCAAATATAAGAAATCAAAAAAGAAGAAGAATGAAGTCCAAACAGAAAAGTGAAAGCTAGGCAAAAAAAAAAGAAAAAAAAAAAAGAAAAATTTCAGCTTTGGACATTAGAAGTCTAACAAGTAACCAATGTAGTTAATCTTTGATCTCGGTCTCGTCGCGGCCGTGACCTTGACACCTTGATAACGATATTTCGGGGAGATTATCGGTGACATATCGGAAGTCCTAAATCTTATATCCAACTATTTTTAACTATCTTCGAATTTTCAACAAGCATATACCTTGAATATCGGATAAATCTCTGCCGTATCGGCCGAATCTCAGTCATACCGGGCAAATCACGGCCGATATTCACGTTAAAATCTCGGTCAGTGCAATCTCGGATATCGTCAAGGTATTCTTCCGATACCTTGAAAAACGGCGATATCTCGACCCTAACTCGTGTTATAACTCGTGTTATAACGGCTAGCTAATATTTTTAACCCTATTATTGGGCTGCATCCTTTGAATTTTAAGGACTCATAAGATGATAAAATAGAGTAACTAAATGGTAAACCCACAAATCCTTTATAGTTTATCCTAGTAATTTTTTAATGGCTAAAATATACTTTGTTAATTAGTATTAATGAAGTTAATTAGTTAAACTAATTAAGTTTAATGATTAGATTAGATTAAGTTAGATTAATGATTTTGTTTTAAAAAAAATATTTAACTTTTAGAATTAATGAAGAGGGCGTATGTCCCTTCACTTTTGTATTCTAAGAGTTATTTACGACTAGGAATTAATCATTTTCTAGCCGTAATAGGTTTGTATTTCATATGAAAATGAGTCGGCTAGGAATTAATCATTTTCTAGTCGTAAATAATAAATTACGGCTGAAAAATGATTAATTTATAATCGTAAATAGTTCACTTACGGCTAGGAGTTTATCAATTCCTAGCCGTAATAGGTCTGTACTCGGTATGAAAATTAAAGATTTATCATTTTTGAGACGTAAACAATAAAAAATTACTATTCCTAAGGTTGAGAAATGTTTAGTTCCTAAACTTAGATGAATACTTACGTTTAGGAACAGACGAACATCTAGCTGTATGGAGTGTTTAGGCTAGGAATTCAGCTATTCCTGGTCGTAAGTATTTTCTGAAACTAAAACTAATTTATTTATTTATTTAGTTTAATCATGAATAGCTGTTAGATTTAGGTTTATTATGGTGAAAAAATATTTTTAACTTATGCTATAAATTAAGTCTCTCTATTATGAAGAATATTTGTATCCTATAAAGCCCTTAAAATCAAGAGACTGCAGACCTAACTATAGGTTTCTTATTTCGTAAATTCGTACCATTAATTTTTGATAAACTTTTTATAGAATTAGTTATAACCCGAATTTAGTACAGTTTACAAATGGGAGTAATACAGTTTGCAGACAAGATTATATTGTGATTGCAAGTTATATATCATGGCATATATGGAAAATAAGATGTGATGTAGTGTTTGATAATGCTAAAGTTCAGCTTGACAATCTGGCGAGACAAACAAGCCACGCAATATCTGAATAGAATGAAAATTCCAAAAACCAGCAACCAAGAAGTATAGAGACTGATACGGAATCCTCATGCAATCTCTTTTAGCAAGAACAATTTTAATGCATCTTTCTGTATAGATACTTATACTATTGGGCCGGGACTAATCTGTATATATGATGCAGGAACTTTCAAAGGCGCATGGTGTATCCCTGTAGTAATGTAGGATGAAGATGAAGAAGAAGCTGAAGCAGTAGCAGTAGCGGTACTGGAGGTTATAAAATGGGTTAGAGAGCATCATATTTACAATCTACGTTTAAAAAGAAATTGTTTAAATATAAATAATGCAATAAATGGTAGTTTAGGGTATGTTAAGTGGACAACACATCCAGTTATTATTGATTGTCTAAAATTGCTTAAAAGTTTTAATTATTGGTCTGTACACATGTGCCTAGAAACACTAATGATATTACAGACACATTGGCGAAAGCTGCTAGGCATAGGAGTAGTTCAGTTGTCTAGATTTCCTCCTGTTTGGCTGAAATCTCTCTACCAAGAGAGGTTAACTATGTACCCAATTTCTATTAAAGGTATCCTCCTCGAGTCAAGATGGCCACTCATATACTTAATTTTAGTGTTCATGCCTAAGAATAAGTACAGTGGAGACCGGTATATTTGCCCATCTGAGCATCTACGTGGATGGATAAACTTATTTTTAAACAGTGGGACAAGACTTTTTTTAGGCACGATTGAACCGATCGGGGTCGATAACGGGTTTATTTTTAATCGTTCTCACCAACTACTATATCTCCCTTTTACCTATATAAATTTCAGCTCATCTAATAATTAATACACACAACTACAATCTATTTTCTATTTCCATAAAAATTCATCCAATTTTTTTAATATATTATTTATTTTCAGTCAATAATTTTTTTTTATGGATCATAATTTAAAAAATGAGGAAATGTATACGGATGTGCTAATCTTTTTCCAACAACAACAAACATGTAAGCAGCAGTTGGATCAAATGAATGGAGATTCATACGACGAGAAAATGGTCACCAATACCATAATATAAATTGACACATGGCAAATACTCTGAGCTCGAGAACCAAGAGCAGTATTGACAAGAAGAAATACGTGGAGATTTCGAGAGGAAAGCCACCAACAGATGATGTGTGACTATTTTGTAGACAGATGTGTGTAGTCCAATGAAGATTTCGAACGTCGCTTCCATATGTCGCGCCACCTGGTCGTTAGGATTATTGGAAAGCTTTGTCGAGTAAACCCTAAATTCGATCATCAATTTGATGCACAAAAAATATGGGGACATAGTCCTAAACAGAAAGTCACTGCAAACCTAAGGAATCTATCTTATGGGTGTACATCGGATGCCTATGATGAGTACATTTGTATAGCAAAAACAATTACATCGCAAATCTTAGTATGTTGTGCAAAATTGTAGTAAACCATCTTGGTCCATGTTTTTTACGACAACCAATACAAGATGATGTCGAACGGCTACATAAGGGTTTTCCCGGAAAGCTTGGTAACCTTTATTACAAGCACTGGATGTGGCATGGATGTTTTTATGCTTGGCAAGGTCGGTATAAAAGCCACTACACAAGACTAATTGTTGTTCTGAAAGCTACGATTTCTTATGATTGTTTGATCGACATCAATATTTTGCATAAATCACCTTTGTTCGAAGAATTAAAGTATGATACCGCTCAAGTTGGAAGTTTCATCTTTAACAACAATAACTATAACATGGGTATTTTCTAGCAGACAGAATTTATCCAACATGGTCAACTTTATTTTAAGCTTACACTGAGATACTAGAGGAGAACTATGATAGAAGGTACTTTAACAAGAAACAGGCGAGGTGTAAGAAAGATGTCAAACGAGTATTTGATATTTTGATGAGGAAGTTTCACATAATTTTTGGACCATATCGTCATTTAAACCACTAGAAAAAATAGGGTTGTGTTCACCTGCATCATTTTGCATAATATGGTAATCGAGGAAACCCGACGTGATACCAGTTAGACGAGTTATCCATATACAAATTTGAGGCGTGATATTCGACCCTGGCATAAAGCGCCTGTAAGAGAACATAGAATGACAGAAGAGAAAATTAAGAAAAAAGGTTTATATTTAAAGCTAGGAAATGATCTCACTCCGCACAATTGAGCTGAATTCGGAGCCAGAAACCCTCATAGGGTTTAGTCTTTAACACCTTTTAGTTGTTATCATTTAAATGGTTTGCAACAATAATATTTATCGCATTTTAGTTTTTATTTTAACCATTTTAGTTCTTTTAATGTAATTTAATTTGTATAATGAATAATCATTTCGTCGATGAAAATTTTTAAGTATTCCATTTGAATTAAAAAAAGTATTAAAATTATACTAAAATTCAAAATAAATTTTGCATTGAAATTAAAACTAAAGATTACATTAAAATTAAAATTAAAATTAAATTGAAACTCAAACAAACAAACAAACTATTATATTGAAAAAAAAGCTAACTTAACTATCACATAAATCTAAAATTAATTAACTAACTATGATACCCAAATTAACATTAATAACTAAATCAGTGAAATATCATTATTTTCTTCATCTAAGGGATCTTTCTTATCAGAATCAGTGTTAACTGTGGTTGGATGTTCTGCTCGTGGTTTATCCACGTAAACTTCATCAAATTCGGCTTGTCAGAGTTGAAGTTGTGCTCCATTCATCCTTGTCGTGTCTATTCCCAAAAATCCTCTCATATGCGCATCAAAGAATTTCTTTCAACAACCTTACGACCTTTCCTCATTTCTGCAGCTATTTTCGTACGCTCTACTATTGTACTAATATTAGTCTTTTCCCGTTTATTAAAAACTTCTTGTATGTTGTATTTTAAATTTGATGATTGTGCGGCATCTTGAACTATCTTTTTGTTCATTTTTTATTTTTTTGACAACCAATCCATCTCATCTATCATAATTGCCGTTAAAGTTAAGATTAGAATTACCATGTTAGGATCCGTCGGTGTTGGGTTGGGGGTTTGCGTTTGTTTCTGATGAAGAATAAGGAGATCCGGGTGGTTGAGAACCATTTGTAGCCTCGTATGGTGATTGATTTGGTAATTGATATCCATTAAATAAATCAGTTTTATATCGATTCAGCTTCCTAAGGACGTGGAAAATATGTTTCGTACTTGAAACCTTTGTTTTTTGTTCTTTTTGCCATTCCTCTTGAGTTTTAATTGCTGCAGTTTCAAAATTTTATAAATTTGTTAGTATAACAAACACAAACATTATATCGATTCCAGTTTCACCTTTCATTTTGAATCATCAAAGCTACCCAATTGTTCATTTCTTTGTTGATTGTATTATAACGATTTGACAACCTAACAACATCATTGTTTTTTGGATTCTCAGTTTTTTAACAAAATTGATTAAAGATATTTCTCCAAAACGTGTTATGTTGTCATTGAACACCATTGATAGGATCAAGCGTAAAAAGAATATATCTTCTGCAAATAGTTGTATCTTCATCCTGGCTATACTTTGGACCCAGAAACTTTTTGTGCTAAAGCATTTTGTGTTTGTGATGAGACTACCATTTTTTGGAACTTTTTTTTTCCCCTGATTAGGCTCATAAAGAAAGATTTAATGAATAATTAAGCGAAAAAGTTTGAGACTATAAGAGATTTATTGAAGATTATAGGTATATAAGGTATGATTTTGAAATGGAAAAGAATTGAATTTATAGATGATAAAAT
Organism: Papaver californicum; assembly: GCA_023531435.1. NCBI lineage: Eukaryota > Viridiplantae > Streptophyta > Magnoliopsida > Ranunculales > Papaveraceae > Papaver > Papaver californicum. The sequence goes on along the minus strand of JAJJMC010008078.1, from coordinate 9,564,570 downwards.
TACTGCCTTTGGATCAACTAGCCGTTGTCGGCTTAGTCTTGGCCGACTGGCCGAGACTAATTCGATCGGCTCAAATACCGAATCGGTTCAACTTGAAAAGGGATGCTCAAATTTAAGCATTTGCCCATTTAAGGGTTCCATTATGAAGTGGCCATGGGAAATTGCCCATTACCTACCCCACTGCCCTTGCTTTAATATCATTTTCTATAGAAAGTTAGCCAATAACAGTTTAAATGGCTTAAACGAACAATTTATGGTTTTATTTTTTATTTTTCTTTGATTTGTTATCAACACGAATTTTTCCTTTTTCTTTGATTTGTTATTAGCACGAATTTTTCCTTTTTCTTTGATTTGTTATCAGCACGAATAGATCTACGTTATCGACACACGAAGACGATGGCAGAAAAGAGGATAATTATTTTATGGCATTGCCTATTTGATTTATATATATATGTGTAATTCTTTGTTGTATCTAAACTGATTTTCTATTTGATTAGGATATATTAGAAATGAGTTAGACATCTCACGGCTATACTACGGAAGGCATAAATTATCGTTATGATATACGACGGGATACCCGAATATATATGTATTTAAATAACTCATATTAGTGATAATGTTCAATTTTTGAATTTAGTAAAATATTTGAGTTTTGAAGTATTTACTATTTTTCTCATTAATTGAATAATATACGGTTTTTTCGTGTCCTTTTTGGATGGCGTAGAAAATAGTTTTCTTCGTTATTTCTCCATTGAGTTTTACGGTATATAATTTGGCTTGAATTTATATAAAAAATATATGCATTGTATAAATGCATCGACAAGCAATAAAGAGAGCGGCAAAACCTATGCGCTCTTATGTGTTTCCGTGAGCTTTACAATATGCATAATATTCACCTCTTATATGCACCGACGAGCTTTAAGAAGCCAATGGGTAATTATACAATTTGTATATGTTATGATAGTAACAAAGAGAGTTGCATATTTTAACTGAACTTCGTATATATACAACGTCGAGCGATAATAAATGTTGTATTTCTTTAAATGTTATGCAGAGTTAATATCAAGACGTCGAGCGATAATAAATGTTGTATTTCTTTAAATGTTATGCAGAGTTAATATCAAGTTTTCTTGTCATTTAATCTATTATCGGAAATCACGAATTTGGTGAATTAAATTTACATTATAACCTACACAGATAAGTCTATTTTAACAAATTGGTAGACACAACAAATAAGAAAAATACATAGTGTGGTAGTCATATTTAAATATGGGAACCACAATGAGTTTTTCAGGTTTAGGAACCTGATAAGCAACATACCACCAATGTTTTGAGACCCAACCCGGGCATCGAAGCGGAAGAGTTACTAGATCATGGTCTTATGGTTCAAACCGGGTTCACTGGGTTATTTATATAAGAACCTATATACCTGTAAGGCTGTAACATCTGGATACTAATTTCATTTCCCATGTATTTCACTGAATAAACTCATAAAATATGTATGTTAAGAGCACTTGAAATAAAAAGATATCAATTCTTAAAGACAATTGATGCATTTTAAGTTTGAAACCTTAAATTTAACCACCACAATCGCAAAACCATGTATTTAGATTTCAGATAGCAATCCAAAATATAAAAATCCAACCTAATAAGTTAATAACTAATAAGTAGCTGAGCAAGGTAGCATTTCAGTTCAATTCTAAGTTCTGCAATTTGAGTAACTTCTAATAACGAGGAAGATTGTTTAAATTGATATCTTGGTATTCGACATCATTCAAAGTGTGGTCAGAAAACAAAATTTCATTCTCCAACTCCAAATCGTTCGTCATAAGAACTTGTTCGTCAAACTCATTCCAATCAGCAGCAACTCCTTCATCTTCATCTGTCAAAGAACGCAACTATTTAGCAAAATTAAGCAAAATAGACTGTATAATCATACAATACTAATGATTCATTCAAATACCTCCTCTTGCTTGTCGTAAATCATGGTTTTGCGGAGTCTGATTTTCAAATACTGGAATTGTTACATCATTAGCTATAGCTTCAAGTTCATCAACATCAATTTGGTCAGTCTCATCATCTACTACCAAATCCTCCGTCAAATCGATTGCATCAAAAGCTATAGGATCATAGAATGTTTTTTTGGTCCTATTCCTGGAAGTAAAAGTAGAATTTAGCTCGATGTAAAGTAGCTAAGGTGATAATTACACTAATACATAATGTTCAAATTTAAAAACTATGTTGGCAGAAGTACCTCATCTTTAAACAGAGATTGTAATGAACATATAACGAATCATTTAGCTGTTGATTCTCTAATCTGTTTCTATTCTTGAAATGTATGCGTTCAAATACGCTCCAGTTTCTCTCACACCCTACGAACTGCAAGTTTGACTGAGAATTCGAATCGCCAATCTTTGAAGGTTTGGAGTAGCACAACCAAAGTTCCTCCACCATTCAGCTGAACAAAATAACATGGATATGTATAATTATGATTTAATCTACATAATGATACAACAAATATATCAGCTAAACATTCATGTAGTAAAAAAATCACCTGGAGTCATCGTTTTACGTTGGTCAATTGCAAGATTTCGAGCAAATTCACCTGTTGCATCTTGAAAAATTTGTTTCTCCTTCATCAATTTATCCTGCAGAGTCTGATTATATCCTGCAACATTTTCAATAACATCCAAGACATTAGAATGATTTCTAGGATCCTTTGACATGTCCTCGCTGTACTGGATAGCAGGATTCAACCAATATCCCATGATATGAATCTTTTGCTTGAAGTGCTTATCCAACCTAGTGCTGATAATGTTCATGTAAGGTTCATAGTCTGTTTTCCTTCTATTCAACGCATTCCACACAGCATTCTTTACCTTAATAATGCTATCATATAAGAAACCCATAGCTGGTTTATCTTCTGAATCCACCAACCTAACACACGAACAAGAGGCTCACTGATTTTAACAACAGTTGAGTAAGTCTTCCAGGATTCTGTATCCATTACTATTTTACAAAAATTCCTTCCCTTAGCTTGTTTATAATACGACGACTCGACAAAGTTAGGACATGTAACTAACCCTTGCAAGTGATGCTTATGAGACAAAATGCTCTGTAACACAATAAAATTTGTTGCAAAACGGGTAGCAGCGGGGCGAATAATTTCAGTCCAGCCAGTTCTTTTCCACAATAAAGCTAATACATATATATGATTGTAAATATAATTCGTTACCTGCGATGCTTTCTTCACGACATCTTTAATATGAGCTAGCTCTCCAAAATCCTTTAAGATCAAATTGATAGAGTGTGCAGCACATGGTGACCAATACATATTAGGGAATGCTTCTTGTAACAATTTTCCAGCAAGTGCATAATTGCTAGCATTATCTGTCACCATTTGCACAACATGTTGTTCACCTACAATTTCTTTAAGCAAATTGAAAAGGTTTTCTCCCGTCTTCACCATGTCAGAAGCATCAACTGATTTTAAGAAAACAGCTCCCTTTGGACAAGCAACTAAAAAGTTAATTAAACTTCGGTTACTTGTATCTTTCAACCATCTGCCATAATAGTGCAACCCGTATCTGCCCAAAATCTCCGGAAACTTTCAACAAATAATTGCACTTCTTTAACGCTAGCTCTTAACAAATGAGTATGAATATCATCATATGAAGGGGCCTGGTATCCTGGACCAATTGCAGCCACTGCATCTAACATCAACTGAAAATATATGAATTAATCGCATTAAATGGGATGCAAGCATCATACATCCAAGTAGCAACAGCCAAATCTGCTTTCTGCTTTACTTCTTTGCTCGCGAGCACACTTCTTATAGACGGTTGAGAACCAGGAGTAGTTCGAGGCGCAAAATATGCACCTATGCCTGTGCTTTTCTGGTTAGCTACTGTTGCTGCCCTCTTACTACCTCCATTTCTTGTAGTTATGGAAACAGAAGTTTGCCTATTCATTTGAACTTCTTCAATCTCCTGAACTTCATTATCATCTTGATGTTGCGCATCATTGTCATCGATGCCAAGCTCATTGTCAGTCTCAACTTCTCTTTGTCGCTTCTTTGTAGCTGATTCTTTCAATGACTCTAGCATTCTATATCGAACATCTTGATTTCTTAGTCACTGGATCCTTCTCTTCCTTTGCATACTTCCAAGCAATGTCTGATTTGCCTCTTATTGAACTCGTTTCAGACTCTAGTGGTGTATTATGGGACGGTTGTGAATCAGAAGATGCCAAGGAAGTATGGAATACTGCAACACAAATTAAGATATGTATAAGTACTAAGTAGTGATCAACTGCAAAAACTACAATCAAAATTGAAAAAGCAAACAGATAACTAGTCAAGCCATTGATTACTGAATGGTTTACTAAGGTATTTACTTCACCCGGTACTGTAGAGGTCAATTCTTCAAGTACAATTTAAACAATTCAAATGATATCAGTTCACAATCGCAAATCATAACTTCACATACCTTAGAAATTGAAGCAGCAGATGGATTAATTTGAATTCCGTTAGCTCTTGTTGTTTTTAGGTTTTTAGCTTTTGACTCTTTGAGACGGAAATTGGAATACCAAAAGCTTAACTGTTTTCTCCAAAACGATGCTTTGATTCCTTTGAATTGAAAAGCAAAAAATATACTCCTTGGGTAACAAACTTCAATCTTTGGAAACAACTAACCATTAAATTCTCCATTTCTCGATGCAATATGGAAGGAAGTCTGAAGTTTTCCTTTCCATTCGATTTGAGAAGATTCGGGATATAACAAAAAAAGAAAAATTTAGGTTATTTAGATTTTAGAATTTACCGGTCCAAAGTATTGGGTCGACTGGTTCACTGGTCGGACCGGCCGGATCATACGATTTTAACAAGGGAGAACGGTTTTTTAATAAATCTCTGGGTCATCTATAGACCAACCCAAAAAAAATGACTGGGTTACAGGTTTTATTGGTCCGACAGGCTGGTCCGGGTTGGGTCTTAAAATATTGCGTACCATTTTAAAGTGGAAAAATACGGGATGATAGCGTAATGATTGGTTGAATAACCATCTTTGATCCCGGTAAAGCTCTTCTTTCATTGTGACATAAAAGACACAGTACGTGCATTTGAAGTGTCGTTTAATCTTGATAAGCTCTATTGGTCATTTTGGAAGGACTGAGATTGATATTGAGATAATGTATACGTTCACATAGTTTATTATATAGTTTATTGTTGATTTTACATGGCAATGTAAATTCATGATTCCAATTGGACAATAAACGTGAGAGAAGTATGATCAGTTAACTCTCATAGGTTGCTTGTTATTGTTTTCGACACCCAGTTTCTACCTTGACGAGTAGAGTAATGTGGAATTGGAAGTTCTGTTGATGAGATATTTTCCCGCCTAAATATCAGGAGGAGAATCGTCGACGATATTGGTTAATTCCAATTGTGTCTCATCTAACTCTCATACCAATAAATGTCTAAGGTGTTGGAGATTACTCTGTTGTTAGAATTACCAAGAGTGTGTTATCTAGATTCGGCATAAATAAAGTCTTTACAAGGCATGCCATGGAGTCGCATCGGTTGTTTCATATGAAAGCATGCTTATAAGCATAAACGAAAAACCTATAATATAAGGTATGAAAATCTAATTAGATAATGATTAATGTTTATATACTTTTTAAGTTATGAGTTGATATCTCATGATCTGGAGTATATTCATAGAAGTTGCGTTGATATCTCATGGTGAAGAGTATATGCATATTAAAATTTGGTACAAATGGATTTGAATATCCTCGTACTCTAGACAATGATGTAAGGTCGTTATAAAATGATTATTAAACTGGTTGTCGATAATGCTCAGAGTAGCTAATGAAATAGTTGTGCATAAGTATTCCCCCCTTTGTAAAGGAATTATCGACAATGTTTATATGATTGGCAAATATGGACCTCAATCCATATTGAGTTGTTTTCCTCTTGTGTTCGCATTTGGGACCTTAGTCCCAGCATCCATAAATTTCGATTACTAATTTGATGCTTATATAAAAATGTAGTGAGAAAAGTAAAGTCGTTTGTTGAATAGCACCAACCCTTAACAACGAGTTTCCAGAGACATTTAACCAGGTTCATGGAAGTATATTTTTGTAGTCTTAGACTCTTGGATGACTCGATATATCACTTGTGTGATAACTGTGTATCTATACTCGATATATTTTGTATGAAACTCTTGTTTGTCAATTTTTTGATATTATATCTGAAGTAGTTAATATCATGTATCAGTCTTTTATCGGCGATGTGTGATACACCTAGACAAATGATTATATCGGATTTTATTCGCGATACGCAATTAACTTTGTAATTTTATAATTTAGGCAAATATGCATTATGTTACCCAAAGCTTTAATGAAAGTCTTTTCTTAATGTAAAAATATCAATTAAACAAGTATCACTTGATAACCTAACATCCCTAAAATATAATTTGTACGGGAAGAAAAAAAAATAAAAAAAGTTTTATTTTCTATCAAATCAATTTGTATCCTTACTGATATTATCGGCCGATATAATAGAAATATTCATGTATTGCCGATAATTTGTGTATCGTCTAGATTAAAGGCCGATACACGATAAATTTCGATATTATCAGCCGGTACGACATATATTAATTACATTTTTTGTATCATTATGGTAATTCTCTGGGCTTTGATGGTGAGTAATTCTATCATTTCATTTGCATTCATTGAATGGTTTAGTTGAATCATTCATAAAGAATTTTGAACTCATTACTCATAAAACCATGGCCATGTTTTTGTTTGGAGACGTGCTGCATTATATGATGCTCCAATACGGTTGTTACTTCAACAAGTTTGTGAATTCGATAAGATAGTCTTCCCACCGTTTGTGGGTGGAAAGGCTACCGCTTGATTTGAAAAAACAACGTAAAGTATCATGGATTGCACAAGATAACTCAGGATGTATGTCACCTTCATGTTTTCGGCAATGAAAGACATGTAGAAGATTGGTATCTTCATAAATTACAAATCAATTGCTTTCTTGAGAAGCTGTAAATGCATTGGCAATTATATCATTTAAAACACACAAGCGTGGATGGCTAGTTGATTCAAAATATTCTATTATTCCTAAAATAAAGAATCAATCGCAACCATTGAAAGATAGAGCTCTTGAACTGACTATCAAAGGAATATCATATTATCTGAGTATATTTCTCCTAATAAAAGAACAACTCTGCAGTGATTATGGAATCCAAAAATAAGGGAATTTCATGTGCAATAGAGAAATCTATGATCGTGATACAATGATTGTTGGTGATATATTCAAATTATTCACTGATACTGCCATAAATGATGTTGGTGTTAAACCAAAATATTTAGGGGAATGTTATCAAAGGAATGATTGATTAAACTAGAAAGAGTAATCTAATCAGAATAACATTTTTCTCGCTTGATTTTTGGAACTGCAACATAATTTTTGAGAATGTGAGCTCCATATGTTACAAGTGCGTGTTTGCAGTCCCGACACCCAATAATGTATGCTTATTGGTTACGGATGGGAGTTTCCGCAGAGTAAGAAAATAAAATCAACTAATATATGACACAAAATGTTTAATGGAAACTTGAGATTGCTTGCACATAAGCATATTCCCCGTTATAGATGAAATTACCTCTTTGATATTAGTTTGGTAGTCTTTCAAGGACTTGGCATGCATCTAATGGTTGTGGCTACTGCATGTGCATATGTATAGGAAACTAGATACATATATCTACTTGAAAGTCCCTTAAGGATTTCAGTTGTCAGCAAACAAACCATACCATATATATTAACCAAAGGTTAATCAAGCTTTTTATGATTTGAAATGATCTATATGGATATGGTACAATCGTTTAAGTGAATACTTATTAATCTTGGGATATGCGAACAATCTTATATGTCCATGATTTATCATTAGAGAGAAAACTTTGAATTTGCTAGACTTGATGTATACAACATCAATTTGATTGGAATTCCTGAAGAGTTTTCCAAAGCACAAAAATGCTTAAAACAGGGGTTCAAGATGTAAAATCTCGGGAAAACAAGGTCTCAATCTGTTGGTTGAGCAAAGTAGCTGGAAGTCCATTAATTTCGTCAAACTTAAAGGTTTGGACGTGTTTAAATGGAAAAATTGGCACAATTACAGTTGTGCGATCTTTTACACTTAAGAATGATCGGTTTGCATCTCAACAAAGGAGATTGATAAACACTTTTTTTAATTGTTCTCATATTTATATTGTTATTTCTCAATCGTTGTATTAATAATGTTATTTTGAATATTTTTAGGTATTTTTGTGGAATTGACAAGTGTGGAAAATTTGGCTTAGAAAGTACTAAAAACACCCCATAAAAGTGATAAAGGCACCCAAGATATTGGATAAAGGCATCCATATTTAGGTTAAAGGCACCTATCTCTTCACACTTCAAATTCAAATTTTGGCGGCAATTAATTCTCTTTCGACCTGTGGTGATTCGATTTGTACGTGGTCTGTTAGGATTTGCAAACTTTAAGACAAAGATTAATTTATTTCCTTATTAGTAGGAATTTGCACTCAATATGGATACACGAGATATCAATACAAAATCAAAAGATCACAGAATAAAAATCAGGGAGAAACAAATTATATTCACGTGCAACATGGATTTACTTCCTTAATTTACTGGAGCTTGTTTCTATCATATCCTCTTGAAAGAGAGGGGTGCCTTCAGGAACGCGAATACATGTGGTGCATGGTTGTCGTCAGCTCGTGCCATAAGGTGTTGGGTTAAGTCCTGCAACGAGCGCAACCCTCTTTGTTTAGTTGTCACCGTTGAGTTTGGAACCTTGAACAGACTGCCATAATCAATATCTTATGGAGAATCAAGGCAACAATAAAGATAGATATGATCGAGATTTGGTGCTCGAGAGAAATACATCATCGAAAAGGAAAAATATACATCCGAGAATTATTTATTCATTAAAAGAATATATGAACGAGATTCGGGAAGTGTTGATTGTTGTACTATAAATAAGAGAAATTATTAAAAGAAGTTTGGGAGGCTGGCTTCTGCCAGACTAAGAGAAAAATCGGAAACAAAAAAAACGAAAAGCTAGGATTCTTCACGGACAAGGAAGAAGAAGAAAACCACGAATATAAACTGTCATTAAACACCTTTGCCTATCCATTTGTATTCAACGGGTTTTGTGACAATTTTAGCAACCGTATCAAAGAAGGTTCTGGTTGTACATCACACAAATCCTGTCACAAATTCAATAAGTAATCTGAATTATTCTGCGACACTGTGAGTTAATACTTCTCTGTAAACTCTTTTAAATTAATGAAATTAATGGTTTCTTCTCTACTTTCTTGTGCCTCGATTGCTATGACTAGCTAAATATCTCATATAAGATTAATATGAAGTCATATTATTGTTTGCTAGCATGTTGTGACTATTTTCTATATAATTCTCTTAGTTTTATTTTCTTGTTTAATCATGATAATATTTTCTTCATATACCCTAATGCTTTATTAAATGTGTTAGATTTTCTTTTCAGACACTAGCATATTATAGTGGAGAAAATTATTTATATTTTAATAAATATCAAGTAAACTAAAACGATTTATTTTTCCAAGACGCGAATAATTGTCCTAAGTCGTCTTGAGTAATTTTATAGAGAATAATAGAGTGAGTGGTTGAACGCATCTAGTACACATCGTAGTGATGGAATCTTGAATCCTAGGTTATATTTCGTTTATATATCATTTTTAGTATTTGTTGTATTTTTAGAATTTTAGCCACCAACTCAATCGATTTTTTATTAACACATTAGTTAATTACAAGTTAGAAATTGTAATTTTAGAGATGTATCACTCTGTGGTATGTGTTATACCAAAAAATGGTACAATAGCTTAAGTATGCTATGCATACCTAATATTAGGTCTGTTGTATACATGTAAGTTCGGTTTTACCCAACACCAATATCAAGATATTTTTTTTAAGAAAAATTATTCATTTTTGTGGTACCGCTAAGCTTGATCTTTTATATAAAGGGTCAAAGAACGTCTCCCACAAAGAAATCCAATTAGACTGTTTTAGTTTTAGTTTTTCAGCAGGTTCGTCAAAGCAGCCAAATAACCTCAAAACTAGTAGTCTGGTAGTAGAGGATACTTATTCTTTCTCCAATCGGTTACGATTGTTGATACAAAGCTAGTGGAGAATGAAAAGCTGACACAATTAGAAAATCATTTAGAAATTGCACTGGGGGAAATTAGACCAATTTTCTCGAGTAAGAGGAATTCGCCGAAGAAATTAAAGGTTGGTTCGTAATCTCTATGTAGTATTATCAGGCACAATGATCAACTAAAAAGGCAACTCATCAGGGGGGAGTAAAGCCGTGGAAGACTATGGATAATAAAATTTTACACTTTGTACTCTTTTTCCTTAATCTAGGTTTTTCTCCACTAGGTTTTTCCTGTCAAGGTTTTAAAGAGAATGAAGTCCATTGATATATGTAGTTCAAAATGTTGTACTCTTTTTCCTTCATCCTTATTTTTGTCCCTCTGTGTTTTTCCGGACAAGGTTTTAATGAGGCAACATCAACGGGTCCAACACTGTTCTAAGTACTCATGTTTTCCTACTTCAGGTTTTGACCCTTTGGGTTTTCCTAACAAGGTTTCTAATAACATAAAAACTTAAAATCGTGATCACCATCTAACGAGATGTATATCCATAGATTTTTTTAAAGATATATTTATCAGATAATCACCAATATAATTTGGTTAAGGTTTGTACTGCATGTGGTTTTTCCTGACAAGATTTTAACGAAGCAAAATGAGCAGCTTCAGCAATATCATATGACCTTCCAGCATTCAAGTTTTCCTTTAGTGATTTTCTTGACAGTTTTATCCAGGCAACGTGTTCGCCATGATCAACAAAACTCGAAATATTGTACTCTTTTTTTTGTCTAGTTTTTATCAAATCTTTCTGGCAAGATTTTTCGAGGCAATAAATTTGGATCGGTGGTCATCCAAGGAAAAGTGTTGTATGAACGTGATTTTGGTGGATAACTCACTAAAGGCATGCTAAATTGCATGTTGCCACACACAACCAGATAGCTAGTTAAGAGGTATATTTATCATACACTAAACACTATATATACCCTTAACGGGTCATTGTACACTACACTTGAAGCAATAACACTACACTTACTTCTCTTTGATCCATGCATTCTATTTACAACTCACGTATATATGTTTTGTACTCGTGGTGTCGTAGCTTCCCTTATGAAACTAACAAAAGTGCTTGACTAATTAATGGAATAACAAATATACAATATATCATCCAATCTATTATAGTTCAGATAAACAATTTGAAACTAAGATGTGGTATCCGAAAGAGGGAAGGAGATATATAAAGCATTGCTTAATCTAAATTAATTTAACTTTCTAAACATTGATCATACGTGAGAGAATTGAGATGGTGACTATGTGAGTTGGCCAGATTACAATCACAAACCTAACATAAATATCACCTATATTACAAATTCTGACATTCAGTTGGTTTTTTATGAACCATCGTTGGATCATATTTTGTTATTATCAAGTGGTATCAATTAATTTTAGAAACAAACTAATTGTTTTTCCATATATAAAAATCTTACTGATACAAAGGAAATACCTATTTTTAGTTTAATCTTAATATTATAGAAATAACCTCCAATATCATTAACACCACTATGTATATTCAAGGATAAGATTGTATATAAAACATATCTTTATATATTTTTAAAAATAACATTGTTTTTAAAAATAGATAAAAAAACTTCAAATATTTATATTTTTTAAAATACAAACCAGATTCTTATAAAATTTATATATTTGAAAAACTTTTTAAATTATCCACGCATTGAGTAAAAATAAAAATATCATTTTCCTTTTGAAGTTTATGTTGTTAAATGAGTCCCAAATAAACATGTACATAGTATATGTTTTCCTACTAGTATAAATGATAACAAAAGATATCCAACCTTTACGCTTCAAAAATAAATATAATCCATCGTAAGCAATGCTCTATTCTTTTTCATTCCAACATAATGCCATGTCAGATGGATTCTACCAAGGTTTGACAAGAGGGTATGAATAGGGTCATGTGCAATTGCCAGTGTCATGTAAAAATGGTATGAATAGGGTCATGTGCAACGGCCATGTTGTCATGTAAAAACAGTCCTATGAACGAACAGTTTGGATAAAAACGTCTCCACTGCAACCATAAGGTTGCCATTCGAATTAGCACATTGCATACCTTCAAAATAAATAACCATCATTTCCTAAATTACTAGGATCCAGCAAGCAAGAGATAATGTGTTGGTACTACTACTGGGCAAAACTGAAAATTAAAATAGCCGTTCTACTTTTATAATGAAAAATCTTGAAAAGAGTTCTATGAATTATTTTTTTGATCAATTTTACACGAAAACCAAAAGATTATGACTCAACTTTCAACTCTGAACCTTTAGATTTTTTACGAAACATTACCTGGTATATCTTGAATTATTGAAGAGAAAATTTCTACCCCACCGATGGTAATTGCCTTGTATGCGTAAGATATTACGGATAGATTTAGTTATTAGATATTTTAATACAATAATTTTTCTTTATAAAAAATTAAATTAAATTAAATTTTACATGGCTAGTTTGGGGACTACAAAAATTATTTTATAACTACATAATTTTGTACCCAACTAGATAGAAGGATAAAGAACGTCTAATTAAATATTATTAAAAGTACTAAACTACTCTCAACTCATTGCTCTAATACTTAAACCAAAATATAAATATAATTTTTTTTATATTTTTTATTATATTTCAAATCTAACAAAACCCGAAAAAACAATTTTTTTTTTTCCATTTCCATCAAATTTTCAAAATCCTAAAAACCCTAAACCAGTTTTTTCCAAAAAAAATCTCGAATCTCCCATATCACTCGATCTACAAGATAAATCCATGTAAACTCATACTTCTAATAGCATTTTTGAATGATCTAAGTGTTTTAATCTTACTTTCAGTAAATCAAATTTCAGATTTTTTTTTCTCCAGAATCGTTCGATACTGATGTATCGTGTCCAACGATTTTGTATGTTCTTTATGAACTATGCATCAGAATTGTTGGATACTATACGTCCATATCGAACGATTCTAGTCCATATTAGTCACAAATAATTACCATGCCCAGAACCGTTGAATCCAGTCGATCGTATCCAACGATTATACCTTTTTATTTTATTTTTACTTTTTCTCGTATGAGAATCGTTGGATGATATCTGTTGTATCCAACGATTCTACCTTGTAATTTTTTTTTAAATTCTCTCACATATGAATCGTTAGATTAACATTATTTGTGATTATGACAACATTTTTCACTTTAGAAAGTTTATATACACCATTGCCACTATTGTATGTATTCACTATAATCTTGAACGGGCAATCATGCTTCTTTGACTTTGACTTACTCGTGTAGACCCTCAACGTCCTCTTTACATACAGTTTGTCCTTTGCTAGGTGAATTTCATGCTTACCACTTCTCTCGCAAATAATTTCCAAACGATCACGCCTCGTACGACGACCTAAGACTAATGCGCATTTGACCTCCTTTCCTTTGTCCACAAACCATTGCCTTGCATGTTCCTTCTTTTCCCACACCAAATCAGTGTAGTTGTGAGCAGAAGTATCAAGCCCCATCTGAGACATGGGTTCAGGTTGGTTGTCGACCTCTTGAATAATCTGCAATATCAATCGAAAAATGAGGCCAAGGGAATTAGTGGATAGGTGACAATCGTGTTGAACGATTCTACAGAATCGGTCTTTAGCTCCTCACATATCTAACAATTCTAACTAGTCTTTATTTTGGGGAAAAAATCCCAAAATGGTAGAATCGACACAAGTGAACTGACTTACATAATGGTTCTAGCATTTAACAAATCGCAATTGTTCTGGACACTTTCTCGACTAGAATCGTTACATAGTGCAACACACATCGAACGATTATTCGACCTACCAATTCCCCCAAAACTGGACCAGAATCGGTCGTTGTTCATAACTATAACCAACGATTCTGGTTCGTAATTTTTGAGAAGAGGTGGAATCGTTGGTTACGATGTAATAGTAACCAAGGATTTTGGGTCATAAGAAGCCCAGAAAATAAGTCAAAATTTGCAACACAGTGCAACACCCGTCGAACGATTATTCGACCTACCAATTCCCCCAAAACTGGACCAGAATCGGTCGTTGTTCATAACTATAACCAACGATTATGGTTCGTAATTTTTGAGAAGAGGTGGAATCGTTGGTTACGATGTAATAGTAACCAAGGATTTTGGGTCATACGAAGTCTAGAAAATAAGTCAAAATTTGTAAAAAATACCTTTTTGGAGATTATAGACTACAAATACATGTTTGGAGATCCTAAGAACGTATACCTGACGTTTGGAAGCATTAAGATGTCCGTTTTTTCGGGTTGAATCTTCATTTGTTTGATTAAAATCCTCATATATGCTTTGGTTCACACGTTCTTGTTCGTCCAACAAAAACCCCAAATCATGCGGATCAAATACACGGTAATCTGACTTGCGATACATAGATCCACCCACTTCTTCTTCACCACTAGAATATACGTCGATACAATCAAATTTTATCTTTGTTACCCAAACCCTAGTTTTTCTCAAGTTCTTCTCCTTCTTCTTTAAAATTTCTAAAAAAACTCTACTTTAATTCTTACCACCTAATACTAACTATAATCTAATTTTAATCACCAATTAAATTTAACTAACATTTAAATTAATTAATACTAATCAAACATATTAATTAATAATATAAATAATTAAATAATTAAATAAATTTTTTATTTTTTTTAATTATAAAGATCCTATTTTAACTTTTAATCATATACCCAAATAACTTTGGTAAGCCCAGACTAACCCGGAAATAACTTTGGTAAGCCCCATATTAGTTAAGGAGAGTGACGATTAGGTAGGTATAATGAAGGAGAACGCGTGCCACAACCCCACGCATCAGAAAAACAAAAAATAAAAAAAAAACTAGGGCAGCGGGCAGCGGCTCTACCCATACGTCTTTCTCTTTAATTACTTTCTTTGTGCTGGTCCCACCCACTCTCAATCATCTTACGTCTCTATTTTGTCTATCTTCTCGACTTGGAGCCTACCAAGCTAGAATTTCCACTGTTTACACGCTCCTTTTGACGGCTCACATTCCTCGATCGACTTCATCAGCCTCATCAGGTCCTACGCATCACCACGTGTCCATAATGTATTTGCTTATTAGAATACAGAGTAAATAAACTACTCTCATAATTTTCAAAGCAACTTGAGCCTCAGGCTCGGTATCGAGGTTCGGATGAAATACGACAAAAGCCAACAAGAAAGTGTAGTGGGGTGGGGAGAGAAAGTGTGAGACAGAGAGGAAAGAATTGAAAAACCAAAAGAGAGAGAAAGAAGAAGAAGAAAAAACAAAGAAAAATAATTGCAGGGCAGGGCTGAGATAGAGAGAGGGAAGGAAAGAGAGGTTTTGGGTTTGGAAAGTTTAGGGAAGGAGGGAAACAAATTATGGGGAAGATAATGAAGAGGAAGAAGAAAGCAGGAGGAGGGAAGCCAGCTGCAAAGGTTGATTTAATATCTAGAAAAATTGGAGTAGTAGTAAAACATCATCAGCAAAGCCCGGCAACGGAATCTGAACATAAACGAAACATCCGGCGTCGGAATCCGAGTTATGGGTATGACTTTGATGATGATGATGATGATGAAGAAGAAGAAGAAGATGAAGAAGAAGAAAGGAGGAGGAGAAGGAGGAGAGAAAAAAAAATGAAGTTGGTTTTGAAATTACCAGTTGGTCGTTATAATAATAATAA
>JAJJMC010008078.1:9500790-9548620 GCA_023531435.1 Papaver californicum | reverse complement strand
ATCATCATCATCATCGGCATCGCCAGCATAATCATCATAATAATAATAATAACAATAAATATGAGGGTTTTAGTGGAGTTGACTCAGTGACGAGTCCGACTCAGTTAGAAGATGGAGAAGGAGGAGGAAGAAGAACTACAAGATTAAAAAGATTGGAACTAATGTCTGAGAGTACTTCTTCCGAGTATGGCGGAAATACTGTTAAAAAGACTAATAATAATAATAATAATAAGAGGAAAGTTCAAGCTAGTGTTAATAATTTCTATGACTATGATGATCGCAATGTCGACGTTAATGATGACGAAGAAGACGATGATGATGATAGGTGTGATAAATTGTTTCATGGATCCACTGATCAGAAGATTCAGAAGACTAAAAAGGTATAATCTTAGTGAAGAAGTAGCTAGCTAGACCAGTTAAGTAGCAATAGTCCAGCTCAGCTCATCTCAGCTTGGCTCAATCTCTCTCTGTGTGTCTCTGTCTCCCTAATTTGTTTCTTGATATTAACCGTTTGGTCAACTGTCTCAACTAACCCCACACATACATTCTTGTCTCTGTATCTCTATTGTTGAGCATATACAAATATGACTTCTTTCCCTTTCTACATATATGCATTTACTTCGTTTTAGTTTCGACAATTTCACTAACAACAATGATGATGACTCTGTAGCAGGAAAGGGGGCACAATGTAGATATAAAAGGAACGGGTTTCGTCTCAGGTATGATTTTCATAATCTGTGTGGGCTATCCTGGTGTTGGGTTTGATCTATTAAACACTCACATTTTGATGGTTCATTAGGTGTTCCATTACCGAATAGGCAAGAATTGGAGTTAATTCTGGATAAGCTTCAAAGGTACGTAGCTAGTAGAGTTGTATGCTCCTTTGTTTTTCAGTTTTTTGTAGTGTTTCAATTCTTAGCTTGATTTTTGATTTTTCTTTCTGTAATGTGGCAGGAAAGATACATATGATGTTTTTGCTCGGCCTGTGGATCCTGATGAGGTACTTGGATTATGATTTTTCTACTAATTTTACATGAGGTGTGTTCATTCTTATGTTTTTATGTAAAGATTTAAAAGCTTCCATTTATTTATGAGATTGGCTTAATTGACAGCTTCCCGACTATTACGACGTAATTGAGCATCCAATGGATTTTGGAACCATAAGGAAGAAATTGGCAGGTGGGACTTACTCTAACTTGGAGGAATTAGAGGTAGGTTCTCTTTATCAACAATTTCTTTTGTGGGGGCCTATAGTTCAGGAAATTGATCTTGCAGTCGAGATTTCTTCCTAATCTTGCACATCATTTTGGAATTGAAACATAGAGGTCCATGCAGTTAACACTCTTGTTTGATGCCCATGGATTTCCAGGAGTCATTGTAGAGTAAGAGAGACGCTTTATAGGAATAGAGAGCTAGATAGGCTTACAATTTAGAAAGACTGGCGTTTCACGGAGGATATATCTTAGACACTACTTGTACAACAAACTATTGACAACAGGAAAACAATTAAGTTTTTAACTGTAATGTTAGCTGTGATACTTTCAAGAGGTGTAGAGGAGAAAGATCAACGACTGAAAATACAATGTTTTAAGATATAACCCACTGATGACTAATCTATACCTGTGACTTGCGTTCTGTAACTGTTTTAGCCACGTTAATGACACATTATTCGAATGAAAGATGTAGTAAGATTCTTAGTTTTTCTTGAGCGGAGGGCATTAATTTTGGAAACACATAATGAGTCAATGACAATGCTCAATGAAGCCTCATTATAGTAGGAGTTTGCGTTCTTATCAACCATGACTTTAGGTAGTTACTCTGCTGGTGTATTAGTAAAAGTGCAACATTCTCCATTTGTTGCTTTAAAAGTAACTTGACTGGTCTGTTTCAATTCATATTGCTCTTGATTCGTTTAAATGTTTAAGAAGTGTTATATCCTAGAACAAAAGATGGGTTTGAGCCTTTCATGTTGACATCTGATGGCTTCTAAAGTTCACCATCTTCAAATGCAGAATGATGTTCATCTCGTCTGCTCAAATGCAATGCAATACAATGCAGCAGAAACTGTTTACTTTAAACAGGTATGTGACTTTACATTCTATTAGTTTTAACTTTAAATTTTCTATTTTGTTCAACATAATGATTCTTCTTCATTGATTTGGAAAAGGCAAATTCCATAGAAGAGTTGGCAAGAACAAAATTTCAGAGCTTTAGAATTGACAGTGAACACACAAAGGCAGAGGCCAAGTCAGAGCAGAAGACCAAATGCAACTCCTTGGTGAAGAAGCCAGAGAAAAATTCCACGTGCACACCCTTCCAAGAACCCGTGGGTTCTGATTTCTCCTCAGGTGCCACTCTTGTTAGTGTGGTAGATACATGTGCATTGTCAATACCTGCAGTACAAGCTGGTTGTGAGAAGCCTACCGGTGGCGATGGGCTTGTTGATGGAAATTCTTCCTTGACAGAGAATAAACCTGATGAAGCCGAGGAACAACTTTCAGGTGCTAAAAAAATGGTTAATGCCTATATGTTTATTTTGAAAAACATTTCTGGGATATCTGAATTTCTGTGAATAAAATGAAAACTATTTGTTGTCCTTTTTTTTGTCTTCTACAGAGAAGGATGTCCCAGCTGAACTTGGGAAAAGGCATGTGGTGATAGATGAGAACCGCCGGAAAACTTACAATATCTCTAGTGAACCAGTAGTTCATACTGAATTAATCTTTACACCTTTCGAGGGCGACACAAAACAACTAATTGATGTATGTAACAAAAACTGGATTTCCTTCCTGCAGCTTTTCAGATTATTTATCCTGTTTCAATTTTTTTGAATCAGGTTATGCTTCATGAAGACCATTCTTATTCCAGAAGCCTGGCTCGTTTCGCTGCAGCTCTTGGACCTTTTGCCTGGAAAGTCGCTTCTCTGAGACTGGAACAGGCACTTCCTACAGGGATGAAGTTTGGTCGTGGGTGGGTTGGAGAATATGAATCCCTTCCAAAGCCTTTACTGATGCCTAGGAGTCGTACGCAGAAAGCACAAGCTACACTTTTGCCAAAGATAACTGAATCGAGAACTAGAAATTCATCAGTAGTTGCAGCTTCTAGTAAGCCACTTGATCCTGCAAAGAACTCCCCCTTGAGTTGGCCCGTTTCAGCAAAGAAGCCACCTGTGGTCGGTTCTGATAGAGTGAAGCCTGTTCCTCTTGCCACAAATAAGCAAGAAAACAAGTTAACAAATAACTTTGCCAAACCAGAAAATATTTTGAGGCAAATTGAGTTAAATTCTTCACCCTCATCCAGTGGGACCCCTCACAGTGCTTCTCCACAAAATCCTTTTGCACGTGATTCAGAAACGAAAAATCGCACACTTCAGATGGTTTCAAGGAATGGAAATGTGGATCAGTCTGCAGCTTTTGAGAAACCAGAAGTTGTCGGGGAGGTCATCAATAGCACGAAGAGTGATTGGGTTAGCCGCTCTCCGAAATTCATATCTAAAACAGAGGCCAGATCCGGAATTTATTCTCCGCGTGGAAATCAAAATCAAGGTACTAATGAACCTAATCAAATGATGAGCGTACTTGCTGAAAAGACGCAACATCAACAGACATCCTCAAAACCAACGACGATTGACATTCAACAGCTTATGATGTCTGCCCCGTCCCAGAGAAGAGATGATTCCAGTGCTGCGGCAACTGGTGATCGTCATCAGAGTCTTAATGATGCCAATTGTATGACAAGGATGTTGGCCGAAAAGACAGAACATCAGCTGAAATGGCAAAGCCGACCCACCACTGACACCCAAGAGCTTTTGATGTCAGTTCCTTGTCCAAGAAGAAATGATTCTAGTGCCACTGCAAGTGACCATCATCTGTGTCTTAGTAACCCCAGTCAAATGCCGAGGATGTTAACTGAAAAGACACAGCAACAGCTGAAATCTTCAAACCCACCCATTGTTAGCACTCAGCAGCTTATGATGTCAGTTTCATATCCAAGAAGAGATGGTTCTAGTGCTGCGGCCCCTGACCTTCATCAGGTTGGTAATCCTAATCAAAAGCTGAGGATGTCAATGGAAAAGACACAGCAGCAGCTAAGGCCTTCAAACCCACCCACTACTGGCACTCAGCAGTTTATGATGTCAGGTTCTTCCCCAAGAACAGATGATTCGAGTGCCGCTGCAACTGCTGCTGCGCGGGCATGGATGTCCCTAGGGGCTCCGCATAAACCCTTGGAAAGATCGGATCCACCCAGAATGGAGATGTCAGCTGCTTCTCTCTTCAACCCAACCCAAGAATCCTCGCAATCTGTACTTCATTTTCGAGGAGAACCTCCTTCAGTGGGTTTACAGATTCAGTCTCTGAACAGGTTTCACCCTCAACTTTTACGCAGGGAACCACATTTCCAGAACAGCAGACAGATGGTTTTCCCACAGAGAGTAACAGCTGACTTGTCACAGTTTCAAATGCAGCCTCCTTGGCAAGGTTTCATCCAACATACTACTCAAACAAATAAGAAAAGAGACATGCTTCCCCCAGACTTGAACCTTACTTTCCAGTCGTCAGGATCTTCAGGCATTTTGGCTGACTCTCAACTACCTGACTTGGCTTTGCAACTCTAATTTTGTTTGTTTTAGGGCAGAAAAATCACAAAATAAAACGAGTGAATCCCTTGCTTGCCATTTAGGTGGTCATAAATTTTGCACTCAGAGGGAGCTCTCTTGTTCACCTCCGCCAGCTGGGTTACGTCGGCATTAAATACCACAACATCAAATAGTTTTAAGTCAGTGGGTATTTATTTGACAAGCACTCTTAGCATCACAAAAAGTAATACAGCCTGTAATAGGATTAGACAGTTTTGTAGTAGTGAAGATCGATTGTAAGCTGAAAGGATCATGCTCTAGTCTACTATTATTTTAGTATATTGTCAGCTGAATCCTCTGTATATGGAATTACAAAGAAGAATGAATGAAATTAGGTGTAAGCTAATAGACTTGTTAAACTTAAACCTCTTCTCGTTAATCAACCGAAAATCCTTGCACAAATGGCTGAATGAGAATCCTTAGATAATAACCCTTATGGCATATAAAGCAGAAAAGTCATTTAGAGCCACCATATGATTTGGTTAGCCAAATTTCTCAATAACCTAGCAATGAGCTACTAGCAAAATTAGCTAGATTGTAATAGTTAGCTACGCCATGGCTTCCCAGAACTACACATCTGTGGTGCTGACGGAGACTTGGTTTCCGCCTAAAATTCAATACTTGTTTGATTTTTTTTTCACACTCTAATACTCGATCTTAATCTTCTATTTGACATTAACAACTTAATCTTCTGAGCCGTTGTTTCATGACGGAAATTATAAATCCAATACTTGTGTGACCTTTTTTTTTCTCATACTCCTCTCACCCGATCTTGGTCTTTTATTTGACATTAACGACTCTGTCTTCTGAGTCGTTGAAACTCAACATATACTTTTTTGGAAAATCTAACCTTCATGAATTTTCCCTATAAATCAAAACCAAATCTTTTCAAACAAAACATACCCCAATCAATTGAGTTTTTATTTTTTTTTATCCTCCAATACTCAAATTGTCTCTCATTTAAGTTTAATATGGTGAGGAATTTTACTATCGATGAAGATATTGATCTGACAATAACTTATTTTTACATATCTGCTGACGGAGCTATTGGTTCATGGCAAGCAATGACATTTTTTTGGAACAAACTCATAGAATCTTTATCCAAATTAACATAAATCAACATGGCGGAAATGTCAAATCATTACAAAATAGATTTGATGCAATTTTAAAAAAGATGTAAGGGAGTATGTGAGAATTCTTACTGCTATATACCGTCAAAACAAAAATAGTGTTTCTCCCGAAGACTTGGTAAATTATTCAATTGAATTAGTTTTATATTCAAATTATTGGTAATAATTAACTTATCATATAATACAGAATTTTTAGACTTGAGAAGGCCGAGAGCAATATCAAAGACAATTCCAAATGCCCTTTAAATTTGATGCTTGTCATGAACTTCTGAGAAATGGTTTCTGGATATGATTAGGAAGTCACTGTTCAAACAAATGTGAACCCAAGCCAAAATGAATATGCACCAACTGAAGAGGCTGATGGGGCGAAAACACTACTAAATAGCCAAATTTGTTGGAAGTACAAGGAAATGACGTGGCCCATAGGGAACAAATAAGCTAAACGAGAACTCAGTTGTCAAGAGTATATCAGATAGGGGATTGTCCAAAAATAAAATGTGGGTGGGGTAGTAGTTCAAGAACAATAGATGAATCTGTTATCAATTCACAAATGAAAAACTAATGGAATTTCTCGAACAAAAACAATTAAAAAAGGAAGCAAGAAGAATACAACAAGAAGCTCAGTTTTATGACATTTTGTTAAATAACCAACAGAAGATATATAGAGCGCATGAAGAAGAATACGCGAGTATGATGGATATGAATCTCAGTAACCTCAAGCTAGAAGAACAAAAAAATTATAGAAGAAAACATAAATGTATTTTAAAGAGGTTGAATATAGCATATGTTAATAATTCAAAAGATGATGAAGTAATCCAACTTTAATTATAGTATTCAATTCACTAGTTTAGTTGTTATTGCATTTTTATTTTCTTTGAAGATGTAGTCTTAAAATAGATTAATGTCATAGCTAGACCATTACGTAATATATTTTTAAATTTGAATATGATGTTTCTAATGTAATTTGATTTGGTTAAATGAATTGAATTTGATTTGTTTCTGTTGATATTAGTTTTTAATAAATTGATTTTGATTTGCTTTAGTTGACGCTAATTTTGGTTAAACGAAGAAGCACCACAACAAAGAATAAGAGATTGTGAAATTCCATAAAGTTCACGGAATCTAAGTTGCCGCCTAGGGTGAGATCTAAGTTTCCTCCAATAGATTAGATTCGTTGGATCCGTTCTGGTTTATATTTTTAGTTATTGGATAACTAATTCAAAAAGCAAGCTGCTATATTTTTCAGAATTTTTAAGTTTTTTTCTTCTCTATACAAGATCACCCCCTTCCACCCTTTTCATATCACCCCAAATCATCTATTGAACTTGATTCTTCTTCTCCTTCTTTCTATTCTTTATTCAAGTTGAGTTTTTTGTCCATTTATATTCTCTTTTCTACCGAAAAAAATCATAAGAATCACAGTACTAAAGAAGACTTGCATTTTGTTACTTATTTTACTCTAGAGAAGGAAAGAAAATATCCAAATAAAAAAGGATTTTGTCTATGAGTCTTAGCAAAAATTGTAGAATTGCGTCATGAAAATCCTCGTAACGTACTAATACTGGAATTCAAAGTAAAATGAGTATTATCAAGAGATAAATTGATGGATTTGCTAAGTGGCTTGCTGAGGCTCATCCAAAGAATAGAAACTTGGATTATGAAAATCGTGTGAGTTTTTGAAATTTCTTAACGATTGTATTTAAGTTTTCTTCACATTTTTGTCCTACTAAACTTATGGTTTATCTATTTACATCATGTAGGTTTTATTTTCGAGAAATAAATATTTCAAAATCAACAACAACCTTTCTTTGGCGTCTATGAACTTGCAATGCTAAAAGATGTTGTTATTGGTATTGAGAGTTAAGTTGTTAATGAGCATCACGTTGTTGACGATCAAGTTTCAAATGAGGATATGGAAGAAACAGATAATGAAACACCAATTACAACTCTATTGCTTCCTTTAACCCAAATCCTTCTTTTAGCCGTAATTGAAAGGACTAGGGTACCAAGCATCCACAATTTTTTTCGATATCAACCTATGAAGACTTGATGAGTGTGTAAATACGTCATTTTTACATCTTAATTTACATTTATTTAGTTCTTTATATTGTACATATTTTATGATTTTATTTAGTGATAAGTGCATAATTTACTTATTTTAAATATCTATTCCTTATACTTATTTGATGGATTTTATGTGAATTACTGTGTATTATTATTACTTTTGTAGTTTATGTGTTTTATTAGGTTACATCTCTGAAAGAAGTGAAATTGAGCTCTATAAGGAAGAGTTGCTAAAGACCCACTGTATCTCATTCAAATCCAGGATTTCTACCCTCCATCCTGTAGATAATTGAAATAGGAATCCAACGCAAAAAGAATGAGGTCATTCCGAGTTCGTATGAAGAAGTTATGAGCAAAACCGTGAAACCAACTTGGATTTGGTATCTGTTGGGCTTATTGGACCTGCACGGGAAGAGAAATAAGGAAGCGTTTTGGGCTCGCCTTTGACATGAAAATAGGGTTTTTGAGGAGGTTAAGTCTCCTAGTTGGATAAGGAATCAAAATGAATTGGAAAAGTTTAATGAGATTAGATTTCCTGGTTGGATAAGGATCACGAGGAGGTTACCAAAGCCTATATAAAGGGGAGCCTAGATACAATTTTGAAAACAACTTCTCACAAATAGAAAACTAGGGTTTAGTTTGATTTTCAAAAACAATTTTATGATTTTCTTTAATATTTTAATGGCTTTTAAGAAAGCTATGTCTAGCTAAACCCAACCACTGAGACAATGGAGGAAACCATATTTCATGAGTGAAAGGTAACTATTTTTGATTCTTAATGACTTTTGCATTGATTTTTAATTGATTTACGATTTTCTTAATTAGTTGTGATTTTGTTTGATGGTGTATGCTGGGACTTAAGATCTTTTGATGCGCTATGCTTGTGATTTACAATTAATATTTTAGAAATCTACTTTTGGCAAAGAAACAGAGTCAATAAAAGAGCTATAATTGTTAAAGAATCATTGTAGAAATCATTCAGAAGTGATTTTGGTGGAATCCTGAGTTCCAGTTCTTCCCAATATTATTAAAATCTTTTACTTATTTTCTAGTTTAAATCAAAATTGGGTCTAAAACGAATCTTCACACGTCTCAGCGAACAAACTATTTTTTACCACTTTTCTAAAACGATCATTTAGTTTTGCAGAATTTCGTAAATAATGCTCGATTAGGCTAAAATACAGTATTCTGCCCGTAAAATGGATGAAAATTCATATGCGAGGGATGTGCGGTTGGCATTGGAAGTAATTCTCAAAATGATAAAATATCTTTTGGGGTCCACTGGAGTCACATCATATAATGAGAATAATTTCCATCTTTTGAAATTTAATTTGTCTTGTGCACAAGATTTGAAGGATTAATATCTATGAATCACCAGTACTGATACGGGGATACAAATACAAAGATATAAATACGGGGATTCATCAATTTTCAAAAAATGGGGATACGATGGGATACATGTATTTATTAAAAATATTTTATATAATAATAATTCATTCAAGTAAAAAAGATCATATAAAATAAAAAATCTCATATATATTATTTGGAAAATGGAATAATTAAAAAAATAAAATATCCAATATCTCGCTAACCCTTCACTCATCAATATTGTCTTCATCAAATAACGCCTTTCTAGTTCTGTCTCGTCAAAATATACACGGTCCAATGAAACCTATAAATATACAAATTTTTCATATTTTCCATCACTGATAAGTACAAATATTTATAAATATATAGATTTTGTATATAAAATTTTAAATATGGAGATCCTGTATATAAAAATTAATATCAAATTATCAGAAGTATCTTCTCCCAGAGTATCCCCTATCCTTTTCTAATTAAAAAATGAATACTTTAAATGGAGTATCCGATACTTATCCAAAGGTATCCCTAAATATCCGATACTGATACGGCGTCGATACGGATGTGTCACCAATTTTGAAGTATATGTGCTTCGTCTGTAGTTTACTCATCCATATAATTCGTTTCGTTCCCTTTTATTATCACTGTGGTGATACTGAAATTTTAATAAAATTTACTTTTTGCCATAAAAAATAAAAATAAATAAAGAAATAAATAAAGAAATTAAACCTTCAAATCTACTGATTAATGCTTGAAAGGAAGTGAAAACTGCTGATTTTGGTGTTACTAGAATCTTAGTAAAAACATTGGATCCTTGTAGTTCAGCTGTTGGAACTGTTGCCTATATGAGTTCGGAAAAACTAAAAACAGATACAAATGAAGACGCTTATGATGGATCTGCTGGTGATATACGGAATTTTTGGGTTTGTGTATTGGAATTTGATCTGGGTAAGTAATCGTTTAACGTTAATAGACCAGGTGGTTGGTTTAGTTTGATGTCCGCTATTTTTATGGAGCCACCACCAACTGCATCTGGAGAATTCAAATCTTTTTTATTTGCTTGTTTACAAGCAGAACCATGTACTGTAAACAATAAATGGAATTTTTTTGCTTTAAAAGTAATCGATGGTCATGAAGAAGCAGTAATAAAACAGGCCTGTAGAGAAATCAAAATCTCAAGAAAAGTTCATAACGCTAATGTTGTTAATTGTTATGGTGTGTTTGATAACAATGGTGAAATACAAGTGTTATTAGAATATATGGATCGTGGTTCATTAGAAGGTTATCATATTTATAGTGAAAATAAATTAGCTCATCCGTCACCTGAGATTTTATGTGGTTTATGTTATTTACATCATGAGAAAATTGTTCACCGCGATATTCAGCCTTTTTTTTTAATTGTGGGAGTAAAGTCTCTTTTGTTTAATTGTATTTTTCATACAAATATTTTTTTTCCGGTATCACTCTTTCATCGATATTTATAACTGGGACGTAGTAGACTATGAAGCACCGATACTGATATAAGGATACGGATACGGAAATACAGATATGGGGATTCATCAATTTTTTAAAAATGCAGATACGATGGAGTACATGTATTTATTAAAAATATTTTATATAATAATAATTCGTTTCTAGTAAAAAAAATCATATAAAATCATATGCTTAAAAAAATCACATAAAATAAAAAAATCCCATATATGTTGTTTGGAAATTGCAATAGTTAAAAAAAAACTTTAACATCTCGCTCACCCATCATTCATCAATATTGTCTTTCTCAAAAAGTACCGCTTTTAGTTCTGTCTCGTCAAAATATACGTGGTCCAAAAAAAACTATAACTATATAGATTTTGTAAATTTTCCATCATTGATAAGTACAAATATTTTTATATATATATATTTTATATGTAAAATTTTAAATATATAGATCTTATATATAATAATATATGTGAAATTATTAGAAGTATCCGCTCCTAGAGTATCCCGGAAGTATCCCGTATCCTTTTCGTAATAAAAAAAAAATAGATACTTTAAATAGGGTATTGGATACGTATCCTAAAATATCTGATACTGATACGGCGCTGATACAGATACGTCACCAATTTTAAAGTATCCGTGCTTGACCGGTAGTTTACTCATTCATGTAATTCGTACCGTTCCGTTTCATTGATTAATGCTCGAAAGGAAGTGAAAATTGCTGATTTTGGTGGTAGTAGAATCTTAGCAAAAACATTGGACCCTTGTAGTTCAGTTGTAGGAACTGCTCCGTATATGAGTCCAGAAAGGTTAAAAACACGCTTATGATGAATATGTTGGTGATGTTGGAGAAAATGATCTTATTTGTTTTGTTTTTGGTCTTGTATTAATTGGAACTTAGGACCAAGGGGTTACTAAGGAAACTAGCTCATTTTCACTATTTGTCAATGAAACCTTTAGTCCCACATAGGAGAAACTAAAGATGTTACCTCTCCATATTACTTAGAAATTTGTATCTAAGGGAGGCCCCTTAGGGGTTAACACACTTTTGTGTAAGGGAGAGGACTTAGGATATGGGCTAGTTGGTGCAACCACACATTTCACACACGCACGCCGCCGTGCGGGTGCGGGTCAACCAAGACTTGTCTTTTTGGATTTTTTTTTTAAATTATTTCCTTAAAGAATTTAATATAGAATTAAATTTTGTCTTTAATGTGTGTGTGTGTGTGTGTGTGTTGTGTCAATTCGCACATAAATTTTTGATTAATTAGAAAATTTATTTTTCTTAATTGCTGCACTGATTTCACTCCCCATCTTTGCCTATAAATTGAAGTTGAATTCTCCTTTCCAAATCACACCATAAGCATCTACTATCCTGCCTTCTTTTCCACTCTTCCTGTTTTGTTTTGCGCAATGCTTGTTTACTTCCCTTATGTAATCTATCTTGCTGTTAAGTTCGTTTGAGTGGGTGATTTGTATTGTGCTTATACAAATCATAACAGGCAATTCTATCCTGGACACATCTCCGTTGTTGGGGTATAACATCTTTCATTCTTGAGGAGTACTCGCGGACTATTGTGTTAAGGACAATTTGCTGAGCAGGTGACTCTGTCCTTGGTGTGCAAATCAATTTAGAGATTTTATTAACGTTAACATCTTCTGTTTTTAGTATTTTTTATTATTGCAGACACAACAATCTTAACATAATATCACTTCTTCTGTAACAATGGATAAAAATGATGTTGACAAACCAGAAAAATTCAGTTGAAAGGATTTCAAAAGATGGCAATCAAAGATGTTATTTTTCCTGAGGTTTCATATGTTAGATGAACTTGTTCTGAAATCTTTTTATGAGGGTTTGAATGATGCTGGAAATGAATGGGATTTGAAAAGTTGGGTTAGACAGAATTATATGGCTAAAAATCATATTATGAATTGTTTAGAGGATGCACTGTATGACTTTTATAATATAAAGGAGAACTTTTCTGCTTTTGATCTATGGGCTGCTTTAGAGGCAAAATACCAAGCTGAAACTGCTGGAAGTAAGAAATTCTTGGTAGCTAGGTTATTGGAATATAAAATGTCGAGTGACAAATCTATGGTTGATCAATTCCTTGAACTTCAGCGTATTATCAATGAAATCCTTGCTGAAGGCATGGTGATAGATGAAACTTTTCAAGTGTCTGATGTGATTGAAAAATTACTGTCTTCCTGGTCCGAATACAAACGTAGATTGAGACATGAAACTGGTGAAATCAGTATGGTTGATTTGGGTAAGAAGATTCAAGTAGAGTTACCGTGATCCAAAGATAAGAACATATCTTCTTCAAGGGACATGTCCCACAAGGCTTATGTAATTGAACACAAGTCTTCCAATACTGAAAAGGGCGAGAGCAGCAAACGCAACCCTAAGCTTAGTCATCACAAGAAAGGTATATTTCAGAAACCCAAATCTGGGATTGGTAAAATTAAAGGTGCTTGTTATGTTTGTGGAACTTCTGGCCATATGGCAATACACTATAGAAAATGTAAGGACTTTAATAATAAAAAAAGCAATGCTAATTTGGTTGAAAACAACAAGAACAAGTTTTCTTGTACGGTGTCTGAAGTTAATTTGGTAACCAATGTGAGAGACTGGTGGGTAGACTCTGGTGCTACCAAGCATGTCTGTGGAAACATAGATATGTTCACCTCCTATCAGAAGGTAGGGGAAGGGGAGAAACTATACATGGGTAACTCATCTGCAACACATGTTGCAGGAAAAGGCAAAGTTGGGCTAAAGCTCACTTCTGGCAAGACTCTCACATTGAATGAAGTTCTTCATGTTCCGAACATCTGCAAAAATCTTGTTTCTTGTGGTGTTTTAGATGATAAGGGTTTTAAACTTGTTTTTGAATCTGGTAAAGTTGTTGTCACTAAGGGTAAGGATTATGTAGGTAAGGGTTATAAGACTGAGGGTCTCTACAAACTTAATGTAACCTCTGATGAAATGAATAAAATTTATTCTTCTGCTTATGTTTGTGTGTCATTAAATGTTTGACATGGTAGACTTGGACATGTAAATTATAAGTCAATGCATAAACTGGCTAGCATAGGCTGCATACCCAAATTTAGTCTGGATAATGAACATAAATGTGAAGTATGTGTAGAATCAAAATATGCTAAAAAACCTTTTTAGAAAAAAATGTTCAAAGAAATTCTAAACCCTTAAAATTAATCCATTCAGACCTAGTTGACATGAAATCAGTTCAAACTAGAGGTGTAAGAAATGGTTTGTCATTTTTATAGATGATTGTACAAGGTACTGTCATATATATTTGCTTAAAGGTAAGGATGATGCCTTAGAAACCTTTAAGATGTAGAAACTAGAAGTTGAAAACCAAATGAGTGCTACCATTGAAACTGTTAGGTCTGACCGTGGTGGTGAGTATGTAATTACTATAGGATATTTTTGCACATAACACAACATTATACACGAAGTAACCCCTCCTTATTCACCACAATCTAATGGTGTGGCTGAACGGAAGAACCGAACCCTTAAGGAGATGATGAATGCCATGTTAATTAGTTCAGGATTACCTGCAAAATTGTGGGGGGAGGCCGTCCTCTCAGCTTGCTATGTCTTGAACAAAGTATCCTTTAAAAGGATCATACAAAACTCCATATGAGTTATGGAAAGGTAGACAACCTTCTTATGCATACTTTAAAGTGTGGGGGTGTTTGGCTAAGGTGTCCATTCTTCCACCTAAGAGAACCAAGATAAGACCCAAAACTGTTGACTGTGTCTTCATAGGGTATCCTGAACATACTACTGCATATAGATTTATGGTTGTAAGTTCTGAAATTTCTGAAATTGGTGTGAATACTATTATGGAATCTAGGGATGTTGTGTTATTTGAAAATGTTTTTCCGTTGAAATCTGATTCTCGTATGATATGTGTTGATCCCCTAGATGTCCCTTCGACTAGTCAGACATTACCTTTAGAGGAAGATGAAGTTGATTTTGAGCCTAGAAGAGGTAAAAGGCTTAGAACTGAAAAATCTTTTGGGCCAGACTTCATAACATGCTTAGGTGAGACTGATCCATAGACTTTTAAAGAAGCCATAACTTCTTTTGAAGCTCTATGGTGGAAAGAATCTGCTATTAGTGAAATGGATTCCATTATACAGAATGGTGCGTGGGAAATTGTAGATTTACCACTAGGGTGTAAATCCATAGGCTGTAAATGGATCTTCAAAAGAAAACGTAAGGTAGATGGAACTGTGGAAAAATACAAAGCTAGATTAGTAGCTAAAGTCTATAAACAGAAAAAAGGTGTAGATTTCTTTGATACTTATTCACCTGTTACGATAATTATTTCCATTAGGATGTTAATTCCTATTGCTGCCATTCATAACTTAGAGATACATCAAATGGATGTAAAGACAACTTTTCTAAATGGTGAATTAGATGAAGAAATTTACATGAACTAAACTGAGGGATTTGTAGTGAAAGTTTGTGAAAACAAATTTTGTAAACTGAAAAAAATCTTTGTATGGTTTGAAACAAGCACCTAAACAGTGACATGAAAAATTTGATCATGTAATGATTTCTAGTGGTTTTAAAATCAATGAATGTGACAAGTGTGCTTATACTAAACTTGTGAATGATGCATGTGTGATTGTATGCTTGTATGTTGATGATATGCTTATACTTGGTACAAACATAGATATAATTAATTCTACAAAGAACATGCTAAATGAGAACTTTGACATGAAAGACTTAGTCCCCGCCGATGTGATCTTAGGGATGAAGATTAGAAGAAATTCTAATGGATATAGTCTTAGTCAATCTCATTATGTTGAATCTGTGCTTAAAAAATATAATCAGTTTGATTGTAAACCTGCTTGTACACCGTATGATCCTTGTTGTAGACTCAGAAAGAATAAGGGTAATGAAGTTTCACAACTTGAATACTCACGTGTTATAGGAAGTCTGATGTATTTGATGAATTGTACGAGACCGGACATTGCTTATGCTGTGAGTAGGTTGAGTAAGTATACCTGTAATCCGGGGCAGGAACATTGGGATGCACTTATTAGAGTGATGAGGTACTTGAAGTACATTTTGAACTTTTGTTTAAATTATGAGAGATACCCTGCAGTCCTTGAAGGATTTTGTGATGCAAACTGGATATCATACTCAGAGGAGTCTAAGTCTACGAGTGGATATGTTTTCACTCTAGCAGGAGGGTCTGTATCTTGGAAGAATGCCAAACAGACATGTATAGCTCGATCCACTATGGAATCAGAGTTTATTGCGTTAGATAAAACAGGAGAGGAAGCCGCTTGGATAAGATACTTTTTAGAAGATATTCCTCTCTGGCATAGGCCTGTGCCAGCTATATCTATACATTGTGATAGTCAAGCTGCATTAGCTAATGCTAAAAGCAAAAACTATAATGGGAAGTCTATACACATTCGTATAAGACATAATTCCCTGAAACAACTAACCTCAACTGGCGTTATTTTTATTGACTTTGTGAGGTCTAAGGAGAATATCGCGGACCCTTTGACGAAAGGTTTGTCCAAGGAGATAGTTAGTAGTGCATCGAGGGGGATGGGGCTTAAGCTCATTAAATAAACTTGCCATGAAAGATACAGAACCTTGCTGACTGGAGATCCCAAGATCAATGTTTTGAATGAGACAACTAATTTGTGGTGGCTTAAAGGAAACACTATCAGAGAATTTCATTTTCTGTCCCTTCCCTATGGTGTAGACGTGATAGTGTGACTGCACTTAAGGGATGACTTTTTATTAAGACTTAATGAGTTTTATAGTTTCAATTTAAGATTGAAGTGGGGTATAGCAGTAAAAACTCTTACTGTAACTCACCTATATGAATGTGGAAGTGGGCCGCTTCCTATGAGAATTGAGCTGATTCTCTAGAGCATTTTGAGAAACGGGAGACGTCCAGGCCAAAATGGACACAACGACACGAACTTGACAACACCTAGAGTGATATCACACGTGGAAATTATTGATGAACTACACCAAGCGACGGCAGTTCAAGACATCGCGTTCACTGTCCATCAAGTAGTTCCGGTAATTTCTCACTAAGCAAATGTTCAAGACCTTATGGACACCTATTGCCTATAGTGGTATTTCTCGCTTTCCGATTTATGATTTTCATCGTGTTTTCATTCATGTGGGGGATTGTTGGAGAAAATGATCTTATTTGTTTTGATTTTGGTCTTGGATTAATTGGAACTTAGGACCAATGGGTCACTAAGAAAACTAGCTCATTTTCACTATTTGTGAATGAAACCTTTAGTCCCACATATGAGAAACTAAAGATGTTACCTCTCCATATTACTTAGAAATTTGCATCTAAGGGAGCCCCCATAGGGGTTAACACACTTTTGTGTAAGGGAGAGGACTTAGGATATGGGCTAGTTGGTGCAACCACATATTTCACACACTCGCGGTGCTTCGCACAGAAGCACGCACGCCGCCGTCGTCCTTCAGGTCGGGCGGGCGGGCCGGGCTCGGGTTAGGATGTGGGTCAACCAAGACTTATCTTTTTGGACAAAATATTTTTGAATTATTTCCTTAAAGAATTTAAAATTAAATTAAATTTTGTCTTTAATGTGTGTGTGTGTGTGGGTGGGTGGGGTGGCTGGCCCGACAAGTATAAATTTCTTACCAATTTTTTTATTTTACAACTTTATGTGTCATAATGTCGAGATAATTTTTTCCCGTTTTCTTACCAGTAATTAATCAATTCGCACATAATTTTTTAATTAGTTAGAAAATTTATTTTTCTTAATTGCTGCACTGATTTCACTCCCCATCTTTGCCTATAAGTTGAAGTTGAATTCTCCTTTCTAAATCACACCAGAAGCAGCTACTATCCTGCCTTCTTTTCCCCTCTTCCTGCTTTGTTTTGCGCAATACTTGTTTACTTCCCTTCTGTAATCTATCTTGCTGTTAAGTTCGTTTGAGTGGATGATTTGTATTGTGTTTATACAAATCATAACGGACAATTCTATCCTGGACACATCTCCGTTGTGGGGGTATAGCCTTTTTCATTTTTGAAGAGTACCCACAGAATACTGTGTTAAGGACAATTTGCTGAGCAGGTGGCTCTGTCCTTTGTGTACAAATCAATTCACATATTTTATTAACGTTAACATTTTTTGTTTCAGCATTTTTTATTGTTGCAGATACAACAGGTGATATATGGAGTTTTGGGATTGTATACTGGAACTTTAGCTTGGTAAGTATCCGTTTACGTTAGTAAACCATGTGGCTGGTTTAGTTTGATATCCGCTATTTGTATGGAGCCACCACCTGAAGCACCACAAACTGCATCCGGAGAATTCAAATCTTTTTTTTATCTCGGCTTGTTTACAAGCAGAACCATCTATTGTAAACAAGAAAGGGAAATTCTTTGCTTTAAATGTAATCGATGGTCATAAAGAAGCAGTAAGGAAACAGGTCTGTAGAGAAGTCAAGATCTCAAGAAAAGTTCATAATGCTAATATTGTTAATTGTTATGGTGTGTCAACAATGGTGAAATACAAGTGTTACTAGAATACATGGATCGTGGTTCATTAGAAGGTTATCATATTTCCAATGAAAAGAAATTATCCCATCTGTCACATCAGATTTTATGTGGTTTATGTTATTTTACATTGTGAGAAAATCGTTAACCGCGATATTATGTCTTTTTTAAAAAATGAAATAATTTATGGACGTAAAGTCTTTTTTATTTTATTGGATTTTACATATAGATATTTCTTCTGATATCACTCTTGCATTGTTTATTTGTAATTAGGATACGGTAGACTCTATGAAGCACCGATATTATTACGGGAATACGGATATAGAGATTTATTAATTTTAAAAAATAAGGATACGTTGGAGTATATATATCTATTAAAAATATTTTATATAATAATAATTTATTTCAGTAAAAGAATTCACATAAAATAAAAATTTCATATATGTTATTTGGAAATTGGAATAATTAAAAAATAAAATCTAAACATCTCATTCATTTATCATTCATCAATATTGTCTTTGTCAAAGAGCATCGCTTCTACTTCTGGCTCGTCAAAATATACGCGGTCTTAGGAAAACTATAAATATACATTTTTTGTATATTTTTTCATTGATAAGTAAAAATATATATAAATATATAGATTTTATATATAATTCTAAATATATAGATCTTGTATATAAAAATATATGTCAAACAATTGGAAGTATCTCCTCCTAGAGTATCCCAAAGGTATCCCCTATCTTTTTCGTTATAAAAAAATGGATACTTTAGTATAGCATCCGATACGTATCCAAGCTATCCCCAAGTATCTGATACTGATACGATGTCGATATGGATACGTAACAAATTTTGAAGTATTCGTGCTTCGCCGGTAGTTTACTCATCCTTGTAATTCGTTTATTTCCATTTCATTATCACTGCTTGGTGATACTGAATTTTTAATAAAATTTGTTCTTTGGCGTCAAAATAAAATAAAATAAAATATTAAGCTGTATTCGGGTGGAAATAAATATACTGCAAAAGAGTACTTTCAGTAGGTTCGAGAGATCAAAATTAAACAGGTTGAGCCTAAACCAAGAGATGCCATTCACGTCCTGCTTTGATCATGAAGGTGGAGATGATGGGTTAATCTTCAGGGAGGGAAGCAATTTTTTTTTTGAGAAATCATGGTGTTATGAAAAAATAATAATATGTTATTTACGGCTAAATTATCTCTGAGATAGATCTTTGTTATTCCCTGTCGAATAGATTAAGCCATCTATTTTATAGTCTTGTCGTGAGCATACTGATTTCTCACTAGTAGTGGAGGTTGTCAAGAGATGAAGAAGTTATGATCATGGAGATTGTAGTGGAGTCCGATAAATCAAGAGGACTGTATGACCAGTACTCCTCATCCTCTCAACTGCTCTTAACCATCCCACTACTTATTACCTTCTTGTCGTGGATATGTTGCCACATCGCACGTAGCCGTAGACCGCCAGACCAATAACCAAACAAGAATCCCCCATGTGTTGTATTTGATATCTCGTAGAAAAGTAGTGGAGTCAACGACTTGCCACATTTTAGTTATTTCAAGTCAAGTCAATAACAATTGATTTACATCTCTTAGTTACCCTGGTTTGCTGACATTGTTAATTATTTGGTAACTGGTAAATTGTATGAGCATTGGTCTAAACAAGATATATGTTCAAACACTTTCTTTGGAATGATCCATACTTATTTAAATATTATTCAGATTAGATCATCCTTCGTAGTATTCCTAACAACGAAATCTCTAATGTGCTCATGTTTTGTGACTCTGGAGCTTGTGGAGGTCATTTTAGTTCAAAGAAAACAACTGCTAAGGTCTTGCAATATGGTTTTATTGGACGTATGGATTCAAAGATTTCCACAAATTTTTTCAAAGTTGTGAAAGATGTCAAAAGTTAGGAAAGTTGACCCGCCGTAATATGATGCCACTAAAACCTATATTAAAAATATTTGATGTATGGGGTATAGATTTTATATGTCCTTTTGATAACTCTTTTAGAAACTTTTATATTCCGCTAGCCGTTGACTATATGTCCAAGTGGGTAGAAGCTATAGCTACCAAGACGAACGATAACTACGTTGATTTAAGTTTGTCAGAGAGAATATTTTCTCCCGTTTTGGTATGCCTAGGGAAATTATTAATGATGGTGGTTCCCATTTTTGCAATCGTTCTTTCGAGGTCCTCGCTAAGAAATACTCTATTGCTTAAAAGGTTTCTACACCTTACCACCCACAAATGTATGGACAAGTAGAAGTGTCTAATAGGCAAATAAAACAAATATTGGAAAAAGCCGTAAACACGACCTGAGTTGGTCTTTCCGCTTATTGGATGTTCGGTGGGCTTACCAAACTGCTTTTAAGACTTCACCAGGGATGTCTCCGTACAGACTTGTATTCGGTAAAGCCTGCCATTTTCCTGTAGAGTTAAAACATCGTGCTTATTGGACCATCAAACAACTAAAATTTGACACATCCACTGCTGGAGCCAACCAAAGACTACAACTCATTGAGTTACAGGAATCCGTAAAATGTGCGAAAATTTACAAATGGAGAACCAAAGTTTTTCACGAAAAACCGATTCTTCGAAAGTTGTATCACCATTCCAAAAAGTTCTCTTGTACAATTTTCTTCTTCATAGTTTCCTGGTAAGCTTAGATCTCGTTGGACTGTCCCACTCTATATCAAGACCGTGTATCTGTATGGTATCGTTGAGGTTATGAACCATGATACTGGAGAGACTTTTACATCCAACGGTTAACGCTTGAAACCGTTTATCGAATTGACCAACCCTGAAGTGGAAAATACGGATTTAGAGGATCCCATTTATCAAGACAAATTTTATGCAAAGTATAGGATGAAGACATTAAACTTAGGGCTTTATGGGAAGCAACCTATATGCTTTTGGTACATGGTGCTGGTAATATCTGGAACATTGAGGACTATGTTTAATTTAACTTTGGGGGTAAGGGAGAATTTTTTTTTAGTTGTACCAATTTCCAGCATTTGGAGGCACATAGTATTCTATTAGCTAAGTTTATATACTGTTTCTCACCAAAAAGATGAAAATTAGAATTGCTAGGAAAATCTACATTTGTGTTCTTAACCTTTGAGAAAGTAATCGCGATGGACCCAATCATCCATGCTGGAGACAATTAGGCCAGAAGGAAATGCCAGAAAGACAGAACTAACCAATCACTAATGGAGACTACCCTTTTGAATGACGCACCAAACCTTCAACTTTCCTCTTAGATTGTTTCATCTGCATAAACTCCGAGTAGAATGATGAGCTAATCAACCTCGCACCACTTCAACATTTTTCGATCTCTTGAGTGCTAAATCTTGTCACCATGAGGGTGCCATCATAACTAACTTAATCTTGTAGTCTTAGTTATATGATTACGGCTCTTTCTCAAAACTCATCATCATCAACAAGCGGAGGAACACCAATTCATGAAGAAGTTGAAGACGTTAAAGGTTAATTAGTAACAAAGGATAACATATTCAAAGTAACAAAGAAATTAGAAAAAAAAAATAAAATTTTGAAGATTTGTGTTACAACAATTGTGAAGAATCAAGTGCAAACATCCTTCTCCAATGAGTGTGTAAACACGTTATTTTTACATCTTAATTTACATTTATTCAATTCTTTATTTTGTACATATTTGATGGTTTTATTTTGTTTTAAAGAATTCAGACTAAAATACATTATTCTGCCCGTAAAATGGATGGAAATTCATATGCGACGGGTGTGCGGTTGGAACTGGAAGTAATTTTCAAAATGGCAAGATACCTTTTGGGGTCCACTATAGGGCTGTCAATGGGTCAGGGTCCTCCCGGGTACCTCTAGACCCGGACCCTACTTATAAAAGTCGGGTCCGATTTCTGACGGTTCAGGGTTCGTTTCCTAATTTAGTGGACCCGGAACCGGACCCGATTAAAAACTTAAATATCCGTCGGGTCCGGGTATTTAATGGGTCTTCTAAAGTCAATTATAACTTTTTTAAAATTCTTTATATTGGATTAAAACGAATAATTTTTTATGTAAAATTATTCTTATATGTATGTAAATTTTCTAATTAAAGATTAAACCTAAGAAAAAAAATGAAAAACGAAAAAAAAATCCAAGCAAAACTAGACGAAGTCTTTGAATTTTAGGTAAAATTAACAAACAAATGACAAATTTTCGGGTACCTGCCGGGTAATACCCGTTAAGATTTGGGGTCCAATCCATCGGGTCCTAAGTTGCTAATGGTCCAATTTTAGGACCCGGACCCGGAACCAATTCACCCGGTTCCGGTTCCGGGTAATGGGTACCATTGACAGCCCTAGTCCATTGGTGTCGACAACATATCATGGGAATGATTTTCACCTCTTGAAATTTATTTTTCTTTGTGTACAAGATTTGGAGGCTTAATATAATATCTTCTATCTACGGAAAGCAAGAAGAGGAAATCCCATAAATAAGGAAGAAAATAAATCATTAGTTGGAAATCCATATTTATACCATTTATCACATAAATTTTATATTATACTAATTAAATGAGAATATTGTAAAAATATTTGGAAGACTTGTGTATATAAATAGTGGTGGAAGCAGATGGAAAAAGGAGAGTTCAATTTTAGTCCATCGTCTATGAGCAATATTTTAATTTATTAGTTTTATTTTTTATCTGTGGTTTATTTTCTTTTCTCTGTAATGAAATAATCTTTCCACTAGGGTTGCAGATGAAGCCCTATGATATGTATTAGAGAGTTCTAATTTATTTTTACTAATAATTCTTTTTGGTCATATTTTTTGGTTTAGTAATGATGCCAATTCTTTTCATGGGTCCTTGTGCTTGAATCAATGATTTTACGTTCTTAATTTAGAGACCAGCACCTTTAAGTGAAGATAATAATTACTCCTTCCGTCATTTTTTATTAGTCCTCTATTATGTTTTTGTTTGTCTTAAAATGGTTGTCAGTTTCTGTTTATATTCATATTTTTTCACTAAACTATCGAATATACCCTTAATTTTTGATAATTATAAAATCAAAAGATACATTAACAAAATCTAAAATTAAATAATATCTCCAGAAATAAAAAACAAATATATTTAATATCTTTCATGTTTATCTTCATTCCCTTTTTAACTTTAATTATAATCATAACTTCGTATTTTACATGGGTAGTTTTATAAATTCCTGCGGTCTTCTTAAAATCTTGATTTTTTCAAAATGGACTAATAATTTAAGACGGAGGGAGTATTATTTTAAAAACAATTGAATCGAACGGTTTAAGAGTCATTTTTCCGAGCCATACAATTGTCCTAAATCGTCTTGATATTATAAGAGAATTTTATAAAGAGTTGTTTTAATATGTTTGTATCCATGGTAGTGGTGGAATCTTGAATCCTAGAGTTTTATTTTATTTGAGTACACAATCATTTCTAGTATTTTCCGTGTAATTAGAATCTTAGAATAATCACCATCCCAATCCTTCCGTTTTTATATTAGTATTTTATTTGTTTAAAGTTAGAAATTACAGTTTTAAAATCTCAGTGGAACGAATTGTATCTGTATACTGTCTCATCGACAACCGTACACTTGCTATATATCAAGTAAATAACTATCAAGACTCACCTTGTATAAGCTTATTGAAACAATAACGACCAAAAGATTATTTCATTAAGGTGATTCTTGGTGATAGTTAAAATTCTATTCGAACTAACTATATAATCCGTTACTAAGAAGTGATTAACATATAAGTGTATTTACTTAATTACAAATTTAAACAATATAACGCGAAAGTAAGTAAATCACACAAATACACAAGATTTTGTTAACGAAGAAAACTTCTTGGTAGAAAACCCCCGGTAATACTCTTATAATTAAGCCGCTATACAAATTGACTATCGCAACTTCGTATAGTTGAGACCAAATAACTACCATAAGTTACCCAGTTCCTTCAGTATCCCCGCGCCTACAACTAATCTGGCCAACGCACGTGAATAACAAAAAAGAGTTCACTATCTTGAGTCGCTTCACCTCTGTGAAGACTTGTGCACTCGAATCCTTTAAGTCGTAATCCAAAACAGTAAGGGAATGACTTGCTTCAGTAGCCAACTCACTTACTAATTACCCAGAATCAAGATTAGTGATACAGTAGAGTCAAAGGATCTTTCGTTTAATCGCTAAACTTATTTGGTCAAAAGATCAAACCAAGACAATGATTATCGAAATAACCAATCTTGATGAACAAGCTCTATCCACACAACTTAGTGCAACCATACAGTTTGTTCGATCTTCTACAAGTATGATGTTTTCAAGATAAATTGTTTGTGTAATCCCACATAATCAAGTTCGCATAAAATCACACATAAAGATCAGAACCAAAAAGAAAAGTCTTTAAGTCTTTAAGTCTTCAATTCTTCAATGTTCAAAAGTAACCGCTGCAAAACAACTTGATGCAACCATTGATCAACCACATTGAATGAAGTCTGTTAACATTGACTGATCAACAGTTCTACCATAATAATCAAGAATCACTTAGTTCTGTTTTAGTCAAATCTTCAAACAAACTTGAATGACCTTATAATAGAAGTAAAGACCTTAGAATAACAAGTTTGATAATTCGCAGATGACTACACCATTAGTTAGAAAAAAAGTAATCAACGAAAACTAAATAACAATATAGCCTTCTACTAATGGTAAAACTAGAGTCTTCTTGATATCAAAGAAGAATTTAACAAAAGGCAACCCCAGATGTTTCACCTAATTAGATTACTCCTATCTCTTTAACAAGTTGTCTTTTCCACACTCTACAGAAGTTGTGATCTGGAATGAGTTTTTAAGAATGCAAGACTCACTATTTATAGTGTTATGACCAAGGCATTGATTGGAAATACATGTTTACCAATTTCAAAAATTCTCAAGATGTGCAATAATAATATATTTCTAAAATTAGAAAATACCAAGTAATATTCAACTCATAATCGATTTCTCTCATAGTATGACAACTAAGATTAGCTAGCACATAACATATACTTTACTAATATAGATTACTAGAGATTAGTGCTGCACAAAAGTAGGTTCGGCTCGGTTCTTAAGAGTATTGTGTACCAGTACCGACCTAAGGCCGGTTCTCTATTTTGGAACCGGAACCTGTCCCGTCTAGGGTCGGTTCAGTTCTGGAATCGTACCTGTTTGGTCGGTTCGGTCCTGGTTTGGTTCCGGTTCTGTACCTATGTCAGTTTTGTAATTGCTAATTCGGTTCACGGGCCGGTTTTACCCGTCCCGAATCAAATTTTCCTTATTTTTTTGTTTATTTTTCCCTGTAAATTTACCTGTTCAATCCACACACAATCCATACACATTCATAAATTTTTAATCCATACAAATTACAATCCAAAAGTTTGTTCTAACTTCAAATTTCAATATAAAAGACCAATAAACTTCTGGCATAGGTATGAGGTATCGAGTTGTAATCTTTAATCAACCCCTCATCATAAACACTTATGTCAGAACTTGAAATCCATAACAGAAAAACGGAAATGAACAAAATTCGCAGCTAAATGATAAGTACATATGAGAATATAAAGCAAACAAACACTCTCCATTCCAATGAAATTCAAGGATCATAGACTTCTGGCACTGGGATAGGACCCAATAACTCTGCAACAACCATCAACAAATGAATATTATGTTCAAGTTTGAATTGATGACAACTAAAGAAAACAAAAAGGAACAAGAAGAAAAAATAAATAAATTACCTTTCTAACCGCTAGAGTTATCATCTAATACATAGTCACATAGAAGATCAAGAGAAATGGGTTTTAGTAACCAACTTTGTGTACAAAGCAATGCCTCAACTGTCCTAGTAGATAAAGAGCTTCTCCATGGAGTAAGCACTCGCTTTCCGGTGCTAAATGCTGATTCAGGGGCAACTGAAGTTACATGCATGGCTAATATATTCTTTGTCATATATGCAGATATCTTATACCTGCTACTATTGGTCTGACACCAAGCCAATATGTCAAATTTGGAATCAACTACCTCATTTTCACTATCAGATCCATCCATCACATCAATCAAATACCTGTCTAACTCTGTTGTAGTTCAACAAATATTTTTTTTTTAATGCATTTCCTTCCTTAACTGAATTCTAGACAAAGTACTTTGCTCTTGCACATCAACTGAACTGTCAACTTCTTGAGAAACACTACTACTACTTGACCCATCCTCACCAATTGAATGCATAGACTTATACTCTTCAAAGTAACACAAAATCTTCTTTCATCTTTCTCATAACATAATCAACCTTCGAAGTATCGTTCTCATACAAACATTCAAGATAGTACTCCATCACATTAATCAAATACCTTTCCAACTTTGTTGTAGTCTCAACAAATGGTTTTTTTATGCCCTTTATTCCTTGATTGAATTTTAGACACAAGACTTTGCTCTTGCACAACAACTGAACTGTCAACTGCTTGAGAAACAATACTACTACTTGACCCCTCCTCACCAATTGAATGCATACACTTATACTCTTCAGGGTAACATAAAATCTTCTTTTACCTTTCTCATAACGTAAACAACCTTCGAAGTATTGTTCTCATACAAACAATCAAGATGGTACTCCAATCCCTTTTCTTTCTCTATTGGATCCAACAATTGAGCAAAAATCAAGGCAGAAGTCATCTTTTCATACACACCCCAATACTTATTGTACTCAGAAAACATCATACCATCCATACATGCAATAAAATGATCTGATCTTACATCATCTCTAAACTCAATTAATTGTTCATGGATGACTACTAATTCCCATAAGAAAGTATGAGTTGTGGATTGTGTAGATGCACAAAATTTAACAATACCATCGACAGATACCTTTAAGCACTTTACAAGACCTCTTGCATATTCCCAATCCTCTTCATAGGAAACACGTTGATGTGGTTTTTTCTTCTGTTTTTTCTTCACAACTTCA
Organism: Papaver californicum; assembly: GCA_023531435.1. NCBI lineage: Eukaryota > Viridiplantae > Streptophyta > Magnoliopsida > Ranunculales > Papaveraceae > Papaver > Papaver californicum. The sequence continues at coordinate 9,521,404 of JAJJMC010008078.1, read as the reverse complement.
ACCTTAAGGTCGTCAACCTCAACTTCAGATTCAGAACTAGATGCAGAACTGGAGGAACACTCTTCAATATCATCAATATCCATATCATAATCATTAGGTAAAACAACAGACTTTACTTGTTGGAAAATTTATTTCTTTTTGAAGTTCTTATCATACTTTTCTAACCTTTTAAAAGCTTTTTCATACTTTTCTACAACATCTAACATCAAATAAATGATATTCTATCTAGTTTTCATATCCAAGATGAAACCTTTCTTGCAATCAATCTTTTCTAGAGTAACACAATGTCTAAATTTAACCAACCTAGTAGGAGAACTAAGAACATACTTAACAACTGACCTCATCCTGCTAATCGAATGATTATAGACATGTATTGCATCTTTTATAACAAGAGTAAGAACATGAGCTTCACACCTGACCTGATAAGAAATGACACAAATATGAAATATTGGATATGAATAACTAAACAAATTTATGAGTATGTGACAAAAGTTTAAGAAAAGAAAAACTAAGAGAGTTAATATATAAAAGCTAGGCAATCTGAAAATACAATTACTGACCATATATATACCAAAAAAACAACACATTATAGATTGTAAAAAATCACAAATATGTCTATAAGATCCTAGTTAAGTTATCATCAATGACACTTCTTTTTTATGCGTATGTGTAGCTTACTCTCTCATTAAACTCAAATTAAACACATGTACATAATTATATATATCACAAATAAATGTTAAACAAATGTTACAGAATCCTTGTTGTGTGAAAAATAAACCAAAATTCATAGTAGTACCAAAAACCATTACTTTCTCATTTTAAACTTTCTAAGTATATAGACTATGGTAAACATGCGGTGGCAAGTCAGGTGCACATATTATTACTTGGATATAGTTCAATATTACTTGGATCTTTGGCAAATAACTATTACAAACATCCAGTTGCATTTTCCAACATATTATTGTACGATAATTCGTATTATTAAGGAAAATACTAAATTACAAGAGATACATTCCTGAAAATCAGAAGGAGGTAACAATATAGTATAATAATCAAGGAGCCTCGGCAAAAAAATGCATAATTATTAGTACCTAAAAATTACTCCTAGGTAAAACAAATACACCGCTGTGGTACTTTCTTTAGGTTCGATAATCAAAATCATACAAGACAAGCCTAAACCACAAAAGTAGCCGTTCCGTCCTGCTTCGGTCACAAGGAGAGAAGATGGGTTGATCTAGGGGAGGGAAGCATAGAAGTTTAAGAAATTGTAATGATATTAAATTGTGTGTAAAGGTGTTGGACTATGAAGAATAAAAGAGCTTGTGAGAATGATAAGCTTGTTTCGTTTTTCTGAATAGACTAAGTAGTCGATTTATAGTAGTTAGGAATACATACTACTTTCCTCGTAAGTAGTGGAGGTAGCAAGGAGATGGGGAGTTGGAGATTGTGGATGCAATGGTAAGGTCATGTGCGATATACTAGGAAGTTTCTGGAAACCCCTTGACCATTGATCTATCATCTCTTCAACTACTATAACCGTCACCACTACTTGTAACTTTCCCATCATGGGGTATTGCCACACCGCATGTTGCTATAAACCACCAGAGCAATACCCCATGAAGAATCCCCCATGTAACATGTTTTTATTTCTCGTAGGAATTAGTGGAGTCATGGACTATCAGACTCAAAACACGTGAGTAATTAGAGTTTGTCGTAAGATATTACTACCAATAAGTTTGTACAGACACAACATGGCTGTGGCATGGATATGGTGTGTCTTGGAAGTACGCATGCATGCAAGCTGCGGCGGAGACAACAATACATGCAAATCCCATGGTTGAGACCGAGATGTTGCTGGCACTAACACATGCTAGTGTTGGGGCCACGGTTAAGATGTTGCTTGGTACTTGGAAGGAGCGGCCTGGACATGGCTTAATGGCGCTGACGCTGGTAACGTACCATGACTATGGCTTGTTGGCGCGGTAACTTGCTAGTGTTGTGGCCATGGCTGTGTGCTGCTGGCGCTGGCACTTTGCTAGTGCCGCGGCCATGGATGTCTGCTTATGGAAACAAGTGATGATGGCGCTAACATTACCTGGGTAATATTGGCGCTAAAGTTACTTGGATAACGTTGGCACTGAAGTGGTGCTAGCGTTGGCGCGAGAGTGTTGGCACCAACATTACCTGGGTAACGTTGGCACTGGTGTTAACATTACCTGAGTAATATTTTTTAACTAATATAATGATATGATTTGAGCCTTAAGCTCTAATAATATCATAGACATGTCTTGAGCATTGAACGCTAATAAATAGGACGTGAACGATGATCTCTAAGCAATAAGCTGTAAGTAGTGATCCCCGTCACATGCATTTGAGTAAACCAAGTACCCAGTAACAATATGAATGATCAATGACGTTGTTCTGAGGTTCACTTGTAGAATATTTTGTGACTCAGGGCATCAAGGAGATAGCTTAGACTTGACACTTATGAGAAAAAAGAAGTACTTGATGTTGCATCAAGGATGAGAAGTAAACTGCCAATGTATGACAGGTACAAATACTAGTATGATGATAGTACTAAGAGATTGGTGCTGGCATTAGGCCAAAGCCGTGAGATAGGTTAGCGCCAGCATTAGGCTGGCGTCATGTTAAATAAGTAGCGCTAGTACCAGGATGGCGTTGAGTCTAGTTGGTGCTGGCATATGCCAGCACCGTAGTTAATAGGCTGGCACCGTGATGATAGGTATCGCAAGCACTAAGATGGCACTAAGTTTGATTGGTGCTGGATGCAATGACCATAACCAATGTTGGTGCTAGCAGCGCCATGGCCAAGCGCTAGCAGGGTTGGTGTCACGACCACAGCTGGTTATACAGCTGGCGCTGAAAGCAACAAGTGATGGCGTCAGCGGGAGAAACAGATAGGGCGTTGGCGGGAACAACAAATGATGGTGTTGGCGCTGTTAGGGAGTTTCCAACGACGTGGCAATGGCCTACACGTTACTAGCGCCATCACTTTCCAATATCGTGGCCATGCCTATGGCCTGCTTAGGGATCCTCAATCGCATGAGATATACTGTTGGCATTATGTTTAGCCGATACTGTATTTATGTAGTGTATATGAAATATGTTCAAGGAATTAAGCTCAGCAACTCGAATCAATGTTCAATACGACTCTGCATTTAGATGGTATGCATCTAATTAGTCTCTTCATCCAGGGATGGCATAGAAGATCACTCCGAATGTTCATAATTTTGCATAATCAGCGTGTTTTAATTAATGTGGATAATTTGCATGGACGCACATGAAATAACAATGGTTTATCCGAGTAAAAACCTAAAATTTTGCGGGTGCATACATATATAAAAGAGCTACAGGATTAATGTAGCCATGAGATGAATACGCATTCCCAATTCTCTTGCGGAATATGAGACAAAAGTACGTATCCATAATTCTGATTCCGAGTCAGAACGTTTATACATATATATTTATTTTATGTTTCTGTCACTGAGTAGAGGCGATATTACAATTTTCTCCCTTGTCAAAAATCCACCATCAACAACTCAGAGGATAACATTTCTCTATACTAGCGACCAATCCGTCTAGGAGCTGTCCAATCAGTATGATATAAGTGAGTATATTACAAGTAATGAAATACTCCATAAATGTATATAGGATTCCCCACCGATGGTTGTCGATTTCCGAGTTCATATGATGCAGGTGTGACAACAGGAGTAGTAACGAAAAATTGGAGAACTCATGATGGTAAGTGCTTGTCGCAAGGATGTGGGCTTCTTAAGATTTCCAAGAGGATGTGATGCTCTGAGAAGTAGGTGAGGACCTCATAAGATACAGGGATCCCAAAGTAAATGGTAAAAAAAGGCGAAGGCTTCATGAGGGTGAAATTTTCATGGAGCTTGAAGACCTCATGGAGTTTGAAGGCTTCATAGATGTTGAAGGTTTCATGGATGGTGAGTTTCTGATAATGTGAGGTTTAGAGAAACCAGGTTTAAGAGATATGTGGAAGATCTAATTGAACAAAGAAGACTCACCAAATCAAAACCCTAATTTTTCAGATTCCATATGGTTTACCTCCATAGCCATGTTTCTGGATAAGATGAATTCCTGACAGCAGCTTGTAAACCCATATTCTAGATGTTGAGAAGAGAAACATGAATCTGAAGTGGTCAGGCCTGTCGAGTGTTCATTGTGCTTGAGATGGTCGTGGATGCCTCGTTACCAATGATAGTTGAAATCATGACCATGAATACTGTCTGTTTAGGGATTGCTTGAAGCATGAGGGGAATTGACGGCGTCACCTTAAGAATTCCGAATTCATGTGTCGTCCATAGTTGAGTAGTTTGGTTGAAATCAACAACAACAATAATAGAGGTGAAGTCCCCATGCTATGGACGTGATCAGGTAAGGAGAAGAAGCTTACGAGTTGTGTGGAGGTACTGACATACATATGCTATGTTGATTGTGTTTTGTTTCCCTTATTGGTGACACATTTGAATTGATCTTCCCAACAAACGCCATGGCCTATGCGCTACTAGCACCATCACTTGCCAATGTCGTACCCATGCCTATGGCCTTCTTAGGTCTCCTCAATCGCATGAGATCAAGTGTTGGCATTATGTTTAACCGATACTGTATTTATGTAGTGTGTATACAACATGTTCAAGGAATTAAGCTCAACGACTCGAAGCAATGTTCAATACGCCTCTGCATTTAGATGGTATGCTTCTAATTAGTCTCTTCATCCAGGGATGCCAAAGAAGCTCACTCTGAATGTTCATAATTTTGTATAATCAACATGTTCTAATTAATGCGAATAGTTTACATGGACGCACATAAAATAACGAGGGTTTAGCCGAGTAAAGCCCTGCAATTCTGCGGGTGCATACATATATAAAAGAGATACAAGATTACTGTAGCCATGATCTGAATACGCATTCCCAATTCTCTTGCGGAATATGAGACAGAAATACGTATCCATATTTCTGATTCCGGGTCAGAACGTTTATGCATATATATTTATTTTATATCTCTGTAACTGAGCAGAGGCGATATTACATTTTTTTCCCTTGTCAAAAATCCACCATCAACAACCCTGTGGACAGTATTGTTCTATACTAGCGGCCAATCCATCTAGGAGTTGTCCAATCAGTATGATAGAAATGAGTACAATACAAGTACTGAAATACTCCATAATATATATAGGATGCCAAGAGTCAAGCTGGTGAAGACTTAACACATATATACGTATAGATATGACTCCAATACAGGGTCAGAGGCGAATTTACAAGATTTTCCCTTATCAAAAACACACCATCAACAATAATATATAAGAAATTGTATAATTATGAATCTTACGTGCAAAGGTTCGGCTCTAACGGTTGCTCCTGTCCAACCAATCACACTTTGCTTCAAATATTCAATTGCCTTTTTATTAGCACTAGCATTATCAAGAGTCACCCAAACACATCTTCAAGTCCCCTATCTAACAAACAGTTCTCCAATAACCTACCAATTTCAGTACTTGTATGATCTGTAACTTGACAGAACATGAGTATTCTCTTTTGTAATTTCCATTTCTAATCAATAAAATAAACCGTCACACACATAAAGTTAAAATTATTTTGCGATGTCCATATGTCAGTTGTCAGGGATACCCTGATTTTTTATGCCTTAAAGTAATCTTTAAAACTTTTTCTCTCTTATATATAGATTTATAACAAATCTCTGTAGATGGTCATGCGACTTGGGACCTTGAATCTAGGCTGCACCACAAGCATGAATTCCCTAAACCCTACACCTTCTACCATTCTAAAAGGCATCTCAATGCATAATTATAAACTCAGCCAGAGCCCTTCGTAACTTATCATAGCTATAACAATAAGAAACTAATTTACTATCCTCACCTGGTCTTGGGGGTGTAAACATCAGAGTTGGATGTCCATCCACCTTCTTCTTATTAGGATTCTGTGGACATCGCTTCAAATGCTTCCTCAAGCCAGAGGTACCAATTCTCTCAGTATTGGTTGCAAGTTTTCCCTTACAATGGTTATATTGTGCTTGTTCTGGATTTAACCTTGTAAAATCATTCCATATATCAAATGTGAGTTTGGACTTCTTCTTGCCTTCATCAATAACATTTCTTGTATCTTCATTTTGAGTACGTGGAGGCTGTGGAGCTTCAAGTGTTGGTGTAGGTTCTGAAAGTTGATTTAGAGGATCCAACTTTAGTTTGCAGAGTTGTAGGTGTAGCTTGAATTGAATTTGATGCATCCATATGAAAAAGAGAGACACAACCGATTGAGTAAAACATGGTCCAAGTTATTGCAGTATCTTTCACCATAACTATGTGATGTCTGAAAATATCCCAAGTGATAAGAAAATGATAAAACATAAACATGTTATGTAGTTTATTAAGTACTAAACAAATGGATATTATACTAACATCAATTACAGTAGTACATGAACTAAGCAACAACCAGATTCAAAATACCCCAATTCACACAGAAGAACATAATGAATATTACCTATATATTATTCAACCACTTTGACTAGCACTTAAGATTCATCTTTAAGATTCGACCTATCTGCATTAAAACCCAAATCAGATGAATCACTAAAAGAAGTAAAGAAAAAAAGAAAAATCTAAAAAAAACCAAAACAAACAAAAACCTATATCTATTCCACATACGTAATAATCTTCGAGATATGTTGAATGTAAGACACAGTAATGTCTTTGAAGCTTAAAAAAAACTGAAGTAGTAGAAGAAGAAGAAGAACGAATTGCCGACAATTATTTTACAAAAACTTACTCGAATTCCCGTTAAACAATATAACAAGACATAAAAATGAGAATTCAAAGTATAATGCAAACACAACTCTAGCAGATTGGAACAATATGAACTAAAAACTACATCGCCAATGAATCAAATTCAAACAAAATTTTGAGATTAAAGAAGGAATTAGACAAACCTGTTGTTAAACCCGAAAGGAAGAGTATGCTGAAGACAAGAAACAACCCAAATAAGAAAACCCAAATCTGTTTTGCTTATAAAAAAAACCAAATAAGATGAATCACTAGAAGATGTAAAGAACAAAAGAAAAGTCTAGAAAACCCAAAACAAACAGAAACCCTAACTAATATATCAAACGATTCAAACCTTGTATTAACACAATTAAAGTTTATAAGTTTTAAAATGAAACAAATTGATGATGAGGAGGGAAAAAAACCCCTAAATTTCTTAAACACACCAAAGATTAGATAAAACAAACTTATCTTTCACAAAAATAAAATAAAATTACCTCCTTAATGATTATAATTTTTCTTTTTCTTTTAGTGTTTATGTTACGTCTCCTCCGTGGCCCTTGGTTTAGTCTTTCTAGATTATGACTCTGTTCGAATCATAGAAGCAACAAGATTTCTCTTGCTACACAGTCTTGAAGAAGAAGGAAAACTAGTTATGGGATTCTATACTGGTGGTGGTGGCTGTGATTCACGAGATACTGGTGGTGGTAGCGCCGTTGGGGTGGTGATGAAGAAGAACAAGAGAATAAGTGAAAAAAAATAAGTGTTCAAGTGATTGTGAAGTCGTGAAAGTGAAATCTATGACCTAGAAATAAACGACTAGGATTAATAACCTAGTAACTAATCAATGTCTCAGAATAGCAGGAATATTTGGCTCTGTTCGGCTCGGTTCATAGGTAGAACTGGTACTTGGTACCTGGGTATAATCAGTTCTCACTTTATTTCCCTGTACCTGTCCCGAGCCCCTCGGCGGTCCGATCGGTTCCATTGCATCCCAACTAGATATATGCAAACCTCATCAAGGAATGGAAAACATATAATTCAATACCAAATAGGATATAGAAAAATGGATATTCTGGGATCTTGTCTTGAGTATCAAAGGTATATACTTGAATATTAAGAAATCATGTTCAAATTATGATGTCAACATTTTAACGAACTTTCCAATCTAACTCATATACATCTCGATATCTACAAGAACCCGTGAAGATTAACAGACCAATCGAAAATATAAAAGAAGGTTAGATTCAGTGATGATCGGTCCTGAAATCGTTTCTGACATAGGATCGGTCCTGGATCCCTATATTTCAACCTTCATAAGTCTACTTCCTTAAACTATGTTTCTGAAATTGCTTTCAAACATTTTTGTTAAGGTATGGATTCATCCGAAAGTTCAACATACTAATTAATAACAAGTTACCAGTTAGTGCAATTTCATAAACACAAAGTCCATACATAAACTATACTTCGTAACACCATATATTTTAAGTTGTCAAAGAAACTAATGTATATCTTTCCTTTTGATACTTTGATCACTGTATAGTTAGTGGGAAAGTCACCAATACTAAATTCATTGTAACAAACATAACTTCATATTTTATGTTCTTAATGAATAAATACTTTCATGAACAATATATAGAAATAAAATAAGTCACGTTTATAACTACTAATCTCAAACTGAAGGATGAATTCTTCATTTTGTCTTCGTTGCGTTTTCAGGTATTCATGAGTAACAAGAGCTAGTCTCAACATTTATATGTTCCTAATCTAACCTAACGAAATTAACATTAGTAATCTACTCATGCGACTCCAAATTTTGGAACTAAACTTGACATACCAACGCTTGGTGGTTCAATCGAGCAGTTCTCTAACAATAAGCCTAAAACTCTACGCGGAAACCTATTTCGAAAGTATTTTAACAACATTAATGTAACACCAATTGCAACTCAAGTCCCTTATGAGATCAACTGACAAACTAGATCGTTGTTTGATAATCCTCATAATATTTCAACTTCATCCGATAAACGCAAGGAAAACCTTAGGAGAAGAAAAAACATGACATCAAGGACAACCCCATGAAAAATCTCCCCATAAAGCACACTGCCTACCCCATCATCGCAAGATTCAATTATGAATGATGCATCCTCTAAACTCATTGAGTATTTACAGAATCACAAAACAACAAGAACCTTGTAAACAAGCACAACACCAACTTCTATTAAAAATGCTACTCACAAAGAGAACAAGCTCGTGAAACTCAAGAGGCCATAATATAGAAATAAAGGATAAGGATCTTCCAACCCTAACTCCGGATGGTAGAGCCTACTATAAAATGAAACAACAAGAAGTATTGCAGGCGCAATTACAAACACATGCACAAACACAAGCAAAAAAACAACCACAACCAAATCAAGCACCTATATGACCCCGAGGACTAATGTACAACAATCATCCTTACAACCCAAAAAACATTCCTCCTTATTACCAGGCAAATGTATGTGTTAAATGACTTTTAATTGTATTATATACATATTAATTACTAGTATAGTTTTTAATTAAGAATTTAGTGCTCAAATTATATATAATGTAGTGGATGCCACAATTCTAAGTTTATCTAATTAAAATTGTCTTATTATTTTTTGTTAACATGAAATTTGAAATTGAAATTTGTGATGGAACCACCTTTGATTATAGAATAAACCCTTGCAATTTGTCATGAAACGCCCTCAATCATAATCAAAATCAAAAGGGACAAACTTCTACATTTTGGAGTTTCAGAGAAAGAAGGTGGAGAGGAAGAAGAAGTGAGGATAAACTCGCCGTTCTCCTGGAACATATTAACCAATTAGCGAAAACTGGATTACCGCCTGGTCAAGGTCAACCTTTGACTTAGGTAGAAACTAGGTTCTGTCAGGTACTATTTAGTTTCCGCCTCCAGTTAGCCAAGGGCGATAGTAGTTGCCCATTTCTCTTCTCTTGACTTGGTGACATTTCTCGTTTCCAACCAAGAAAATTACACCATAGTACCTGCACTTACCACTACAATCGCACGGGTTATGTCTAGGACCGGGAATTGAGGAGTTTTTCCTTGCGACATATTCTGTGTTCTATATGGGCAGCGGATAGAATAGCCCATAGAGCAGCACCAAGCCACCAACTGAAGACGATCCACTTCTCCACAAGAGAGATAAATCCTAGCAGAGTTATAAAATCATGCCTTTCCGGGGTAAATAATGTGATATACTTCCTCATTTCAGTTGGGATTTTCTGAGCTTCATTTCTAGATAGAAAACTTGGGATTCAACAGAGCCGAAGGTAATTCTTCTAATCAAGTTTTGTTAAAACATATAATTCTGTGTTTGTTTGTGTTTTGAGAATTTTGTGTTGGCATAGCAATTCTATGATTAGTTGAGTTAGGTTTCATGGATTCGAATAATCAAAAGTTAATTAAGGGACAATATAGCACTGGTGAGGCAGAGGATAGGATTACCAAATTACCCGACTCACTCCTTCATTACATCTTTTTTTTCCTTGAAACCAAATGTGTTGCTAGAACTTCTGTATTATCTAAAAGATGGAATCACATCTAGAACTCTATCCCAACTCTTGATTTTTATCTGTCCAAAAACCCTTCATCCCTTTGGGAAATCAATAGATTCATGGATTTTGTGGATAGAACATTGCATCTTCATGATGCGAATATACAAAAGTTTTCTTTCAACTGGAATGACCAATTGAATGCATCACGGGTTCATTCATGGATCGAAAATATAAGAAAGCGTAATGTTGAAGAACTCAGTCTCTATTTAAATCAAGATGAACCATTTTCTATTCCGTTATCTCTTTTTACTTGTGCATCATTGACTAAATTGGAGCTAAGTGTACATCCTAATATCCATTTTCCTAGAAATATTTCCTTTCCGAAGCTCAAGAGCCTTACACTTTGTGCGGTCCAATTTAACGGTGGTTGCTGGAATGAGCAACTCTTTTCCAATAGCCCTGTCCTCTAAGAACTGCTTTTGGAAAACTGCACTTGGTTTGGTGTGAGGAGATTTTGTATTTTAACTCCAGCTCTGAAAGTTTTTCAAATTGAAAATGATGTATTGAAGAAAGACGGTTTACAAGATTGTGATCTCAAAATACATGCACCAAGGCTAGTATCTCTTACCTACTGGGGTTGTGTGGCAAAGGATTATGACCTGTCTAGCTTTCTAACACTAGATAAAGCAGAAGTCGACTTTTTTGAATATGAATCAAGAAGGGAGCAAAGGATAAGTCATGGTGCAGCTGTAAGTAAGTTTCTTCGAGCGCTTTCACATGTAAGGTTTCTATCAATATTTTTTCGACAGGTATTCTTTCTGTCTTTATAGTAGTTTTTAAGTGGTATATGGTAAATTAGACTACTCGAAACTGAAATATATTTGTCGTCACTTTACTTCCTTGAGATGAATAGGTTCTTTCCTCTGCATATGATTTTGTTGCCAACCTACCTACATTTTGTAATTTGAACGAGTTGAACCTGCTTCATGGAGCAACCACAGACAAATTAATATTTGCATTGCTCAAAGCAGCACCTAATCTGAAGTGGCTGTTATTTGATGTGGCAAGTGCGCAAAACTTTTGATTCTTGAATACGCATCTGAAATGGTTAAGCAAGTCTTGAATTTACATTTGCTAACCATTGTTCCTTCTATAACATTATTCTTATGATGTTTGTCTATCTATTCTAATTCCAATTCAGTCCGTTCTTTCGTCTAGCGATAACGGAGAAGGAATTAGTGAAACTGAAGACTTGTTTCGACACCTCCAGTCAGTTTGGTTCGTGCTTTAGTGGGGATGCGAGGGAGTTGAGATGGGCAGGGTTAATCTTGAAGAATGCAAATTCTTTGCAAACTATGACCATTGGATATGGTACTCGTTATTCTAATGCGAAAAGCAAAGAAGTACTTATGTCGGAGTTACCAAGTCTTCCAAGAGCCTCTGGGAGATGTCTGTTTAAATTCGTCTAAAACTTGTGATGGAGTTATCAAATTTTAATAATCAGCATATTTTGTTCGGTTTCCTTTTACTGCTGAAATGAGTACTTATTTTGTATCTAACCTTGTCCTCAGCAGTGGATTTTGAAATGAAGAATTGAGTTTGGGAAACAAAACTGGGAAACAATTTCTTCATGTAGAGAACATGACATGATCTGTTAGGTTTTGAGATGCCTTCATCTCTGCTAAACCGTCTCCCATATTGCAACTGAGAATTCATTTCCGTTCTATGTATTTTTCTAGCATAACACGAATCGTTTTTTTCGTATGTAACCCGTCTTTACAGTGATAGAACAATCAAACCTGGTACTGATATACTTCATATATAAGAGACATGGTGGGTTAACACAAGTTGCAAGAGTTGGCCTGTTCTAGTTTGGGAGACTTAATATGGTGTAGGATTCTTGGACCTTTTAGCTTGGGAGTTGGGAGGGTGCATTTGTTTTCTACGTTTCTGTATAAGGTCCAGGGGTTCATGAAGTGGTTGGTGCAGTGTCTGAATTGGGAGGACTCGAATGAAACATTTCACCATTACATTAAAGACGATTACCAGAGAACTCAATTTGTTGCCAGAATTTTTATGAGTCAAATTCTATATTATAGTTATATTTTATGCATCTAGTTCTACAATATGCAACAACAGATCGATAAAAAATAACACAATACATACCAATTACGTATTCTATTTGATCACGACAAGGAAAACAAAGCTTAAAATCGTTTATTAGGAACGCGAATAAGAGCATGGCAAGATATTGTAGAAAAAACTGACAAAAGCTTTGTGTTCTTGTACTTTCTTCTTTCTTTGACTGACGTCGTTTTCGTGGTCATATTGGGAGAGGGCATGCATCACCAGTGCAGGTGCCTTGTTTTGAATTGTAGAACCAACCAAAGAATTTAGAGAAAGCCATGATTCATGAGTGTTTTTAAATTGCTGATGAAGATCTCCCCCTCTTCTTTGATCAGCAATTAATTTGGTTTCTAAAACCTTCTTTAGAGGTTGATCAAGTGGAATGTGAAGAACAGAATAGGGAAGCCGATTATATTTTTCTATGTTTGGTTTTCTTCAGGATCTAAAGTTAGGCATTGAGTAATTGTTCTATTCAGGGCTTAATTCAACTTTGCGTTGAAACCATTCAACAAAGATACGCGTTCGAATATTCACCACTCGTAATGGGGTCGGGTAAAGAAGGTTCCCTTTTGATTTTTGTTTTAGGCCGGGAGGAATAAGGGCAATGACACATGTTAGACCCCTTCGAAGTTGGAGTGTTCAATTTTGGGTTGAGCATGGTGGTCCAACCTGTCAATCCGGTCCAACCCATCAATAATTTGGCGGGTGAACATCCAACCCGCTTACTGGTAGATTGGAATAGGTTTATTCTTGTAAATCCATTAAATATTTGATCGAATGCGGGTGCATGTCTAGAGATCCATTTGATATCCGCTAGGTTAACAGTATTTTAGAATTGTGCAAAATATGAAGGTAAATTTAGTAAGTTTTACCCAATAGTATATGACGATATGTACTTTGTATTATTCGTTGGTGAAAGTTTTAGTTTTACACATTGCTAGTAGAGAGACGAGAGGGTTTAGTTAAACATGTAAGGATATTTATTTAAGGATGATTTAGGATGTTATAAATCATTAATTAAATAAAATTTTTATTAGTTTTGCTTTCATCTTATTTAAATAGAATTTTTAATATAAACCCGCGGATCCACCCGTATTCAACCCATCCACCCATCCATCCTCAGATGTTAAATCCGCGGGTGATAGATCGGACGCGGATAGAATTCTAGAACCCGCCATTTAGATGGTACGGATGTGGATGACACCAAATCCACAGATTTTACCCGTCGCTCACTCCTATTGGAATCTAGTGGTCAATCCTGGGTCTATATGGGTCTAAACTCTTAAAGCTACGTATTATAATAAATATAGACACCTTTGAATCCTAAATCATAAAAAATGAATTTTGGATATATATGTATACATTCAAAAGGGTTCAAATGCTATTAAACCCCATTATATTTGGGAGATAAGTGATGGGAAATCTATTCACACTAAGGAGCACAAGTGGTTTTCTAAGAATCCTTATTTCAATTTTATTCACCTGTCTGAAAACATATTTCCAATTAGTCATTTATTGTATACAGTTACTAATATATTTGACATAAAAACAACTAGGAGTACTAGTCAAATCCCTATTATTTTTAGCAGATCAGATATTATCAAATGGAACTTGGAACCAAATGGTATATTTACTATAGAATCTCTATACCTTAACATTAAAAGCTTTTTCCATATTACAAACTCTCAATGGTATAAAATCTGGGATATTCACATAACTTCCAGAGTTTTTTTTTTCATCTTTAAATGTATGAATAACGCGGTTCTCATAATCTCTGCTATTTCTAAATATGTTGACATCCCCAACTTTGGCACTATCTGTTCTCAACAGGATTAAACTTTATAACATATTTTTCTGGAATGTTGTTTTTCCAGAAGTGTCTGGTTTGTAAATCTTTTTGCTCGACGTTTTCCAATTATTATGCGACAATGAATCCAAAGCTGGAACTGCAACACAAATGGATAGGACAGAGACCTAGGACCATGGGATGTTTTATTTGCAGTTGTGGTTTAGCACATATGGCGTGCAAGATGTGACAAGGTTTTCAAAGGAACCACACCAAACCATCAACAAAAATTTTCAAGAGCCAAACAATTTTGAAGGATAACTTTAGGGCTAAACATCTGTAGAAAACAACAAACATCCAAACTTTGATTTCAAACTCAAGTATGACATGGCAATGCCCCCCTCTAGGAGTTTCTAAAATAAATATTGCAGGTAAATGGAACCATTTTACAAAGTTTTCTCAATTAGCTATGAGACCAAGAAATTCCTTTGGTGATTGTAGGGAAGTAAGGGTAACAAAAGCAATAGTGCAGAATATAAGGATATGTGAGACGTGGTATCTGCAACTGAATCTTGGGAATGCGGGATTTACCTAGACACAACAACAACAATCATTGAATCTAGCAACAATAACCTTATTCGTCTTACCACGGGCTTAAAGATAGTATCACTTGGCAGGCAGAATAGGTTTGGATGATAAAAAAACTAATTTTTTGGATCCAATACCAACGTCTAAGATGTTTTACTTTAATTATGTAACAAAAAAAAACAAACCATGCAGCAATTATATTGGTTGTCAAATCTAATACACGTGCAACCTGTAACTATCAAGGATTTCCTCCTATATGTATTTTAAATATTTTTATTATATAGGGAAGCTTATTAATTAGTTACATATCATAAATTTTCCTTAGCAAATTGGAGAGTTTATTATTAATGTTCAAAATTTACCACTTGATATTGCTTATACAATGATTCAACCTTCATATTATATTTTTCACTGCACTATAGTCATGATACATAGGGATATATCAAAACAAGAATGGATAATAAAAGGACATTATAAATTTCGACTTTGATTCAAATTTCATAAGCGAATTGAGAAACGCATACCTATCTTCTAACCAAGCAATACGATACAAATCACCAAACAAGTAATATATTCAGAAGGAGAAAATGGAACATCCTCTGGACAATAATATCCCCAACTACTTTCGTGAGCATTCAATGTCGTGGTTATATATATCCATTCCAGGTTTTAAATAAACCCTCATACCTACTTCCTGCTTCACAAGATTTAATATATATCACCATACTTTTGTATGTACCTGTTTTACATTGCTGATGATTGCATCATCTTATCTAAAACAACTCTTAGTTATGCTAAGATTATTCTTGAAGTTAGTAACACCTTCAGTATAGCCACTGGCTAAAAGGTAAATTTTCAGAAATCCGGTATTTTCTTTAGTACCAAGTTCCCTAATGAATTTAAAAAAATAATCATTAAAATTCTTAAGGTTCATAAAATCAACATTAATTACTAATAGTTACCTATGCACTCCTCTCAATGATATCTAGGTTTAGAAGTGGGCTTCAGAAATGGAAATGAAGAAATCTTTCCCAAGCTGCTAGGACAGTGGTAGTAAAATATATTTTAAGAATCTTAAATAAATTATCAACCAACTCATTTCCCTACAAACTGGTGGGAAAAGAAAGAAGGTAGAAAAGGCTTTTAGTTTAACGCATGTGATTCTCTCAACATACCAACCAATGATCTAATTTATAAGAAAACAACATGTCACAATTAGGAAGCATATTATGGAATCTAGTAGTCAATCCTGATCCAATTTGGGTCCACACTCTTAGAGCTAAATACTATAATAAATATAAACAACCTTTGAACCCTAAAGTCATAAAAAATGATCTAGGATATATAGATATGCATCCAAAGGGTTTACCTGTTATTAAACCCCATTGCATATGGGAGATAGGTGATGGAGATCTATTCACATTAAGGAGGACAAGTAATTTTCTAAGAATTCTGATTTAAATTTTATTCACCTGTCTGAAAACATATTTCTAGATAGTTAGTCACTTATTAGATCTAGTTACTAATAATTTGCATATGGATACTCTACTATATATATTTGACAAAAAAACAACTAGGAGTGTTGGTCAAATCCCAATTATATTTAACAGGCCAGATACCATCAAATGAAACTTGGAACCAAATGGTATCTTTACTACAAAATCTCTATATCTTAACATTAAAAACTTTTTCCATATTACAAATTCTCCATGAGATAAAATATCTGGGATATTCACACAGCTTCTAGAGTTTCTCTATTCATCTTTAAATGTATGAATAACACAGTTCCCACAACCTCTGCCATTGTTAAATATGTTGATATCCCTAACTTCTGCAATATATGTTCTCAACTTGATGAAACCTTTGACAATATTTTAATGCAATATTATTCTTTTGTAACAAGTGTCCGGTTTGTACCGCTGCAAATCCTTTTGATCAAGGTTTTCCAATTATATCTATACAACAATGGATCCAAAGATGGAACTGCAACACAACTGAATGGGACAAATACCTAGGACCATGTGATAGATTCCATAAAGCTATGGTTTGGTACATCTAGCTTGCAAGATATGACAAGGTTTTCAAAGGAACCAAAACAAACCCTCAACAAAAATTTGCAAGAGCCAAACAATTTTGGGAGGAGATCTTCAGGGCTAATTAAACAGCAGCAGGAAACAACAATTATCCAAATTTTGAGTTCAAACTTGACTATGACCTGAAAATGTCCCCTATAGGAGTAACCAAAATAAATATTGCAGCTAAATGGAAACATTCTACAAAGTTTTCTCAATCAGATATGATACTAAGAAATTCCTTTAGTGATTATATGGAAGTAAGGGTAACAAGAGCAAAAATGCACAATAAGTATATAAGAGAGATGCTAGATGAAATTGAAGCTTGGAAATGGGGGCTTCAACTTGACACACTGCAACAATCATTGAAGCCAGCAATAATAGCCTTATTTGTCTCACCACGGGCTTAAATACAATATCACTTGGCAGGCAAAATCAGTTTGGGATAATAAAACAAGTAATTTTTTGGATTCTATACAAGCTTCTAAGCTGTTTTATTTTAATTATAACAGAAAAAAACAAACTAGACAAGAGTTGTATTGGCGCCTAGACTCAATACACGTACAACCTGCAACTATCAAGGATTTCCTCATAGCTGTATTTTAAAGATTTTTGTTATATGGAAATCTGTATCTTTTGCTTTTTTTGTTGCTGGTGTTTTTTCTTTTAACTTCGGGTCAGTAAAGGGGAAGAGTAAAAAACTGTCTTATCCCCAACAAAAACAAATTTATAATACTCTTATGCTCTCAATTTAACTTTATGGTGAAGGAAGATTTACAGAAAGATAAATATATTATTTTATTACTATTATTTGTATTTTATTAATAATATTTTAGTATAAAAATATTAATTTTTGGATTTATTTATTAGGGTAATTTTTATGATAGTCTAGAAGTTTATTTTAAGAACTTTAATAAGTTAGGAAAGTTGCATAAAAGTAGTAGATACCCTGGGAAGTAAGTTTTTTATACTTTTGTTAAGTTTAAGGTTTTTTTAGGAGAAGTTATCTATATAAGGAGCTCCAAAAACAAAAAATTGGTGGACCCTTTTGACAAATAAAATTATTTTGTTATTGTTAAACTTTGTTTAACTTTATTTTGATTTTTATTTATAGTCAGGTTCACCCTGAGATCTAAATAATTATCTTATCCATAATTGTGATTCTTCGGAGTTGCGAGGTCTGGATCATTCGTTCATAGTCGTTATTCATAAGAATTTTGAGGTCTGAACAATCTATCATCTCTTTATTTCATTTACATATATCCACTACATCATTATCAATTTTACATCATTATCAATTTTATCAGTTACTTTAGAATTTCTGCCCCGCTATAAGAATTTATCTATATATTAACGTTTTTAATCTGCATCGCTATACATAACCTTTTAATTTTTGATAAGAACCCTAGGCAGCTAAGCTACTTCCATTATACAGATTCCATTATACAGATTGAACAAGTTTTTTTCTTCCTATTATTTTCCCCCACAAAATGTTTTTGTATTCACAACATCAACATGATCAATAATGAAGATTACAATTGGAGCACTTATACATCGATGGCATAGAAAAAAACTATTTTTGTAGTTGAATCCAAAGTCAAGTAGCTAACTTATAATAGTTCTTCAAATGTATTAATTTTTCACTGTTAAAAAGAAGAAGAACATGAATTGGTGTATCCAAGGTTTTATATCCAAAATAGGAGTAAAAACAGTTAGCTTAAGGAATATAAATTACCTGCATCAATGTATTATCAATCCAATTCCTACGGTATATGGATTGCATCATAGCAGAATAGACTTTGGCTTGTTCCAGCACGTTGTGTCTAATCTAACCAATTAAAATAATTAATTTCTATGATTTTGGATTTATGAAATCACTTCCATCGCATTTCTATGGCTCGTCAAATGAATTTAATTCCTTTAAAAAGCTTCAGAATCAAATGCTTCGATCATCAATGGGTAATGGTCCGTAAGGTTTGAGTTTCATTAAAGGATAGTTTAGTCATATAAATAATGTTTGACAATAATCAAAAGATATATTCTCTCTTATAACGTCTCAAAAATATTACTTTCTTTATCTTTTTTTATTAGTCTTTTGTTCTATTTTTATCTGTTTTAAATATTTATCAGCTTCTGCTTATAGTCATATTTTATCATTAAATTATCAAATATACCCTTAATCTTTTATAATTATAAAATCAAAACAAATTTAAAAATTAATAAAATCTCCAGAAATAAAAAATAAGTCTATTTAATATCTTTCTTGTTTATCTTCATTTCTTTTTTTAAAAAATATTTTTGGATGCAAATGTTAGATTCTTTATAAATTTTCTACCCCATAATTTTCTATACCAAAGATTATAAATTATCAAATATCAACAAATAAATATGTCAGAATTTAACATTTAGTATGGGTATTCTTGTAAGTTCCTGTGGTCTTCTTAAAATTTTAACTTTTTCAAATCGGATTTATAACTTAAGATGGAGGGAGTATTTTTCCTCTTAAAACTCCTTCCCCAGATAAAATTTAGCTTTCCCTATAGTAAAAATCTCTTTTTAACTTTATGAGCCAAGATTGAATTGGTCTTTCAGACCAACTTTGCCAACATGATGTATCTTTTTCACTGTTTTAATTAGTACAATAGTTTTTCTATTCAAAAGAAAAAAGTTCATTTATTTTTTAGGCCATGGGTTATAAGCCCAAAGGTGTCATTATCCAACTAAATAAAACCCAACAAAACAAATTTGACACAAAAAACTCATTATAAACCAACTGTCCATATTACCCTTGCTTATTATTCAGCCCAACTTCAGAACCTATTCACGCCCATCATGCCCATCATGCCCACTACGCACGCGCACCTTCATTTAACGCCATTAACGCCATTTTTTCCCTCTTAACTTCTATCATCTACCAAAAACAAAATTCATACCTGAACACCTGAAGCAACATCATCAGAGAAAAAAACCAGAACCAACATCATTGTCATCATCAATCATATCAAAAATCATTACATTAATCTCCCTGAAACAAAAGTCATCACTTAAATCATCATCAACAGTAGAATTTGAGTCGTAATCAACCGAAATTTCTGATTCTAAAACGATTGTTGATCATCAACAGTAGAATTGAGTCTTCTACTTTTAACTCATCATAATCTACCTGAAGTTTCTATTCAATTCTGTCACAGTTTAAACCTAAGAAAAATCACTGAAGATCATTAAACATGGTGAAGAAACAAGACAACAAGATGAAGAAAAAACTCAATACACCAGTTAAGAAACAAGAATCTACGAAAGGTAAATTAAAGTTTATAGTTTCATCATATTCTGTGATTGTTTATGGTTGAAAATCAAAATGCATTTGGTAAATAAGGTTTCATCATATTCTGCGTGTTTATGAATTTTATTTTTTGATTTTGGTTTCGTCGATGTATTTGGTTAATAAGGTTTCATCTCTTTCGAAATTACAGGTTTCATAGTTAGGTTTCAGTTACATTTTTCTGAAACTAGGTTTCATTGATTTTCATTTGCTTCAACGTTTAGATTTCATCTGTTTTAACCTAAATTATTGTGTTGGAACCGAAATAGGTTTTATCCTATTCTGTGTGTGGTTGTGACCAACAATGTTGGAGGTTTTTTACTTAATTGGTATTATGATGGAACCCAAAAAGGTTTCAT
>JAJJMC010008078.1:9454970-9500780 GCA_023531435.1 Papaver californicum | reverse complement strand
AACCCAAAAAGGTTTCATCCTAATCTGTGTATGTTTGTGACCAACAATGTTGGTGTTTTTTAGAAAATGCATGTTTTGATGGAACCCAAAAAGGTTTCATCCTATTCTGTGTATGTTTGTGACCAACAATGTTGGTGTTTTTTTACTTAATGCATGTTTTGATGGAACCTAAAAAGGTTTCATCCTATTCTGTGTATGGTTGTGACTAAAAAATGTTGGTGTTTTTTACTTAATGAATGTTTTGATGGAACCCAAAAAGGTTTCATCCTATTCTGTTGTGTTTGTGCTAATGGTTTACTTATTCTCTAACATGAAAAAAAAATATTCGAGATCCATACAGATGCTCATTACAACATTTGTGTGCAGAGGCACCAAAAATAAAAGCATTGATACACACTAAAGAAAAACACATGAAGGCACTTATTGCATTCCATTCTGGCGTTTTTTCAAACCGTTCTTCGATGGTACCATTCAAGTAGAAAAATTAAAGAAAACAACAAGAGCAGTTCAGATGATCTTAGGGTCATTTTATAGAAGTGTAAAGGGTGATAAACCAGATTGTTTCAAATTGATGAGAGCAAGGAATATAATACTACGGACAACACCTGAACAGTTCGCTGTCATCTTTGTTCTACAAATGATGAAGAATGTAGATATACACCAATATGTTGAGCTGAAGAAAAAGGTGAACATGTTTCAAGTTGAGTATTTTAAAGGAGCTAAGAAGATGAGGAAAACTGATATTGTCAGAGCTATGATGGAAACAGCAGCAGATGAAACCAAAGCTGAAGACTTCGTCAAGCTATTCATACTCTATCTTTTGGTTTCGATATTTGTCCCAAACAAAGGTGCGCAGAATCTGACATCAAAATACTTGTACCAAGTATTTGATATGAATAAAGTGTGTTGGCCTGATGTTTTGCATGAAAATCTAATTGAGTCTATAATTAAAGCTGAAGAAGTTGATGATGTATCAGGTTGCGTCATTTACCCATTGGTAAGTTAATTTTTGTTTCTTTTGATTCATAAAATGTTTGTTTTTTGTTTTTCCCAAGTTTGATTACTAATTTAAATGTTGAATTGTGTATTGATTTTTTACAGTATTGGTTTGCTGAGATGACAAACATCACTTTGAGAGAAGATGAGAGCGAAAGGTACGCAAGGTTCGCTAGATGGAACCTTGATGAAATAAGCAAGCAAGTGGTGAATAATTTTGATGATCTCTCCAACAAACCAGAAATTTTCTCCAAGGTAAAAGCAACAACAGTTCTTGTTTTTTTATAATTTTCAATGTCTGCACCTTATTCAAGATGAAAAAGAAAAACTATGGAACCAAAAAAGATTTCATAGTTTATTTAGTACCAACTTATTAATCATAACTTTTCTTGTATTCCACAGATGAATGTGGGTTACCGTCAGGGATCCTTCATGTTAGAATATAATGAACAAGAAATACGCTTGGTCCAGTGTATATAGGAAGAGGAAATTCAGTTTGAAGAGTACATAGTTGGTGAAGAAAATGAAGAGGAAAATGCAGATGTTGGTGGTGAAAGAAATGAAGAGGATAATGATATGGTTGTTGAAAGAAATGAAGATATTGGTTCTGAAAGAAATGAAGAGTTGGTTGGTGAAAGAAATGAAGTGAGTGTTGAAACTGGAAATGAAGATACCACATACAAGGAAAAATATAAGTGGGCAAGAATTTTGATTGAAAAGCTTACAAGCGTCGGTAACAATGGGCTTTCGGAAGAAGATCAATCAATTCTCGCAAAATATGATGCTGAAGATAAGTTAGAACTAGAACCAGTGAGGAAGACTTACGTGAGAAAGAAACATAAGCGAGATGAAGCAGAAACAGTTTCATACACTGAACAAGATATGGAGGAATTAATAACCAATACTATAAAAATTGTGGATGCAATGGTAGAACAAGATGATGTGAATGTTGAGGTTGAAGAAGATAGAGAAAAAAAGTCTGACAATGATGAGGTGATAATTTACTATATTTTGTTTTGATTTGATTTGATTTGATTTGATTTACTATACTTTGTTTTCTTAAATCAATAAATATTGCAGGTAATGAATATATTTGAAGAAACAGAACAACATGATGCAGTGGAACCTGAAAAGGTTTCAGCTCATGAAAAAGTTCAGGATCAACATGATGCAGTGGAACCTGAAGAGGTTTCAGCTCATGTTGAAGTCCAGGAGCAGAATGATGCAGTGGAACCTGAAAAGGTTTCAGCTAATGAAGAAGCTCAGATCCAACATGATGCAGTGGAACCTAAAAAGGTTTGTAGATGCAGTGGTTGTCTATTCAACGAAGAGAGGTTTCAGTTCATGAAGGTTTCAGCTCATGAAGAAGTTCATGATCAACATGACGTAGTGGAACCTGAAGAGGTTTCAGCTCATGAAGAAGTCCAGGAGCAGAATGACGCAGTGGAACCTGAAAAGGTTTCATCTAATGAAGAAGCTCAGATCCGACATGATGCAGTGGAACCTGAAAAGGTTTCATCTCATGAAGATGTTCAGGAGCAATATGACGCAGTGGAACCTGAAAAGGTTTCAGCTCATGAAGTTCAGACTGAAGAGATTTCGGAGTTAACTCCGAACACAATTGAAGATTTGGAGGTGGCTGAGAAGGTAGAATCTGAAATCAAAGCGAAGCAAGCCAAGGACAGTATAATGGAAGAAGTTTCGGAGTTAACTCCGAACACAATTGAAGATATAAAAGTGGCTGAACAAATTGAATCTTCTTTGACGAAAAGTAACTTGAGGAGTGCAATAGAAGAAATTTCTTAATTGACTCCAGACACTATAGAAGATATCAGAGTCGATGAGAGAGTAGAACTGGAAGCGAAGAAAAGTTCTTCATCAAAGCCAGAGACACAGATTGAAGTGTCAACTCAAAGCCAAGGTTCAATTGATGAAACTATTCTTCAGCAAATGGAAGACGAGTATACAACCAAGACTTCTACATCAAAGCCAAGTAGTAAAGGCATGTGCTACTACTCTGTTATAAACATGGCAAATGATGTAATTGATTTAGAAGATGATGTGCCTCATTTCAAGTTGGGATTGACGGAAACTGACAGTGAGAAAGAAGATGGTGAAGACATCAGTCCCGACAAAAAATTGAGTAACATAATCTCAAGGATGAGATAAAACAAAAGGACAATGCAAGCACCTGTCAAGATGCATGATTATACACCTGGAGATGCTAAGAATAAGCTCGGTGTGTGAGCAGAAATCAAAAGAAAAAGTTGGAGAAAAAACAAAAAGAGAAAAGGGAAGACAAGTTGAAAGCAGTGGACAACTTAAAAATTATGCAACTGCTGGATTCAAATGAAAAACAGATTGTGTGCAGATATTTTAAAATGCACAATGAAAGGTAAGTGGCATTCATACCATTAAGTTTTTTGGTTAAATAATTTAAGTGTTTTAGTTTCTTTTATTCTTCTTAAATATTAAATTTGTTTATCAACAATATAACAACAGTGACATGGCTTGGGAGAAGGACGATATGGGCCTGTACATTACAGGAAAAAATATGAACGCCTTGATAAGAAAATGTGACATAGAAGGAGATATGATTGAGTTCTACATGCTCAAATTGCAAAAAAACATAGCAAAGAACATCAAGAAATCAGATGGCACTCCTAAGTACAAAAGGGCTATTTTCCTAAGCACATATGTCTATATAAGTTTCATCTAACTTATCTTATACAAGTGTCTTTCTGAAAACAATGAAACCAATTTTGGTTTCATCAAAATAAGGTTTCATCTGTTTCAATTACATTTTTCTGTAAGAAAAAGGTTTCACTGATTTTCAACAATGCACTCATTTTTATTTTTTATTGAATTTCAGACATTGCACTCAATCGGTAAAAGTTGCCACACTGCGATTGAAGCTTTCATTGATAAAATGGACTACACACCAGAATATGTCTTCGTTCCAATCATAACAAAACTAAGTGAAAAGACATATCACTGGACATTGTTAGTCTTTGATAATGAGACTGGAGAATTCTCTCATTACAACTCAATGGCCTCCACTGAAGATGAATGCAAAAAAAGTGCTGAAAGCATGAAGGAAAGAATGGTGTCAGCATTCAGAAAACATGTATCAAAGCTCTGCCTGGACCCATCAAGTCAAACAAAAGAATTTATTTTGAACACCCCTTTCTGCTGTCAACAAGATGTATAAGTACTTTTAAAAGAAATTGTGATATCTTCATTTTAATCCTTTTTTTTTATTTTTTAATTTAAAGATATTGTTTTGTTAATTTCAGGAATGATTGCGGACTTCATGTTTGCTATTACATGAAGAGCCTTTTGAAAGGAAATTTTTCATCCGAAGAGCACATAAAACAAAAGGTACAAAATATGAGGCCAAAGTTGGCATGCAAGATACTCCTTGACAAAGTTGAAGACTAATACTCCTTGACAAAGTTGCAACTTAAAGTGGAAGAGAAAAGAAGACTGATGGTCAAACCTCATGGTGGTTGTCTGTTCATGAAAGAGAGGTTGAAACTTAGGTTGCAACAATGTTAATCAATTAGTTTATGATACAGTACAAATGGTTCTCCGTAAAAAAAATCTTATTCAATATTAATCAGTTTTTGATCAATCAATACTCTTAAGGATGAAAATCTTTTTGAATGATTTGTTTCATCTTATTACAGTATGATTTATGATAAATGTTAATCAATATTTTCTGTTTCAGCTTATTACAGGTGAAAAAAATAATGAAACCGAAAAAGGTTTCATAGTCTTTTTAAATTTCATCTTCTCCAGAAGAAAACAAACTATGAAACCGAAAAAGGTTTCATCATTTATTTTTGTTTTCATCTTATTCCAGAAAGAAAAACACACCGAAAAAGGTTTCATAGTCTTTTTAAATTTCATCTTACTCCAGAAGAAAACAAACTATGAAACCGAAAAAGGTTTCATCATTATTTTTGTTTTCATCTTATTCCAGAAAGAAAAACACTATGAAACCGAAAAAGGTTTCATAGTCTTTTTAAATTTCATCTTACTCCATAAGAAAACAAACTATGAAACCGAAAAAAGTTTCATCATTTTATAGATAAAAAAACATACGCTACAGGCCTGTAACTTATAAAAAGCTTGTAACTCTGAAAAAACAAAAAAACATGAAAGACCTGAAGCAAAAATGAAATTTTAACTGTAAACAATTTGAAGATTGAAACATATAGTAGTGTAAACAAAAAATGAAAAATGAAAAAGTCAATGAATTGTTGTCAAAATAAATTCACATCTGCCGCGCAGGGCATGTCCTTCTGTTATGTGTACTAAAAACATGGCAGCTACCACAAGTTCTCATCTTCTTATTAGGAACTGAACCTGTATTAGGAATTCTCTTCTTCTTCCTTGGACGACCAGGTTGTGGTAGAGCATCAGGACCAAGAACAAGAGATTTTGGAGACACAACCGTAGGCTTTTCAACTGTGGGAACATGATTGATTGGTCTTGCATAGGATTCACGGTAGAAGTTTACTGTAAAATAGAATTCAACATACTTATACGGGTCTTCTTCATTTAGCATGATACAACGGATAGCATGGGCACAAGGAAAACCGTTGATGCGCCAGCGGTTGCAAGAACATGTTCTTCTTTTCAAATCGACTTTTTGTGTTAATGTAGAATGAACTTCAAACACATATTTCGACGACTTGATGACAGTGTATTCACGGCCGTGCATCTTGTTGTTGTACAACTCAGTTTCAAACTCTGGACACAAAGTTTCTCGCCACTTCAATAATGTTGCACATTCCTCACGACGTACACACATTTGATTCATAAGCTTCACTCTGATCTCATCAACCATAATGGCTATAGGCTTCTCTCGCTCTTCAACGATCCAACTATTGAAACTCTCAGCAATATTCGAACACAACCTACCATAACGACGACCCGGGAAATAAAAACTTGCCCATTTATCAATCGGAGCTCTACTCAGATAATCTTGTAGCTTCTGATTTTTGACCTGCAATAAATTCTCCCAGTTCTCTGAAAATTTTATATGTGTATTAGCATACGCACATTTTTCAAACAACCCAAGCACATAATTGTTATAAACCTTACTGGACTTCGGCAAGTATGTATTGATATTGTTCTTCATATGCTAATAACACCAACCATGAACAGCATCAGGGAATACATCAGGGATTAGATTCACCAAACCAGTAACTCGATCACTAACAAAAGTAAGCTTTTTGCACATAGGAGAAAGTACTTGCTTCAAATTCTCCAAAAACCATTTCCAGTTGGCGTCATTCTCTGAAGAAACAACACCATAAGCAAAAGGATAGATTTCTGAAAAAACAGAACAGAAAAAAAAATGTCTCAGCATATAAAAAAACAATGAAGCCGAAAAAGGTTTCATCCGTTTAAACTACATTTTTCTGTAGAAAATATGTCTTAGCATATAAAAAACAATGAAACCGAATAAGGTTTCATACATATCAATTACATTTTTCTGTAAAAAAAATAGGTTTCGCTGATTTTCAACTTGGTTTCATCGGTTTGTGACATGATGTTAGGTTTCATTTGTATAAGAAAATAGAATGTTTAAGAAACAAAATAGAATGTTTAAGAAAATTACCGTCATTCCCGGTTAGACCTGTTGCTGCCATGATATGACCAAGGTATTTGCTCTTCAAATGGGCTGCATCAAGGAATAACAAAGGACGACAGTAATTGAATCCACGAATGCATGCTCCGAAATAGATAAACAATCTCTGAAATTTTTGAGTCCCATTTTCAACTTCCAAAACAACACGAGATCCAGGATTGGTTTCAGTCAATTTGTTGGTATACCATTTCAAGTACATAAATGATTTCTCGTTCTCTCCCCATGTAATATTCAATGCATGCCTCTTCCATGCATATGCATAATAACGACTAATGTCAAAGTCGTACTCTCTTGTAAAATGATTCATAATATCCTTTGTCTTCTTCTTTGGATTATGTTTAATCTCTTCAAGAATCAAGCTACTAATAAGTTTCTTCGACAAATGTGGTCTGTTTACAACTCCACCATAACAAGTATGCTTCTTATTTAACTCCTTGATAATAAAAGGACTACCTTCAACACCATCAATAGAAACAACATATATATGCCATTCATATTTATCTTCTTCCTTCTTAGAACAACATGCACCAATCCTCAACTTCTCATTCCTTGTCATCTTAAATGAATACCCAGATACTGCATGATATTTCAATAAATCAGAACGAATTTGTTGAACACCTCCATTAAACACCTGTTTGACACCCTGAAAAAGGCCAAACCAATGCGCAGACTTCAACGGTTCTTTAAATTTATTACAGACATCATAATCAACTAAACTTCGTGGCTGCTCATATGGTATGATTGCTGAAATTTCTGAACTACAACTAGAGGACTCATCTCTATGCCTTACATGTAACTCAACAGATGGAAGCTTATTAAACAAAGTAAATAAAGCAACCGATTGGAGATCAAAATCAGAATTGATAACCTTTTGCTGATCACAAACTATGTGGAAAATTTCAATAGAAAGAGAAGAGAATTAACACCAACTTGAACATATATTACCCTTCAAATCACAAACAGATGCTTGTAGACCAATACGAAAAGATAATGTATCATCTTTGTGAAATATAACAGCGAGAACAGATTCCATAACCTATAGAAAAAAGTATGAAACCGAAATAAGTTTCACTATATATGAATATAAATAACAACAAACAACAAAATTTGAATATTAACATCAACAAAATAACAAAAATATGATTCCATAACAACATGAAAAAGTATGAAACCAAAGTAAGTTTCACTGTATGTGTATATAAAAGAACAACACCAACAAAAATTGAAAATTAACATCAACAACATAACAAAAATGTGATTTCATAACCTACAGACAAAAGTATGAAACCAAAATAAGTTTCACTGTATGTGTATATAAACAACAACACCAACAAAAATTGAAAATTAACATCAACAACATACAAAAATGTGATTCCAATAATATACACAAAAAAAGAATGAAACCAAAAACGGTTTCACTGAATATAAACAACAACACCAACAACAACATTTGAAAATTAACATCAAAAACATAACAAACTCTGATTACAATTATATACAGGAAAAAGTATGAAACTAAAAACGGTTTCACTTGTTTGTGAATATAAACAACAACACCAACAACAACATTTGAAAGTTGGATTTCAGTTTCAGAGGAATGATTGAACTAATACAAAAGCTTGAACCGAATGAGAATATGATTAACAACATACAAAAATGTGATTCCAATAATATACACAAAAAAAGAATGAAACCAAAAATGGTTTCACTAAATATAAACAACAACACCAACAACAACATTTGAAAATTAACATAAAAAACATAACAAACTCTGATTACAATTATATACAGGAAAAAGTATGAAACCAAAAACGGTTTCACTTGTTTGTGAATTAAACAACAACACCAACAACAACATTTGAAAGTTGGATTTCAGTTTCAGAGGAATGATTGAACTAATACAAAAGCTTGAACCGAATGAGAATATGATCAAAATTGAAAGAAAAAACTGAAAATATAGTAGGAATCTTCAAAAAACAAACAATTTGAAGTTACAGTTCCTGATCTTCACTTGAAGAGAAACGAATATAATTTTGAGTTTCGTTCTTCAAAAGTATGATAATCAAATAAAAACCAAAATCAATAAAACAAACAATTTGAAGTTACAGTTCCTGATCTCCACTTGAACAGAAACGAATACAATTTTGAGTTTGGTTCTTCAAAAGTATGATAATCAAAAATTAAACTTACCTGATGAAATACAACTGAAGCTGAGTTTCTGTTCTTCACTTAAAAAAATACGAACTCGGTTCTTCAAATAATCAATGGATTTGAAACTGTTTGAGATGAATCGAAGCTAGAATTTATGTTCTTCAATTAAACAGCACCAAAAACGAACTCAAATCTTCACTTACACAACAGAATTTGATTTGAAGAAGATATCTTCAATTAAACAACACCAAAAACGAACACAATTCTTTAATTAAATTTTAGGAATCAGATTTGTAGAAGATATATTTTGATGAAACCCTAGCCGAATTTGGAGAAGATATGTGAATTCTCTCATCCGAATTTTAGAGAAGATTTGGTTTTAAGATTTGTTTCCATTTAAAACTAATAGATTATATAGGAAGGGCAATTCGGGTATATTGAAAATAATTAAAGTCTAAATTTAATTAGTATTAAGTAAAATGGGGTTTTTGTCTCATTTTTAATGAAAATGGTTTTTCTTTATAAAAGATAATATGGGAGAGTTTTATGCATGGTAAGTTTGTTCACCTTGGTTTTTTATACCAAGTTTTATTTATTTTTTATGTTTAATTAGACTTATATTAAAACGAGAAACCAACAAAACATAGATTCTGCTTAAAAAAACAACAACATAGATAAAGGCTAAACCCTGTTGGTTGCCTCTATAAAGGGTACCTCTAGCATGGCTGCCCTTATACTGGTTGCCCCAATAGAATCTCTCATGAACATAAATAGTTGAGCCATGTAATGCAGACCTAGCTGCAATGGATTGATCTACTGCCATAAGTCCCAAAACATGACTTAGAAAACTTGTAGTATTTTGCATTTTCCCTCCCAAGAAGTCTGATGGGACGGAAATTTGTGTAAGTCAGGTTAGTTCTGAAGATTGAATAATTCTGGAATGATTGGCGTGTTCATTATTGAGTGTGACTAATCTCAAATGTGTACTTATGAATTAACTCTCATTTACCGATGTAATGCTGTTAACATTACAATTTGGGAAAGTATAGAAGCACTAAAACATGATAAGCATGGTATGAAAATAAAAGTTTCATATTTTGACAATGCTTCTGTGAGTTCAATGTAATGCATTCTTTTAAATGGCATGCACATATTTTCCAGTCATGCCAAAAAGGATGGGCAGACCCAATCATTCTTTTTCTAAGGGTTGAATTTCCATCAATGAAGAGGGATTGACTGTGTTATACCTTTCTTCCTGCAACTAGGCAGCCTGCGACACTACTGAACCACCATAATAGTTACCGATCACGTGGCACCGATGCAGTAAACATATTTAAGGCCTAAAACGTCTAACTGTAATTACCACCGCGTGGCGTAGAAACCTCTGAGGATATTTATTTTGTAGCTCTTAATAACATTTAGCTATAATTAGACCGTAGTCATTGCGCTCGACCTAAAATTATACTCTTGTCATTTAAAGTACTGTCATGGCCGGACGCGTTTCAAAATCCACAATTACGTGTTCTTTACTCGTAAAAGTAAAATTTCGAGAATTACAATGAAGAGTACAAAGAAATTTCTATATAAACCATGAACACATTGAAGAAAACTCAAACCGTATAAGCAATACGAGTGAAAGAAAAAAAAATAGAGAGAAAACGCGTGAGCGAGCTTAAAAACCACATAGTGTGGAGTAGAGAAGTAGCCAGACCGAATTAGAAGCTTCATTCAGCGTCTAAAAAAAACAAACATGGCATCCGGAATCAACCGCTAAGTCCTTCCTTCCAATTCCTAAATCAAAAATCTCTCACGCAACCAAAAAAACCCATCTTGGTTTGGGTCCCACAAAAGTGGGTTCCACCCATAGTCACAAACTAACTAAGGTGGGTCTGAGCATCATTCACCCTCAAAACTCAAATCTCAT
Organism: Papaver californicum; assembly: GCA_023531435.1. Classification (NCBI taxonomy): domain Eukaryota; kingdom Viridiplantae; phylum Streptophyta; class Magnoliopsida; order Ranunculales; family Papaveraceae; genus Papaver; species Papaver californicum. The sequence continues at coordinate 9,490,047 of JAJJMC010008078.1, read as the reverse complement.
CAAAGGTATTTGAATTTCTTTCTCTGAAGAAAACCTCTTTCTCAAACTCAATTCTATTCCAAAAAAAGGAAAATAAAATCAGTCAATCAATATCATCTCTTTTGTTTGTCTCACACAGGAAAAACAAAACAAAAAGAAAAAAAAGTCTGAATGAAAAATATTAACAAACAAACCCACGACTCTAATTTAGCTCTTTTCATTTTTCTCTTTTCTCTCTCTGTTTGTTAGAGAGAGAGAAAGGGAATAATCTCTGAATCTCTTTCAAATATAAAAAGTACGATTTCGAGAATAATCTCTCCAGGTACAGAGTCTAAACTCACACAGTAAACTTTTTTCTTTTTGTTTTCTGGAAGGGGGGGTTTGTTTAGTCTGGCAGGGACGGGAACACCTGAGAGAATTAATGATGAACAAACACAAAAGCATCAACGAGAATGAAGAAGTATTAGGAAGAAGGGAAGATTTCTCACCTGATCATCACGGTGGAGACGGAGGCGGTGCAGGACTTAAGAAAGGACCATGGACGGCTGGAGAAGATGCAATCTTAACAGAATATGTTAAAAGACATGGTGAGGGTAATTGGAATGCTGTTCAGAAGAATTCAGGTTTGTCTCGTTGCGGTAAAAGTTGTCGTTTAAGATGGGCTAATCATCTTAGACCTAATCTTAAGAAAGGTTCATTCTCTCCAGAGGAAGAACATTTGATTTTAGAACTTCATTCTAAGCTTGGCAATAAATGGGCACGCATGGCCGCTCAGGTATATATACCCCCCACCCCCACCCCACCCCACCCCACCCCTTTAAAAATTCTGTATATTTTTTGGGATTAGACTTTCTCTGGGATTTTTAATCCCTCTTCTCTTTGTTCTTGACGATTAATAATTTCATTTTTTTTTTTAATTCAAACCTATTATTCATTTTCTTAATTATGAGTTTTTGTTCATTACCCAAGTTGGTTTTCTGGATATAGTTACCTGGAAGAACAGACAACGAAATTAAGAACTATTGGAACACAAGAGTGAAGCGACGACAACGAGCTGGATTACCACTCTATCCAGAAAACCTACAGAGACAATCTTCTTCTTCCTTGTCATTCCAGCTCCCAAATCCAAACCAGTCCAGGCCTTCTTCGAGTGATCATCATCAATTCTCATCTTTTCAACAGCAGAAACCTAGCTTCACTTCCCCATTTTCTCTTTTCAATCCTACTAATACCACGATATCTACCCTACCTTTTGCTTCGCAGTTTCACGAGTACAAACGATACCGAGCTAATAGCAATTTTGGGTTCACTCTCCCTTTCTCTTCCAACGATCATGCACAACTTCCTTCTTCCCTGTTTAGCCAAAACCACTCAAGTCTGTTGCAACCATCTTCTAATGTAGGATACCATTTTGGCAATTTTGAGCTTAATCCGTCGACTCAAATTCAGCGAACTTCTTTCGAACCAGATGAGTTAGGCGGTTCTAGTTCTTCAGATTTCTCCTTGAAACTGGAGCTCCCTTCAATCCAATTACCGGATGAAGCAGTAGCTGCTGCTGCTAACTCGGGTACTGTCTCTGAAGGTTGTAACTTATCCTCCCAGAGCTATCTACTTGATGCTCTATTGCAACAAGCTCAGACCATGGCAAATGGTGATCATAATGGGAAGAGAGAAAAGAGATATGGTTTTGATCACTTTGCGCAGGATGCTCCAACTTCCGAGTCTGCATATAACTTAAATGGGTCCAATTCATCAGCAAGCCAAGGTTCTTTCGGTGAGTCTTTTTTTTTCACATGAGATTAATTTGTTTCCTTTTTGGATCCTATTGAAATTATTCTTGTTGTACTTTGCTCTTTAACTCTTTTGCATGCAAGCTAGCAACTCATTGAATTACACAAGTACTATTAAAATTGTTGACACGATCCAAAATTTCTTCATTACTTTAGTGTGGGTATTTTTTTAATTGAAACAGATTATTTTATTGCATGTAATACTAATTTAGGTTAAGAGCTTCCTTTTTGGTATATATATATACCACATGAATGGTAGGTGGCCGGCCCGTTCTTGACAATGGTGTTATTTTTGTGTTTAACAGATACACACCAATTGCTTGAGGAAAAGCTATACTAAATTCTGTCAATTAAGAAAAAGAAAAATTGTATGTAGTTTGAATAGCTTGCTGATCTTCTAACTCAGTTTTCGTTTGCCTATTTCCTTCCATGCACAAAGATTCCGATTCCAAAGTGTGCATGGCTTGTCTTATTTAACCTTCTATTGGTGCAGGATTGAAGTTGAAGGAAGAACCCAAAGAGGTGATGAATTCAGGTGACGATGATTTGTCAAGTCTCTTAGATATCGTCCCACCACCAATGCCTATGGGAGAATGGGCATACAGTGACAATAGTACTGGTGAAATTTCCAATGGACCATCCTCAGGTGTTACAGAAGACGATGTTGCTGGTCTTGATCAGATGAAGCAACTAGCAGGTACATCCATGCCAAATACAAACTCGGAGTCGGATTATTGGAATGACACTTGGAATAACATGCCTGGAATTTGCTAAGAGTTTTCTTTAGGGCATTTAATTATCAAGTAACTGCAAGTTTTATAATCACTCTTTCTTTTTCCCCTTTTTCTTGTTGTTGTCGTTCTTGTTTTTGTACTTGTTCTTAAATTTAAGATTTCTACTTAGTAGAGATGTGCGAGTGTGATTTTATCAAATGCATTTATATATAAAGCTTTTAATGAATGAAAGTCTTTTAGAATCACATTTGTGTTCATAACTTCGTATATGTTAGTAATTAATGAAACCCACCACGGAAGATACTAAAACTGTTCTGTTTATTGAGTATTAAATGTTCAATGATATACATAAAACCCCAGATATATATAATCATAGAAATGACCTCCATTAATTATATTGCCAATTCAGGAACAACAATGAATTTCAAGTAAGGTTTCCTTCATTTACAGTTGTAGACCTGAATCTAGGTAGGGCTTAAAGATGGCATTACTCTTCTTAATGTTTGCTAAATTCAGACTTAACTTTTCCTTCATTAAAAGCTTAATAAAGAAAAGAAAATAAGTGGAATCATACTTTAATCTGTTAAGAAAAAAATGGGAACATTCCCAGTTTGGGTTTGTTTTATGTGACGGTAGTAGGGTTTTATTATTGATTCTACATGTGTAACGTACGTCTCTATTTACGGGGTGGGATCAGATCATGCACATCAACCCCCCCCCACCCCCCTATCTCTTTCTTATCAGTATCACTACTTTGTTTGTTTTTATTCTTTAAATAAATGTATGAGTTGATCATACAAAAGTCTTAGATGAATCAGTCATACAGTGTGTCTCGGTACAAAAGAATTTTTTTCAGTAATAAACCACCGAGTTTTTTCAGTACCAAGCGACAACGGGTAGACAAATGTGACTTTTCCTAACAGGAAGCATGATCCCTCACTTTATTTATTTTTTCTTTTGAAAAATTACTCTAACAGGAAAATAAATAAATTACATTGACCTTAATATTTCTTTTACGATTGTTATAAAGAGATATCAAATGTTTTCGGATATCATTCTATACAAAACAAAATATTCCGGATATTTGATTATATCTCATTTAGAAATCTTGATTTTTTTAACTCGTGAAAATATAAATTAAACTTTGTATAAACAAAATACTTGGCTCTAAAAAACGTAAACTAATAGTCTCTCTCATCTCTGAAATAGTAACTCCTAAGAAAGAAGTCAAATCTTTCGATAGGAACTATATGAAACTCCTTTAACATTCTATAAAAACAAACATTTCACCTATTTTTACCCTTTCTTTTGTCCTGATCTTTGGATCCTGATCTAACTGTTCGTGTCTGCGACTTAAAAAAGTCACAGATTGGCCAATATTCTGCTGCGAGAATTGACTTATTCTATTTCACTTAATTTCTCTATCATGGAGGCCTCTTGAGAGGGCACATGATCAATCATGGGTTACCATTTTCTTTATAAAATGTGTTGTCTTCGGTGTCTTGATTGGTTTATCATTTGGATTGGAGCTCGTGGTTGAATTGACAGGAAGTATATATGATAAGAGGTGAAAGAACTTCTTGTTGGCGTCATCTACTTTCTAATCAATGTAACTTTCAGATTTAATTTCCCTAAGAAAACTCAATCGTTGGTTTGCAAACAATTTATCAGTTGGTATTTTCATGTTTGCAATCCCTTCAATAAAAGGCGAATGTATTCATGTTAATACAGTTTCAATTAATATGAGAAAAGGAAAGATTGACTCTAAGGTTTAAATAGCAGTCTTAGGAATATTTTAAAAATATATATGTTTTAAGTATATTGTGTTAAAATTTGGTGCATTTTTTTGTGCACCAACATTGGTGCATACAATATCCATACCAGATTAGCTAAATATTTGCACCCTCTTCCACCTTGTAACAAATGGTCCAAGGTATTTTCCCAGATAAATGCTAAAGTATGTACTCAAACTTCATGCAGTTGCATGTTATACATTAATTAAACTAGTGTTTTAGGGTAAAAACAGATAAAAGTTTAAATGACAGATCGTAATGAATATGAAAGATCAAAATCGTACAAGGCTAGCCTAAACCAAGAAATGACCGTTCTAGCTTTGTTTCGGTCATAAAGGAGGAGAAAAGTTGATCTTGGGAAGCAAAGCAGAGAAAGAGGAGATCAAAGCGTGGTAAATTCTAATGAAGAATATATGTCACTGTAATTGAGTTCAAGTATGCAAGGTAGAATTGTTTATGATAGTCTGTTATAACTTCGACAAACTTCTTATTGTTTTGGAATAAATGAAGTGACGGGGCCAGGATTTTTAGTTGCATGGAGCACTATGGAAAATTCATCACGTACCTTGACTTGTCTTGCTACTGGGATTGCATTTGCTACTAGTGAATTTAATTTACATTTACATAGAAAACATATGACTGGAAAAATATAACACAAATAACTAGAAACCATAAACAAATAACAACTACAATAACTTAAAAATAAACATCTCATAGAAGAAATATATCATCTAATCGTGAATCTAAAGAATCATATCAGTAAATGAATTAAACAACTGAGTCGATGTAGGTATTGGCAGTGTGGGTACCTACACAAAAAACACTAGATGAGTACTTACAGAAGTAGGTACTGACAGAGTGGCAGTACCCGAGTAGACACTAATAGAAATATGGGCTTTCGTAACAGTTTAATATAAAAAATCATGATAGTCCTCAATGAACAATTACAAAAGAATTAGCGGTAAGATATATGTAACAATTTATTACCAAAACTCTCACCAATATTGCTGAACAACTATAAAAGTTTTCCTGTTGTTATCGAATAGTCATACAATAGCAGTTTTTAGTGAAAAATGTTACTATTGGTGATGTATGATAACAGTTAGAAACTGTTACTATTCTCAAGATATTGCAACATGTTTTATATAAAAATGTTCTGATTCTTATAATCACAATCGCCCATTTATTAGACGGTTCTGATTTAAAATGAGAATATATTTGTATGTCACCATTAGAAAGTTCACTCTAATGTCTTGACCTTCGCCTCTCATCTCCATTGAAAACTCTAGAAGAAAAACCTGTAACCTAATCTCTCTATTCTCGTTAAATAAAAAACCCAATATCTCTACCGGAAGTTCACATCTTTTTCATTTTACGTTTTGATCTCTTAAAAAATTCTAGGATTTTACCTTTTGTTTTGATGTAGCAGGGTTCCAACTTTTGTTTCAGTTGCTTTCGATCACTCACTATCTATCTATCTTTATCTGATTTTTTTTCAATTTTCTTCTTGTGTGCAGAAATCAAGCTCCGAAGCTCTCTGTCTTCATTTAAAGCCAAACGAATTTCATCCATCTATTTTTCTTAATTTCTTCCTCTTAGGAAAAATTATAGTCCTGAGTCACTTGATTTTGCTCTTGATACTGGTTGTAAGGATTCTAAAACATGTGATTTTGATATATTACTAGGTTCTAAGTTTTGGGTTTTTAAAGAAACCCCCAAATTAGATTTTGGCTTTATCATATTTTCTCTATTTAGGTTTATTTTTCATATTTACTTTTATTTGTATGAAACCCTAGTTTTAAATATAAACATTGTTGTTTAATTTTGCTTTTGGTTGATTATGTAAGGTTTCAAGATTGTCATCCACCGGGTGGAGGACCTTTGTATTCGATGCCTCAAGGTATTTTTGTAATTTTTATCTGCTGGTCCAGGCTTCATTTTTGGAGGCATAAACGTTGGCCAATAACTTAGAAGATAAAATGTGACGTAGAGATCCCGTTTCTCTTCTCGGGTGTAAATAACTCAAATTCTAAACTTGTTTGTTTATTTTGTATACGAATCATTGAGGTTAATCGGGTCTTTCACGAAATCAATCAATTTGGTTTCATTCTCAATCTCCATCTTTTGAACATTTTCGTCATCGTAAACAGGGTCCTCTTCAAGAAAATTTTCCTCTGTGCAGATCCTAAAATCTTCGTTTGAATAAATTACACCATTTATAAAAATGGATAGTTTATACCCAATCTACTCCTTTTGAATAGGCGAAGGATCCTTATTATGATCCGGATTTGGAATAACTTCATCATTGTTACAAGGAATTTCGAAAAGTTGCTCATCTTCGGAATCATCTCAAATATTCGTTCATGTTGTTAGGAATTTCAGAATGGTTTTTGCATTGGGACCGAACTTCTTCCTCATTTCTTTTTTCAACAAGTCGATCAATGCGACTCCTTAAATTATCCATAGTCCATTGGAGATGTTGGATTGTATCCTGCATCTTTTAATTCCGCTGCTCAGACTGTTCAATAACTGGATAATGTTTGCTTCTAAGTTAGGATATCTTATCCCTTCACTTACTATAATATCTCTAGCACAAATCTCCGCCCTTTGAATGGGTGAATGATCATACATATGATCAGAAATTGTGTCGAGAGTATTATAGTTAGGTTTGGTTGATGCAACTTTCTCTATGTCTTGTGGAATATCGAGTAACTTTGACACATTATTTATGCATTGCTGAAGTACATCTGTCAAACTAGAAAAGACATGATTAGTAGCATAACTATCCTCCCATCCCTGTGATTGTTCACTTACATACCCGCTGTAAAGTTGTTGGTATGTATGAGAATAACCATAAGGTTCCGTAGGGTATTGGTTATTGCCAAAAGATTGGTTATGAGTATACCCATGATAGGGTTGTTAGTTCTCATAGGACCGAGATTAAAAACCATATTGATTAGCACTATTATATGATTGTTCTTGTGCACCAGACATGTTATTTCCGTAAGGAAACATGATGACTCACAAAAAAACGAAAATCTACTAAAACCTAAAAAAGTAAATAAACAATAAAATAAAAACAAAAGTGATATTTACAACCTGTTTTTATAATATACCTTCTTCTTTTGACAAGCAGATAACACCTTCAACTAGTTGTTAACTCCACGAAAACCAAAAAATTTGAAAACACTAAAGAAAAACGTGAAAATAGCTAAACTACTAAAACAAATTAAAACAAATAATAAATCAATTAGCGACTACTCCCCGGCAGCATCGCCAAAATTTAATGGGTTGTTAGCCGACCAAAATATTTCCTATACTTTCTACAATAACGAGTAGATTAGCAAGTATTGATGCGTTCCCACAGAGAGGAAGGAATTGTTGTTTTCTTTCGACTTCTCAGGTAATCAGGGGGGTATTAAGTTTCGAAACTAAACTAAAAACAAAGTGAATAAAGATTGTGAAACAAATTAGAAAATACTGGTTAGAGATTTCATCTTACTTCACCAAACATGTTCATCAATCAATTAGAATAAATATAAACTCTGTCTTCATACTAATAAACCTAAAATATCCCCAACCGGTGTAATACTTCGTTACGCCTCCAGATGTCAACATATATTGCATTCACGAATATCTGAATTCTTTTCCACCAAATAACCTAGTGCTAATCGCTAAGATATTCAACTTGAGGAAAATATTAATATCTGTGAGACGAGTTATTCATAGGCAATATATAACACTTATCGTGGTATGTTCAACCTTGGCCAAGTTTTAGTTGTGACTTCCTTCACGATTCACACCGCTAGTGATCACAAATTACTACTAAGTATTAGGGTTCTTGATAAAATTACATAAGATTCCTAATTAGCTATAAATAATTTATTAAAGATATTTAATTCTGATTTTAAACATATACCAAACAAAGAATCATATTACAGGAACACAATCACATAATTGTTAAACGTAGTAAAACATGAACGATAAAAAGAGATAATGATAATTATAACTAACCAGCCAGATTCATTCCCATGTTTAGAACTTTCGATTACATCTCCAACAATTAAAAGAATCAACTACTCATGGGTTTACTAAAACCCATGAAGAACATATAAGAAAAGAATTAAGGAGAAAAAAAAGAGAGAAATATCCTAGTTTCCTTTTAAAGGGGTAAACCAAAATTTGCTCTCTTTTATGTGAAGAAGTTGTATAAAAAATTGCATCTAGGATCCCCTTTATATAGGCTTTTGGTAACCTTCTCTTGATGTATATCCAACTAGGAAACCTAATATCATTAAACTCTTCCACCTCCTTTTGATCATATTCCATTATGAGACTTAACCTCCTCAAAAACCAACAAAAACCCTAATTTCCACACCAAAGGCAAGCCCAAACGCATCCCTCATTTCTTTTCCCGCGAAGGCCCAACAGAAACCAAATCTATGTTGGTTTCACGGTTTTGCTCATAACTTCTTCATACGAACTCGGAATGACCTCATTTTTTTTGCGTTGACTTCGTCTTTTAATTATGTACTAGATGGTGAGAAGAATTCCTGCATTTGAGTGAGTTTCAATTTTTCTTTGATTTTCTTCACTTGTAGCACTTAAGTTTCTTAACACTTTTTAAAGCCATTTCCACTTCTTTTGGTTGAATCGTGCAAACATGAGAAAAAAATAGAAAAAAAGAGTAATACAAGGTAAAAATGCAAGAGATATAACTAAAACAAGTATGAAATTGACACTCAAAATATGTAGATTATGCACTCTGAAATTAGGTTTGCGTTGGCATTAAGCCAACGCCGAGGATTGTGATGCGTCCCCAGGGACGCATCTGAGATTAGGTCGGCGCTGGTACGAGGACAGTGCCGAGGATTGAGGCGTTTCCCTGGGGACGTGTCTGCACAAAGGGATTAGGCTGGTGTTGGCACCAGGTCAGCACCAAAGATTGTGGCGCGTCCCTGGGGACGCGTCTGAAATTGGGTTGGCGCTGGCCTAGTGCTAGTGCCAAGAGTGGTGATGCGTCCTTGAGGATGCTTGTACATCTTGAGCGATGTGTCTCTAAGGGACATTTTTTTAAAGTAGTATCACGTCTAACATGGACGACGCATAAGTAGTGATGTTTCTTTAAGTATGATGCTAGAATGACATGTATTCTTAAGGACAGGGTGTCAAATGTGATACTTTATGTGAAAACATGGGATCAAGCTAGAATGAGACCTCGAAGATCATGCATTAGCTATTCCTAGAATAGATGGATGTTATTGGAACATCGATGTGCATTCGGGACAAGTTCAAGAAATTTAGCTATGGGAATTATGCGAATTGATACTAGTTCAATATGGCATGAATATTGAACCAGGGACGCATCTGAGATTAGGTCAGCGCAGGTACTAGGACAGTGCCGAGGATTAAGGCGTTTCCCTGGGGATGCGTCTTCGCAAAGGGATTAGGATGGCATTGGCACCAGGTCATCACCGAGGATTATGGCGCGTCCATGGGGACGCGTCTGAAATTAGGTTGGCGCTGGCCTTGTGCTAGTTCCTAGAGTGGTGATGCGTCCTTGAGGATACTTATGCAACTTGAGCGATGTGTCCCTGAGGGATATTTTTTTAAAGTAGTGGCACGACTAACAGGGACGGCGCATGAGTAGTGACGTGTCCTTAAGTATGATGCTAGAATGACATGTATTCTTAAGGACGGGGTGTCACATTGTGATACGTTTTGTGGAAACAAGGGATTAAGTTAGAATGAGACCTCGAAGATCATGCATTAGATATTCCTAGAATACATAGATGTTATTGGAACATCGATGTGCATTGAAGACAAGTTCAAGAAATTTAGCTATGAAAATTATGCGAATTGAGACTAGTTCAATATGGCACGAACATTGTAAATATTAGACAAACTATGGATCAATATAAAACGCCTGTAGTTATTTGCAGATATCGTAACCTTAATTCTTTTGAGGAATATAAGTAGAAATACAATATTCATATTTTGATGCGAATCCAGAGATATGCGCGGAAATATGAGTGGATAAGTCTATGTTTTTGCTGCTAGGCAAAGGGAAATTTTACAACTCTAGCCCTTGTCAAAAATCCACCATCTACATTAAGTCCCTTGCTTAGTGAGGAATAGTAATGTTGCATAGTAAGCACTAGATGGTGACAATATGCCCTTTAACGATTATATGTGATCAAAATTTTAAGAATAGAAGAAGATGTACTTTGCATCTGTTTCCGGGTACTAAGAATCACTTTTCAGAATCATATTTCACGATGCTTTTACAATAGCAAGTATGCAAGAATGACTTTATATGGAGTTCTCAATACGTCATTTGCTATTCTATTCCTATGGATCCTAAGGTAAGAATCGAGAACAAGATTCATGGGATAACTGCTTGATTAGCTAAGAAGGTCATGCACTTAAAAAATTTTAATCATGGAGTTGGTACTTAATCAAAAGTGTTTATAACTTGATTAGTCATCCTGTGATAATATTTTGGGAAGAATTGCTTGACCCATGAGAAAATGATAATAAATATTTCTCCGTTATCCTTAGTTCATGTTTAATAAAATAAAAGTACAAGCTTTATGTTTTTGGAAATTATCTTAGGTTTAGGTTTTTCGGAACTAACTAGTGGTTTATGGTTTGAACAACCAGGATCTGGAAAGACTATCTTTCTTTCACTCTTGAAAATTGTAGACATAGGAAAATTTTTCCGAAAAAAAAAAACAAACTTTAGTTTGTGTATTTTTGAAATCTGGCATATTTTGTTATATTTGGTACGAAAATATTCTCTTGACTTGTTAAGAGTATTCTGATTGGCTATTGATGTGAATTTGTAGTTGTGGTAAGAATGGTTCAAACTCTCGAACTTGTGAAGATTGATTTTAGATTTAAAAAATAATTTTAAACTAGAAAATATACACAAAATATGAAAATAATATTCGCAAATACCGAGGTTATGGATTTCACCATTAACCACCTTTATTTGTTCCAAAAATAATAATTCTACACAATTCTAGCTCAAATAGGTGACTCTAATTTTTTTTCCAAAGGTAGATTTTTAAAATATCAATTGTAAATCACAAGCATGGCTCATCAAAAGCTTTAGGTCCCAACATAAACCATCAAATAAAATTACAATCAATTAAGAAAAATCATATTTTCAATTAAAAATAAATACAAATGTCATAAAAGAATTATTAAAAGTTACCAATTAATCATGAAAAATGGCTTCCTCCTTGCCTCAGTGATGGGGTTTAGCTCATCTTGCTCAAAACACCCTCAAAAGTTTGGTACATAGCTCAAAAAGTGCTTGAAAGATGAAAAGAAGCTAAAAGTAATGTAATAGGATATCTGCAACATTTTATGGACGTTACAAATTAATTGTTGCAATTGAGCTTGAAGGTAAACGTTACAGATGCTAGATATCCGTTACAGATGTGTTGAAGAAATTGTTGCAGCTGAAGATAAATATTGCAAAAAAGAAGATATATGTTGCAAATGGATGAAGAAACTGTGGCAGAGAGGTTGAAGAAACCGTTGTCGTAGCCTCTGTTCTTCGTGTTCTTCAGCAGCAGCAACAACAAATTTTTCTGGATTTTTTCTCTCGAGATTCTGGCCTCTGCCAACCCCCCTAAACTCTCTATCCTCTTATGTGACCCTAGCAACCTATTTATACACCACAAGACTCCAAATCACGCGAGATAATTTTCCATTAGTTATTTTATTCTCCACGGGAATAGTTTCCTTTTTCTTCTCTTTCTCGTGTTTGCTTGCATCTAACACACTCCAGACCTGCTGATACACGTTGTAGATGCAACCAAATCTCTGCAGCTCATGCAAATCTTCCAAAAACAACAAAGAAAATCCCTAGAATAATTCCTCCCATGTTTTCTTCAAATCCACGTAGAACTCCTGTTTTAAAAGGACTTACTAGTCCCGACAGACCAGCCCATGTCCAAATCCAACAAAAAAAACCCGAGAAAACTCCACCAAATTCGATCTAGCAAAATCTGATTTTCAAATCTGTTTTTTCCCGCAAAAATTTTGTTTACCCGTGAAGAAGATGGAGTGCCCCTAATCATGTATGGGGGTGCCTTTAGTAATTTGGGGTGCCCTTATCCAAAGTTGGGGCGCCTTTAGCATTTTTTCGACCCAAAACACCTACGAACACATGAAATAACACAACTAATATACAATTGAGCACTATGAAAATAAAGAATTGGGACAAATCACACACAAAAATATGTCTATCAGCTATAAATGTCTTGCTTCTTTTTATAATTCTCACATCAAAACATGCTTCCAGTAACTCGCAGTATCACTCAGGTAAACAAAGTAGAAGCTCAGAAGATTAGGAAGAAGAAAAGTTTTCCAACAAAATATTGGACTTCAATTAAGAAGCTTCAGTAGATTCCCAAAAGGAAACATGTCTTTTGGATTTTGATTTTCAATATCCGAAACATGCAAGAATTTTACTCGTTTATGACATGATCAACTATATCAGAATTTTGAAGATTTTAAAGATAAACTTGTCATCTCTGTTGAAAACCAAGATCGGAGAAACTATTATTTAGATAACGTGCTTAAGAGATCAACTTACCAAAAAGGAGATTGTGGCTGATAAATCACTTGAAAAATATTTTAAAAAGTTGAGCACTAAAGAAGAATCAATAAACAATAATCAAGCTTAATCCTTTAAAAGTCTTTCTTATGATTAATCAAAAGAAAAAATATTAATCAATATTGATTTATATCAACTATTGTGTAATATCTATTTATTTAACTATCAATAAAATTTAATGATAAGTATTTATTTATAAATTCTTGGTGTCATTAATAATTTATAGTGTGATTGCAATACTTGTTCTTTGTTGATTATTTCTTTGTGTTGCTTTCTGTTCATGAAATAAGCTTTCATATTTTATATCCTTTAAGTTTTGGTCTCATACATGGCTTGTTTTCTTATGATTTGTGGCAATTGATTGTAACTGATTTTTGAATCATATTCTTCTGATTTCTATATCAAGATCATAAGATGGTTGTGATGATTTATCCCGTATGTGAGTTATATGTATACTAATATTCTGTGATACTTTGATATTTCGGTATTAGTATGAGATAGTTTCGGTTTTAGTCTTTCTTCCTGGAAGGTGATTATTAAAATCGTGTTTTTAACCTTTTTTTGGTAAATGTTGTCTTGTTGTTATTCTCACTCTATTAGAGGATAACACACACATGGGGAGAGTTCTTAATTGAACTTATGCTTGATGATATATCTTTATGGGGAGTGTGGTTATGGAAATTGAGGGAAGAATTATTTCTGAATATTGTTTTCATGATAAGTAACTAGGTATTTTTGATCGTAATAGGCTTACCGAATCTAGAGAAGAATTACACTGGTTCATTTCTTCCATGATAAGTAACTAAGTTATGACAGAGTATTGCTCAGTTGAACCCACCAAACGTTGGGATGTCAAGTTTACTTCCAAATTAAACTCAAAGTCGCTCGAGTAGATTACTAAATTCAACTTCATTAGGTTTTACTAGGAACATAAAATGTTGAGACTTGTTCTGGTTAATCTTGAAGACGTGAAAATGTATCGAAGAAAAAATTAAGACATCATCCTTCAGTATAAGGTTAATAACTATAAGACTTGACTTATTCCATTTCTATCTATTATTCTTGCAAGTTTGTATTCATTGAAAACATAACATACGAAGTTACGTTTGTTACAAAGACTTTAGTATTGGTGACTTGTTCATTATAAATGGATCAAAGTATCAAAAGATATGACATACATAGTTGTTTCAAAAACTTAAAGTATATAAAGTTACAAAGAATAGTATGTCTATTGACTTATTTGATTATGACGTTGCACTTCTTTGGTAACTTGTTATTATTTAGTGTGTTGAACTTCCAGGTCAATACAAACCTTATTAAGTATGTTTAAAATCAATATCAGAAACATAGTATAAGGAAATAGCCTTATGAAACTTTGTTTCAGAGTCAAAATAGGGTTCAAGATTGGTCCCAGGATCGATCCCTTGTGCAGGACCAATCCCTAGTAAAGGATCGATCCCTAAAGAGATGGACCGATCCTGAGTGAATCTGACTTATGTTTACTTTTTAGGATTTTCTGTTAATCTTCACTGGTTGAAAAGTGAATAAGCTAGATATGCAAGTTCATTAGAATATCGACATAATGATTTGAACATGTGCTAAACTCTAATTCCTTAACGTCCCAGAATATCAATTTTTAAATAACATATTTGGTATAAAATTATATGTTTTCCATTCCCAAAGGTTTGATATCTCTAGCAAACTGTTTTAGTAAAATAAATGTTATGTGCTAGCTAATCTTTGTTGTTAGACTAAGAGTGAAATAAATTAATAGTTGGATATTACTTTATGTTTATATATTTTGAAAATATATTATTAAATGGATATCTTGAGAATTTTCGAAATTGGTAAATAAATTATTTTCAATTAATGCGTAGATCATAACACTATAAATATGAAGTCTTGTATTTTTTTCAAAATCATCCCAGAATATACTTTCTGTAAGTGTGGAAAGGAAAACTTGTTAAAGAGATAAGATTAATCTAATTAGGTGAAACATCTTTTTTTTATTAAGTCTTTTTTAGAATAAAAAAGCATTTAATTTTATCTTTGGTGGAAGGATAGAGTGTTATTTAGATTTTATTTGATTACTTGTGACCGAACTAACAGTGTAGTCATTTATAATAGATCAAACTTGTTTATTCTAATGCATTTTCTTCTATTATAAGGCCACTCAAGTTTGTTTAAAAATTTGACTAGCAATGATCTAAGTGATTCTGGATTGTTAATACCTAAAAATTTATTCTAGGCAAAACAATATACTGTAGAAGTACTTTCTTTAGATTTGGAAATCAAAATCGTACAAGGCAAATCTAAACCACGATAGTAGCCGTTCCGCACTGCTTTGGTCACAAGGAGAGAAAATGGGTTGATCTTAAGGGAGGGAAGCAAAGAAAGTTGAAGGAATTTATGTGTTGAATTGTTTGTGGAGATAGAGAATATAAAGCTTATGAAAATGGTAAGCTTGTTCTGTTTCTGAAATGGGATAAGTAGCCTATTTATAATAATTGAGAATACACACGTTTCCTTGTAAAGTAATGGAGGTAGTGAAGAAATGGAGGAGTGGAAGTTGTAAGGGTAATGGTATAAACGCCTTGGAATCTTCGGGAAAACATTACTACATTACTTTATTAACTGCTTCAGCTTTACCACTACTTTGTAACTTCCTTATCATGGGGTGTTACCACACCCATGTTGCTGTAACCACCAGACCAAAATCCGATGTTCAATCCCCCTCATGTAATTGTTTTGATTTCTCGTAAAGTTAGTGGAGTCATGGACTCAAAACAAGTGAGTTTGTTGTAAGATAATGCCATTGATGAGTTTGTGTCAACATAGTATACCGATGGCTTAGTATTGGCGCTAATAGTAAGGGGCGCCTTGACGCAAATGCTGCTGGTGTTAGCACCATGGTAAGCGTCAAGGTTTGACGCTAATGATGCTGGTGCTAGCGTCGTGATAAGCGTCAAGGATTGACACTAATGCTGCTGGTGCTAACGTCGTGGTAAGCGTCAAGGCTTGACGCTAATGTTATTGGTGCTAGCGCTAGCCCTGCTGGGGCATGTTTTGCGCGTGCTTTGTTGGCCTTTTGGCTTTTTTCTAGCCTTTTGTCACATGTGTGTGCTACTCATTGGTGTCAGGAGTGTGGTTAGGATTCGCTAAGGATGGCACTAGCTAGTTCCATGGTTATTGCATGTGCACCACTAGCTTTGGAATCCGTTAATGTCGTGGCCATATTTATGGTCTGTTTCAGGGTTTCTCAATTGTATGAGATTTAATTGTTAGCATTTATGCTTAATTTTGTTCAGTGCATACAAAACATACACAAGAGATTCAGCTGTGGAAGTTTGCAACTTGAGATAATGCTTGATGCGACTCTGCAATTTAGATGGTATGGTGCATTTAGTAGCACATTTATTCGAGAATAGTGTAAAATCCCAGAATAACCATTGTGCCCTTTTCGCTCGACTTTTTTTGGTAAAATAACTATTTTTCCCCTGGTCCAAAACTTGATGAATATGACTTTTCACATCTAATTCTAAATGACCATTTTGCCCCTAATGTATAAAATTACTATTTTACCCCCCTGTCTGAAAATTTGCCCAAAATGACTGCTTTACCCTTTGTCAAAAATCCACCAATATTAAGTCCCCTGCTTAGCGTGGAACGAGTAATATTACGTCGTAAGCACTAGATGGTGGTCTGCCAGACTAAGTAAAATATGACTTTTTTCTGTTTAGTGGTTAGATATCACTAGAAGAGTAGCAGTTGGTCGAGCAAGTTTTTCTTTTTCTGCGATTGTACTCTTAGATAGGTGGAGCATTCTTCTACCATAACAGCAACGAGAAGGTATTTGGAACATTAGTTGGTTGTAGAGAGTGTTGAGGCAATGATGTCTTCAGAACACTAAGATGAGTGTTGAGGCATTGCTGTCGTCAGGACACTAAGATGGTTAGAATTTGAGCATTGTAATTCAAAGGAATTCAATTCATGGAAGTTCTGCGACCTGAAGCAAGTTCATTCGTGACATGAGGTGCTTAACTTTTTATGCAATGCATACAGAACATATTCAAGAGATTCAGCCGTGGAAGTTTGCAACTTGAGATAATGTTCGATGCGGCTCTGCAATTAGATGGTATGCATCTAACTAGCGATCTCTATTCAGGAAAGGTATATTATTCAACTTGATTGTTCGTGATACATGCATAATTTATACATATTTATCGTCTAATTTATATTTGCTAGTATTTATAATTATACTAATTTTACCATTTATTGCTTTATCAGGTGGTTCGCATAAAATCAAAATAATGAATTAAACACGGCTTAAAGGACTAAAACATCAACGACAACTACGAACCTCATTTTTAGACAACACTTTATTTGCTTATGCCTATAATTCCCTTTATTTCAACGTGCATCTATATGACTTCTTGGATTTAAAAACCAAAAACATACCGATGCCGAGAGAATTTTTTATGAGAGAGTAATGTTTGGGCCAAGTAAAGTCTTAAGAGCGTCCACAATCGTCGACTAAATCGACGATCAAAGATTAAAAATAATCGATAGTCGACGAAAGTGAGCCACAGTCGTCGATCATATTTAGTATTTGATCGATGAAAATCACTGTTCCAGATTAAATCTGATCGCTGATCGACGACTAAAGTTTATAGTCGCGCGTAATCTTAAGGTCTCGCCTGTGAAGAGACGACGGACCAGCATCTCGCTTAAAAACACGGGCGAAGAGTTGACATTTCTCCAGCTCAAGCGTTATGCTAAACTTTCGCTCCACCAGACGAGTAACCAGAAGCTCGCCTACTCATAAGCGAATAGCAGAGATTTCGCCTAAAATTTTCAAACACGGGCGAGATACTACCGAATCGCTTGAAGTTGGGCGGCACTACAAGGAACCGCTTGGACATGGGCGAGGCTCCAAGGCCTCGCTTGGAGTTGGGCGAGACCCCAAGGCCTCGCTTGGAATTGACCGTTAAGATTGTGATGAATACTGCATAAAAATTAACATCATAAATTAGGCAGAGTAGAGTACACATTGTATGTTTTGTCTTGAGTATGCTTTGGGTGATGAATTAAGTTTACATTTACACTGTTTGACTATTAAGTGTACTTTCGAATATTATTTTTAATTAAGTGTACTTTCGAATTATAATGTGTGTACAAATGTGTCTATTTGTTGTCTACTTATTATGCGGGTTTATGCAGTATTCATCACAAATCACAGTAATGTCTTATCATTCTAATCAATTTACGATGTGTTAGACTGTCATATGTATTAACAAGCGAAATAGACAGGCGAGAGCTTGGAGTCTCGCCTGCATCCAAGCGGGAGTCCAGCAGCTCGCCCGTCTATTTCCCCACACACATACGTTGAGTTGGGCGAAACTCCAGTCTCTCGCTTCTGTTTAAGCGGTACTACAACATCTCGCCCGGATTATCTTTCACATGATAACTTCGCACAATTCACAGGCGCGATTCTGGAACTTCGCTTGTACAAGCTTGATATTAAGATTTCGCTTGGGGAGTGGGCGAGGTGTTGAGATTTCGCCTGTATGTTTGTTTCGCAGGCGGTAAGCCACAATCCCGCTTGTACCAGGCGAAGTATTAGTATCTCGTCCGTCTTTCCAAGCGATATCGTGGTGTTTCGCTTACCTATAAACGGTACTCTACGACCTCGCCTGATCATTCACCGCTGTTTTTGACCCAGATCAAAGATCAAAAAATTTGATCTTTGATCTTTGGGTATAATCGTGTGATTGTGGATGCTCTAAGAGGATAGACGGGAATCGAGAGGATCTTGTTTTTCTTAATTTCTAAAAAGATGTAAGACAAGGTCAGACGTACTAAAGTGAAAGAAATAAGTTAGTAAAGTGAGTGGATGATAGGTAATAAGAAAGAAAAGGAGTAGGATGTGGTTACCATATAGGGAAACAAGGTGGACCAACAAACAGAAAACAAGACGTGGCAGAAAGAGAGAGGGGAAATGAGATACAAAAAGAATGAGAGATAGAACAGAGAGTCAGAGATAGGATAGTTTTTTATTTTTGCTCTGACGGCTCAAGGTGAAAAAGGGCGAGAGGTGGTAGAGTTCGGTGGAGAGAAGGGGTTGGCGGCTTGCTGTTTGAGGTTTGATTTTTGGCTGGAGTTGGTGAATTGACTGGTGGTAACAGACAAACAGAAACAAAGGAGGAGGAATTATTCTTTCTTGTGGGTAATTTTGACGACGGTATCAGTAAGAGGAAGAAGATCTGTTTGTCGGGTGACGACGGTGATAACGATTTAAATTCTCTTATTCTTCTAATTTATTTTATGTGTTTAAAAAATCCATTATTATGTTTTAATTGCTTTATAGCTAGGGTTTAGGTGTAAACTAAATTTAATTATATAAACTCATAATAATTCAATAATGATTTAATGATTAGTAATTTCTCTTCAATATTTGCTTGATTAATTACTGTATAAATAGTAGAATTGATCACATATGCTTTTTCCGTTTGATACGTTGTGCTTGGGTTAGATTCTTTGACGGTGTATGTTTATAAATTGATATGTGATTTTTAAAACTATATATTGGTTAGATAGTTCTATTGATTATTTATGCTTTTAAATTGATATGCCATGCTTAATAATATTTGATGAGATATAATTTTTGACTGATAAACAATTCTTTAGAAATGTCAACTAGGAAGCGAAGGGAATTACAACGGTGAAACGATTTGATTTTATAGATTGGATGTGAGTTCTATATACTCCCTCCGTTTCAGGAAAAGAGTTACTTTCTCTTTAAATTTTTGTTCCAACAAAAGAATTACTTTCATTTTCAATATAACAAACTTTCAAAACTACCCTTGTTATTTTAAGAAATGTTATTATTCTCATTATAAAGATATATGTAATATTAAACTTTTTGTTAGGATAAATCTGAAATAAAATTACAAAAGTTATTCTCTCTCATCTTGCCTTAACAATTGTGCAAATAGGAAAAGTAACTCTTTTCCTGAAACGGAGGGAGTATTAAATTAGTGGAAACCGAAAATCCTAGTGCCCTCTCTACTTGATCACATTATATATTTTGCTAGTTAATTTTATTATTTTTTTTGTTCATTTGCATTTCTGAAAATCAAACAATCTATCATCCTTGATTAGTATATTAGGCATATTGATTACAGTATTTCCACCGCTCCCTGTGGGTTCGACCCGTATTTGCAATTGTCTACTAGTTAGACACCGTGCAATTGCGGTTTATTTATATAGGGTACTAAAAAATCCTATCAGTTTGTACTTTTGTAATCTAATTTAGCGATCTTTATCCAGATATGGCATAACCTCTATTCTGAATGTTCACAATTTTGTAATAACTAGTGCTTGTTGATTAATACAGATAGTTTGCATTGATGCACATGAATTAACGAGGGTTTAGCTGGGTAAATCCATGAAATTTCTAGGGGTGCATATATATGCAAAAGGAGCTACAAGGATAATTTAGCCACGATTTGAATATGTATTCTTAATTTTCTCGCAGAATGTAAGATATGAGTACGTATCCATAATCCTGATGTTTGTCAGGATTTTATCATTCTCAATTTTCTTGCTAGTACGTATTCATAATCCTAATGCTTGTCATAATTTTATATGTATTTTCTTATGTTTCTACATCTAGGCAAAAACGATATAAGAGCTTCAAGGCTAATTAAGCCAGGAGCTGAATATCTCTTCTCACTTGTCTTGCTGAATTAAGATATGAGTAATATTCATAATTCTGATAATTGTCAAAATTTCATGCGTCTTTATTTCATGCTTCTGCAGCTAGGAAAAATAAATCAAAATAGATCAACGAGCTTAGTTTTCGGATTTTACTAGGAATTTTAATTTGATATCGCTCCAATGATGTCAAGTAACCGCTGAAGGAGCACTAGTTGACGTAATAATGCCTGTAGGATGCTATAGTGTCGTATGGAGAGCATAAACTAGTGAAGAGTGGCTGATTTATATGATGGAGAGACCAAAATTAACCCGTGTGCAGTAAGATACCATGGCTTCAAAGAGGAAATCCTTGTTTGACCATCACCGACCGTCCAAACTTTCTTTCTTTCTCCTCTCGCCCATCAATAGTAGCATTATCAGAAGTTGAGACGACAAGGGTCACAACAGCGAAGCAATGATGACATGAAGTTAGTGACGTTTTCTGATATTGTAAAACATCTTAGGAGATGTCGTAAAATCCAAAGTGAATGTCTTATTTGAGTAGATGTGGACTTGATTCGAAGCTTGTATGGTCAGTCAATCACGCATGCACATTTGTAATTTGTAATCCCGTTAAATTTTTCAGAATCCATTGACATTAGCATAAAAGACACATCTCTCAGCCCGAATATCTGATTTACTTGCACTTTTGGTATGTCGTAGCAGAGACATGGATGAACATTTTTTTTGAAAGATGAATTATCTCATTTTCCACCGATTGTTGCCAATTTCCAAGTTTACAGGATGCAGGTGTAACAGCAGGAGTGACTACGAATAGAGGAGCTTGTGGTGGTAGGTGCTGGCACCGTGAGGATATGAGCTTCTTGAAGACGCTTGCTCTGTGATTGAACTGGAGGTGTTGACATCGCGAGTATGTTGGCATCATGAGATCTTCAATATGATGCGACGTAAGTGGGGACCTCAGTAGATGTTAGAACTTCATGGCAAGTGATCCCTTATGATAGGCTTCATGGAGGATAACCTCATAACAAACGGTGAGGGCCTCATGGTTTGGCGTTTCTTACACATTTCAAACACTTATGAATCGCGCGTGATGTTGACTCATCATAGCCCTATTTCCGGAGAAGATGAATTCCTGACAGCAGCTTGTAATCCCATATGTCAGATGTTTAGAGGAAAAGCTTGAATTTGGAATAGTCTGTCCTTTTGAGTGTTCATTGTGCACTGAGATTGTCGTAGCTGCCTTATTATCGTAATAGTTGAGATGTGTATCATAACCATATATACTGTTTGTTAGGGATTGCTTGGAGCATGAGGGTAATTAATGGCGTCACCTTGAGAATTCCGAATACAATGTATCTTACATAGTTGACCAGTGTGGTTGAAATCAGCAGCAACAGCAACATAGGCGAAGTCCCCATGCCATGAACGTGACCAAATTGGGAGAGGAAGATTACAAGTTGTGAAGGAACTGACGTACAAATATTTTTTTCAGGATGATGCGAGTGAGGGGTCTTGTTTCTACTACCATTGTTTATTAAATACTCTGGTCGAAGGAGGTGATTGCGTTAAATCTATAAATATGAAGAAGCCTTCAGTCCCCTGGTGTAGCTACTTTGGTATTTTGCTTGACGATGGATGATTTGATAGTATCATCATGAGTCCGTTCCTCTAGGATCTCATCAGGCAAGGAATCCAGGAAGGTCGACATCTCCTATTGTTGTTGTTGTCAACTGGGACGTTTTTGCGAGCATTGACTGAATAAAATTATGTCTTATCCTGACCCATTGGTTTATAAGCTTGTTTTACCTTTTGGATGTGATGATGGCATGCTTGGAATGTTCATATATGTGAAGTCCTCTGGAGACGCCGAAGATAAAGAGGATGAGTTGGGAGGTGTTATATTTCCGATGTAGTGCTTCGGGTATCTTCAAATACTATATTCCCGGAGACCCCTCTTAAGCTATCCTTTGATTCCTTGATTATTGTAGGAGATGGGCTGCAGTGAGCAGTCCCAAATTGTATTCTTCTTTAGTTGATGGAGTTTTATTTTCTGGCGTAGGCTTGGGATGCGCCCCAGCTTTGTCAGGGGTTACAGGAGACTATCAGATCTGACGACTTAGTTGGGAGAAGATACCTTTGCGTCATGTTTTTGGAGAGTAAAAGGCCTTGTCAAGGTTGTGACTTTTTAGTTGACCGTCTCTTATAGGTTGGATAGGTTCTTGACAACGAGGGGATCTTGTGCAAATCTTCAGTCCCCAAGTGTGGTTCTTGTGATCCTTCAGATGCATTTGTTGAAGTTGTTTCTCCAAGTGGTTCCATTACGTAGGATGCTAATGTGATAAAAACTGCGCCAATTGAGTATCTGAATGCGGGAGTTGATTTTGACTTTGAGTTTGACAGGACCCGACTCTTGGAGAAATCTGAGATGCATAAGCTTGTTATTGGACGGCTTTGTCGTCATATGAGAGCCATTCAAGAAAACTTGAAGAAAGTAGGTGCGTCTTCGACTTAGCAACGATTACCAAGGATAGAGATGATGCTGAAAGACTATCTTGAGAGTTGAGGCTTGCCACTGAATCCCTTGCACAGGTGGAGATATCATGTGTTGATGGTGCTCAATCAATTTTCAGAGATTTTTCTAAATAGTAGGTTCTGAGGGTTTTTTTTATGTGTTTCTGAGATACCCGAATTTTCTAAGGTTTTATTTTAGGTTTTTGAGTAGGTAGATTTTGAATGGTTGCAAAGGATTTTCTAGAGAGAGAAATAATATTTTGTTTAATGAATTGAAATCTTAAGTATGAATGCAAGATATTACGAACATTTTGGAAGAATTACAAACGTTAAGTAACAACATAAAATATTGCTAGGGGTATTGAAGTGCTTAATCCTTGATAGCTTTGTCAGGGGTAGTGGAGTGCTTAAGCCTTGATAGCTTTAAGCCACTTGTCATGCACGAATACCCCTATTGGCTTGTCAGTATTTACGAGTTTGTAGCATCCTCCTAACGTACTTTAATGATCATATATGAGTTTTTTCCAGGAAAAACAATAGCTTTCTCGACCGTGCCTCCGACATGGAAGGGGATGGGTTTCGGTATCTCAGGTTCATCACACATTTTCAGGATGATTGGGTTATTGGTTATAATATTCCAAGTACAGACAACCCTATCCATTTAATGACTTTTAAAAAGGATCGTCTTCCTTTTCAAACCGTCAAGTCATGGTGGGATTGATAGTCGTGTCAAGTACAAGAAACATGACCAGTAGCATAAATATCCTCCCATCCTTGTGATCGTTCACGTATATACCCGTCATAAGGTTGTTGATATGTATGAGAATAATCGTAAGGTTATATAGGATATTGATCGTAACCACAGAATTAATTTTGATTATACCCTTGGTATGGTTGGTAGTTCTCATAAGATTGGGATTGAAATTTGTATTGAATACAACTATAATATGATTGATCTTGTGCACCGTATATGTTATTTTCGTAAGGAAATATGACGACTCCCACGAAAAAGAAAAATCTAGCTAAAACCTATAAAATAAATATAAACAAAAGTGATACTTACAATCTGTTTTCAGAATTTACCTCTCGAACGAGAGTTGAACACCTTCAACGAGTTGTTAACACCACAAAAGCCTGAAAATATGAAAACACTAAAGAAAAACGTGAAAAAGATCCAAATTACTAAAACAAGCTAAAATAAATAACAAATTAGCAACTGCTCCCCGGCAGCGGCGCCAAAATTTGATGCGTGTCGTAAGTGCAAAAAATTACTCAATATATTTCTCACTAAGTAAGGATCGTTCCCACAGAGAGCTATGTAATTGAGATGTTATTTAGATTAGCAACTAAGAATAAAAGTAAATAACTATGGGGGATTGTTTGACTAAAGTAAATAAAAAGACAATAAGAAAAAAAGATGATTAAGAATTCCTTCGATGTTACCAAACGTTGACTGAATCAATATACTTATCTATCTTTCGTCAGAATCATTCATCGCCAATCATAGAATAACATCTAGATCAGTGTTATCCCCAGAACTTCTTTTATCACTGGATACGGAAGTTCTCGACTACTAGATTTTATTCATCTGAAACACCAAGTAGTAGATCACTCAAGGTGTAACCCAATCGAATTCTTTAGGCTTTGTTAATTTAGGTTGATCCCAGTAGTTAAACTCTTAGATCAAGGTCCACTTGATGGTGTTATCTTCACTCGCAATTGCTCCACAGAATCCCTCTGCAAGGTCTCTTGATTTCTACTTGTTACGAGTCGATGGACGATTACTTATCTCATAACTCAATACTAGCATTAAATTGATCAATAGATTAATCCAACTGTACACTTGAAAAAACTAGAAACCAATCATAACCCTAGGTGTAATGAAAACAAACGATAATGATTAAAACTCCAAATAAACTTATATTACTAATAAAACTTCACGCTTAGAGCATTGAATTCATCCTTAATCAATAAAAGAATTATCTACTCATACTACAAGAAGATTGGTTTCCCCCTAAAGGGGTAAACCCTAGGTTTTTGATGTAGAATTGTAATATGAGAGGTGGAGTATATGAAATTACTTCAAGATGATGTCAAGATATCTTGTTTGAGCCTTAGATGTCTTCTTTTATAGCCTTTAATGTTTGGCCCTCAAGTTTCCTCTCCTTATAAGGTTTAGAATCCCATTGGAACTAAGTTTCCTTGGTTCGGAACTTAAAATGCGATAAAAGGACCCAATAACTTTGTCTCAGTCGGCATAGATGATTTCCGATGAACAATGCCGGTTCTAGGGTCCAAATAGCTCAATTTTGTGCTCCAAAACCTTCTCCATACGGCATAGTTGATAGGTGCATAAATCATACATTTTAAGTAGTTTTTCCTGACCCTTATTTGCTATATTTGATTGAATTACTATGTTTTAATATTACTTTCGAAGTTTAGTTGTCTTTTCAGGTTACAGTTCAGAAACCTGCAGAATGGAGCTGTATGAGAAGAATTATCGAGGAGCCAGTAAAACTCTGCTTAATTTAGACATTTCACCCTCCACAGTGTAGGAAATTTAATTACGAAGCCAACGGTGAAAGAACAAGGTCATTCTGATCTCGTATGAGGAAGTTATGGGCAAAGCCACATGGTGGCAAACTAGTTTGTGCTGCTAGCGCCCAGGCGCTAAGTTGGCTGAACCGCAAGTGCTAAGGTGCTAAGTGGCTAGTTGGAGGTGCTAGAGTGGTTTGGTGGACTAGTGGCTAGCCTTGGTGGAGTAGTAGCTAGCTTGGGGAAGTCATATGGGATTAGGAAAGAATTTGGAGTTGCTATATCTTGTTGGGATGGAATAAGGAAACTTAGCACATTTCCTAATTCCACTAGGATTGTGAAAGTGGCTAACTCAAGTTCTATAAAAGGAACTCAGGCCTTTCTCGTGGCAAGCCTTTTGGAGAGGTAGCTATAGCACATATTGGAGGTCCAAGGGATATTTAGGGGTCAGGTTTACTATACAAGGCAGGACACAAGTCTATTCACGTAAGGAAAGCTAAAAACGCAAGGATTCTCGGTTGGGCTGGAATTTCCCTCACGTATAAGAGGGAGAAATTGGCTGGAAATAGAGGATCTTACTCACATTATCATACAGGAGATTAGGTTTGAGGAGAAGAAAAGAGCCGCAAGAACACAGCAAAGGAAAAGGGGACAACGCAACTTGAAGGCTGGCCACTTTTTCATACATGCGATTCTGCAGAAACAATTCTTCGCTATCTTTCCGGGTTTGATTGTATTTTCTTTATTGATTTCCATGGGTTTTGAGAATTCCATGATGAGATAAACCCCTCTATATTGGTTAGGGATGCAATCTGAAGTTGGAAAACATGTTTATCAATTGAATGGCGCATGCTCATAATTTCATGTTGTTTTTAATATCGTTCATGTTCTACTGATTATAATGCGATGTATGATTGATTGCTTGTTTGTTTAAGTTGCAAATTAGATAAGCATGCATTGATATCTACAACTAAACTGGAGTTTTCGATCCGGAATTGTCGAAGGACTCTGGTTACAAGTAGTATAGCATATTTGTTAACGATATTAAAATTGCCATGCAAGTATGTGTAGAAACTTGACCTAGGTTGAATCCGAGTTGCACTTTGCGCCGGGTTACTTAGAATAACCTCAAATCACAAAGACCATTGCTTCCATTATGTTGAACTTGTGTGGTGCATTACACCAAGTTATCCGGTGTTAAGGATTTAGAGAGTGGTGCGATACCCTCTCTGATGATATTAGGAGTTTTGCCGGAGTAGACCTGCGATAGGATGCTTTAGGGTTATTGGTGTTACTAATGCATGAATGTTGAGTATGCTTTGATTGATAACATGTTGGAAAACTGACGATGAATTCTCTAACCAATACTTCTCTCTCTGATATTCGTTTTTATTAATCTGCTTTAGTTTGTTTTAATATAATTTAGTTAAAATCACAACAAAAACCCCCCCTGTTTACTTGCATAATTGAAAGTAATTAACAATCACTAGCCTCTTTGTGGGAACGAACTTGTACTTATTTTCTATACTTTAATCTATTTTGGAAGAGTAAGAACTCGATTGTTTTGGTTGATTACGACACGACCAAATTTTGGCGCCGCTACCGGGGAGGCATAGCGGATTGTTATTTATTTTTAGTTTCGTTTTATTTTTATCTTTTGCTTTTAACACGGCTCTGAATTTTTTTTTTAAGTACTTGAATGCGCATACGACTTCGATCAGGCACTTTACTGAACGAACTAGTCCGGGCAGCCAACACGCCACTTCCTCCAAGTACAGCAAGCGAGTTTGCAGATTCGGACGTAGAAGCAGAACCAGCAACAATGGCTAACGCCGAGCGCACACTGAAAGATCTAGCGTCTCATAAGCTAGATACGCAACAATGGTGCATACAGACGGCTTCTACTTTTGAGATTAAGCCGGGACTGATCCGTGAGCTCCCGAAGTTTTATGGGATGACTAATGAGGACCCGAATAAGCATCTGATGGACTTCAATAACCTCATGATGGCCATGGTTGGGGCTGAACCCGACGTTAATGGAGCCATGCTTCGAGCTTTTCCATTTTCTCTGATGGACACGGCTAAGGAATGGTTATACTATTTACCTTCTGGCAGTGTTACAACTTGGAACGGCTTGAAGAAGCTCTTTCTAGAGAGATATTTCCCTGCATCAAAGGCTTCTCAAATCCGTAAAGAAATTTGCGGAATGCAGGAGATGGCAGGCGAAACACTGTATGAATGCTGGGAACGGTACAAAAGATTAGTCGCTAGCTGCCGACATCATCAATTCAGCGATGGTTTGATCGTACAGTACTTCTACGACGGGCTTCAACAAAGCGACAAAAATATTCTCGATGCCGCAGGTGGTGGTGCACTGGTAAACAAAACTGTAACTCAGGCTAGAGATTTAATTAAGGATATGGCAGCAAAAACTCAACAATTTTCAGGCCGTGAGTCACTCGTCAAAAGGGTTGCCGAAGTTAGCTCTTCACCGCACCTAGAGCACAAAATCAGTCAAATGGAAAAAACGATACAACAAATGGCTGCGGTGATCATTCCATCTTATGAAGGAGAAGCCGAACAGGTGAATGCAATATTTCCAAATCAGCAGAGGCAAAGGTATGATCCTTATTCCAACACGTACAATCCAGGTTGGAGAGATCATCCGAATTTCAGTTATGCAAATCAGCAAGCTGCAGCTTCGAGGCCGGTCTTCAACCACCAGAATGGGATGCAACAACAAGCGCAACCACCACAACAAGCTCAAAATTCAGAGTCATCGGAGCTGATCTCCATGATGAAAAATATGACGGCAGCAATGCAGAAAAATCAGCAGACAACGGACAATGCAATAAAAGAGTTACAGACTCAGATGAGCACTATGGCCGGTAGATTGAACCTTCTGGAGACACAGAATAGTGGGAAACTCCCTTCTCAACCCATCAATCCTAGAGAAAATGTCAGTGCCGTGACATTGAGAAGTGGTACACGAACTGTACAACCAGAAGAAGCCGAGAAAAACAAATACCCGAAAGGGCCGGTCCCGGAAAAAGAGAGCATAAACTGTAACTCCGAAGAGAGCCTTGCCGCCTCTAAAAGTGCTGAGGTATCTAAAGAAAATCCTAAATCTCCTATTTCTACTTACGTTCCCCCTCTACCTTTTCCTCGCAGGTTTGCTAATTCGAAAAAGGCGGAACAAGATAAGGATATCTTAGAAATTTTCAAGAAAATTCACGTGAACATACCACTGATTGACGCAATTAAACAGGTCCCCAAATATGCGAGAATTTTGAAGGACTTGTGCACCAATAAACCAAGATTAACCGGTAATGAGGTAATGAGAGTGGGGGAAAACGCTTCGGCTATCTTGCAGAAGAAACTCCCACTCAAGTGTAAAGACCCCGCTAGTTTCGATATTCCTATTATTATTGGTGACACAACGTTTAATAAAGCTATGCTAGATTTAGGAGCCTCAGTGAATGTTATGCCTGCATCTATATATGAGTCGTTGAATTTAGGACCGTTGAAAAAAACGGGAATTGTGTTACAACTAGCTGATCGCTCTAATGTATACCCTCAAGGTATTATTGAAGATGTGCTTGTGCGAGTTAATCAGCTAGTTTTTCCTGCATATTTTTGCGTATTAGAGATGATAGACGGATCAACTGATTCGTCTATTCCGTTGTTATTGGGCCGACCATTTATGCGGACAACAAAACAAAAATTGATGTTTACGACGGCACCTTAACAATGGAATTCGAAGGAGAAATAATACGTTTTAATATTTATGAGGCTATGCGGTATCCTAGCGATGTGCATGCTTGTTTTTCTATTGACGTTATTGACTCTTTGGCTCAACAGATGTTCGACTTGGAGACTACTGATCCGTTAGAGGATGTCCTCACGGGAAGCATGGGTTCTCAAAATTCAGCAGACCCGAGAACCAAATTTAAATTAGGGGACGCAATTAATGAGGCTCTTTGCGCACTTAATTCTTTTTCATACAGTTCACTTGCGTAAAATGCTTCTTTCGTTTCTTTACCGTGCACTGATAAAAAATTAGTGCCATCTATCTTGCAGGCGCCTAAACTAGAACTTAAGCCTCTTCCGGATCACCTAAAATACATGTATTAAGGTGAGAATGAGGAGTTGCCGGTAATAGTTTCTAAGGAGCTAACTGAATTGCAGGAACACAGACTCATTCGCGTGTTGAGAGAGTACAAGGCGGCAATAGGATGGACAATTGCCGATATCAAGGGAATAAGCCCTTCTCTGTGCATGCATAAAATACTACTTGAGGAGGGGACGAAGCCTACGAGGGAAGCGCAGCATCGACTGAATCCTCCGATGATGGAAGTAGTAAAGAAAGAGGTACTCAAGCTATTAGACGTGGGCATTATTTACCCAATTTCTGATAGCAAGTGGGTTAGCCCGGTACAGGTCGTACCGAAAAAATCGGGCGTTACAGTGGTGCATAATTCAGAAAATGAACTAGTCCCGACCCGGGTACAAACGGGTTGGAGGGTTTGTATTGATTATCGAAAGCTTAATGCAACCACTAGAAAAGATCACTTTCCTTTACCTTTTATGGATCAAATGTTGGAAAGATTGTCCGGACACGCATATTACTTTTTTCTTGATGGTTATTCAGGTTACAATCAAATTGCGATAACACCTGAGGATCAAGAGAAGACAACCTTCACATGTCCGTTCGGAACATTCGCATACAGAAGGATGCCCTTCGGCCTCTGTAATGCACCGGCCACTTTTCAAAGGTGTATGGTAAGTATTTTTTCAGATTATGTCGAAAACATCATCGAGGTATTTATGGACGACTTCAGTGTGTATGGGGATTCATTTGACTTGTGCTTGGATAACCTTACATTAATTCTTAAACGATGTGTTGAGACTAATCTTTTGCTTAATTGGGAGAAGTGCCATTTTATGGTAACTCATGGCATTGTTTTAGGACATATTATATCTTCTAAAGGCTTGGAAGTTGGTAAATCAAAAATTGACATTATTCGTGCTCTTACCCCTCCCACCACGGTGAGGGAGATTCGTGCTTTTCTTGGTCACGCAGGATTTTATCGCAGGTTTATCAAGGATTTTTCCAAGGTGGCGGCACCATTATGCTCTTTATTACAGAAAGACGTGGTTTTTAACTTCGATGAGAAGTGTGTGGCGGCATTCAATTGTTTGAAAAAACTTTTGATAACAGCCCCTATCATTAAGCCACCGGAATGGGACAAGCCATTCGAGCTAATGTGTGATGCCAGTGACTACGCAGTGGGCGCAGTACTAGGCCAAAGGATTGGGAGGCTGCCTCACGCCATCTACTATGCGTCTAGGACACTGAACGGAGCTCAGCAAAATTACACAACTACTGAAAAGGAGTTATTAGCAATTGTTTTTGCATTAGAAAAATTACGATCTTATTTACTCGGCTCAAAAGTGGTTGTATTTTCTGATCATGCAGCACTCAGGTACCTACTTACGAAAAAAGAGGCGAAACCGAGGCTAATTCGATGGATATTACTCCTACATGAGTTTGATCTCGAAATTAAAGACAAGAAAGGTATAGAGAATACTGTAGCAGACCACCTGAGCCGTCTGACTATAGAGGAAGAGGATGTCCCATTGAGCAAAAGCTTTCCGGACGAGCAACTCTTCACGGTTACAGTTTTGGAACCCTGGTACGCAGATATTGTGAATTATTTAGTGTCTAAACAAATCCCGAGAGATTTGTCTCGTGCTGAGAGAGACAAACTGAAAAAAATAGCCTATCAATACATATGGGATGATCCATATCTGTGGAAACATTGTTCAGACCAAATTATGCGAAGGTGCGTACCCGAAACTGAATACACTTCTATCTTGTCTTTCTGGCACTCATATGCGTGTGGAGGGCACTTCGGTGCCAAGAGAACAACACTAAAGGTTCTCGAAAGTGGGTTCTACTGGCCCACTTTATTTAAAGACGCGTATGTAACTTGCGCAACTTGTGATAGATGTCAAAGAACAGGCAATCTAGGTGCCCGAAATCAGATGCCACAAAAATATATTCTTCACGTTGAGATTTTTGATGTTTGGGCCCTTTTGTTAATTATTTCGGTAAATTATACATCTTACTCGCTGTTGATTATGTCTCTAAATGGGTGGAAGCTAAAGCCACCTCTACTAATGAGTCTAAAGCAGTTACAAATTTTGTGAAAGAACAAATTTTTACACGGTTTGGCACTCCGAGAGCCATAATCAGCGATGGGGGATCACACTTTCGAAACAAATTCTTTCAGAGTTTGTTAACAAAGTACAACATATCTCACAAAATTGCCACAGCGTACCACCCACAGACAAACAGGCAAGCCGAAGTCTCAAACAGAGAGGTAAAGTCGATCCTAGAGAAAACAATGAATCCGTCACGGAAAGATTGGAGTTTACGCCTCAATGATGCATTGTGGGCATATAGAACAACGTACAAGACGCCTATTGGGATGTCCCCATATAGACTCGTCTACGGGAAACCGTGTCATCTTCGGTTGAAATCGAGCATAAGGCTTTTTGGGCGATTAAGCAGTGCAACATGGAGATGGACGGGGCTGGCACACACCGGAAACTTCAACTGAGTGAGCTAGAAGAAATCCGGAAAGATGCATATGAAAGCTCACAGATTTATAAGGAGAAAACAAAGGCTTTTCATGATAGTAGGATTTCTAGAAAACAGTTTACTGTTGGACAGAAAGTTCTCTTGTTTAACTCTCGCCTTTCTTTATTTCCTGGTAAGTTGAAGTCTCGTTGGATAGGACCTTTTCTGGTGACTAACGTTTTTTCTCATGGTGCAGTGGAGATTCGGAGCTTGTTAACGGGGAAGGAGCTTAAAGTGAATGGGCATCGCTTAGAGCCATATTATGAGCCGTTTGAGCCTGAAAAGGCTGAAATACAGTTAGAAGAGGCGCTCCCTCTGGAGGAGTAGCACAGAATGCCTCGTCGGGCTATCGACGTTAAACTAAACGCTAAATGGGAGGCAACCCATTGGTTTTGTATTTCTATCTTTTGTTTTTGATTTTTATTTTTATATCATGTTAGAATTTCCCATCTTGACGTTACATTAGAGGATTCAGTTCACATTGAGGACAATGTAAAGTTTAAGTGTGGGGGAGTAATTAGGCATATAGATTTTTAGGTAGAATATTTAAGCATACACACAGTTGCATGAAAACCTTCAACTTTTAGAGATTTTAGAGTCATTTAGTATACTTCTAGCTACGTTTACATACGGATTTCTACTCGAAATAACTGAACTTAGAAATATTAGAGAACTATATTCGGAGTGCTTAGTTTTGAGAGGCTAGAGCCGACCAAAATGGACCTAAACCGCCGTTAGGAGAGTACAGGTTAGACTTGTAATCATTCAATACCCATGAGTGAGGCACCAGACCTTCAATTATACGTTTAGAGTGTTTCATCTGCGCTAATTCCGGGTAGAATGATGAGCTACCTAACCTCGCACCAATTTTCAGCACTATTTTTGATCTCTTGAGTGCTATTTTTTATCAACCATGAGGGTGTCATCAGAATTGCTAACTTATTCTTGTAGTTTGGTTTGCAGTTGGCATCGTTCTCTCGACAACGTCCATAGAAACATAGCATCATCAACAAGCGGAACATCAAAAATTTGAAGGAAAGTTGAAGACAGTCAAGGTACAAGCAACAATTTAAAGAGGAAATTCATATTTGAGTAAGCAACAATACAATTAAACATGTTGAAGAATTACAAGAGCGAAAGAAATCGAAAGGTGTGGATTCTATACAGATTTAGAGACGAAACAGAACTCACGGGAAGAGAAAATACTCACGTAACAAGAAATTGAAAAAAATAACAAAAATATCCAGGAAAAAGTGTATGAGGCAAGCAACTCACGTAATTAAAAAAAAAAAAAAACGTGAAAAAGAGTTGCTGAATATGGAATAAAGAAAAAAAAAATATATTTTTTGCTGACCCAGAGCTATTCATTCTGAGTTACAGTGCTTGAAGTGGTATACAGGGCATGAAGAGAAAAAGAGCTAAAAATCGTCAAGTTCTACGAAGTTCAAGAGTTCATTATCTACAGTTGATACCGAAGATGTTTCTATGGGATTTTGGGAGAGTGGTGCTGATTGTCGACCGGGTGAGAAGGTAAGTAACAATTCCCATCTTCGCATAATGGTTGATTTCCTTTCGTAGAGGTCATTAGAAAAATAAAAAGGGGTTCTTTCTTGTCCCATTTTTTATGGGATCACATCTTAATATGACTCGGAAGGTTACCTTTCCTTCCTACCCGTCAACATGTGTAGGCCTTCTATCTTTATTCTTGCCTGCACATATGTGAGAACCATAAAGTGCGTCTTTTGAGTGTCAAATTCATAAAACCCTATGGGTGAGGCAGAATTATTCGGTCACTCTCGAACCGGGACTCTTTTATTTGGTGGTGTTCTCCAAACTCAAGGATTAAGCATGAGAATAATGTTCTTTATATTTCTGACTTCTTATTACTAGTATGTAGAAACTTTATGTCCTCGTAGCTATTTGGATGCAGGTGCTTTGGAAAATTTGGAAGTTGAAGTAGGTTTTGTGGGTACATCTCTGGTAAACCCTCACGAGACTATAACTCGTCCACTAGGGACACCTAGGGGTTTAAAGGCTTGTTGCACATGCTAAGTGTAACCGTTACTCGACGAAACGGAGTTGTATTTTAGATTAGTTTAGATTTGTAGTTTGCTCGAGGACTAGCAAAACGCAAGTGTGGGGGAATTTGATAGGTGCATAAATCATACATTTTAAGTAGTTTTTCCTGACCCTTATTTTCTATATTTGAGTGAATTACTATGTTTTAATATTACTTTCGAAGTTTAGTTGTCTTTTCAGGTTACAGTTCAGAAACCTGCAGAATGGAGATGTATGAGAAGAATTATCGAGGAGCCAGTAAAACTGTGCTTAATTTAGACCTTTCACCCTCCACAGTGTAGGAAATTGAATTACGAAGCCAACGGCGAAAGACTACGAGGTCATTCTGATCTCGTATGAGGAAGTTATGGGCAAAGCCACATGGTGGCAAACTAGTTTGTGCTGCTAGCGCCCAGGCGCTAAGTTGGCTGAACCGTAAGTGATAAGGTGCTAAGTGGCTAGTTGGAGGTGCTAGAGTGGTTTGGTGGACTAGTGGCTAGCCTTGGTGGAGTAGTAGCTAGCTTGGGGAAGTCATATGGGATTAGGAAAGAATTTGGAGTTGCTATATCTTGTTGGGATGGAATAAGGAAACTTAGCACATTTCCTAATTCCACTAGGATTGAGAAAGTGGCTAACTCAAGTTCTATAAAAGGAACTCAGGCCTTTCTCGTGGCAAG
>JAJJMC010008078.1:9398579-9454570 GCA_023531435.1 Papaver californicum | reverse complement strand
CCCCCCCGTTTACTTGCGTAATTGAAAGTAATTAACAATCACTAGCCTCTTTGTGGGAACGAACTTGTTCTTATTTGCTATACTTTAATCTATTTTGGAAGAGTAAGAACTCGATTATTTTGGTTGATTACGACACGACCAATAGTTGAATTCCCATTAAATGTGCCGACTTTAGGGGTTAAAAATACACATTTTGATCACAACATAGTAGTTCAGTCGGCATAGTTATTAACTGTGCCAATTGGAATGTTGTAGACGACTTTTTTCGTCTCGACTATTTTGTCCATAACTTCTTCGTCCGAACTCGGAATGACCTCATTATTTTTGCGTTCACTTTGTATTCTAGTTCTCTTAAAGATGGTATTAAGAACTCATGGATTTGAATTAGAATTATTCTTTTTCCCTTCTCCATTGGTAAACTTCAATTCCTTGTTCCTTTTAAGCACTTTGTAGCTCCTTTTTGGATGATTCACCTAATAGAAACAAATAAAGGAAAACAAGAGTAATAACAAGATAATATGCAAGAATTATAGCTAAATATAGTATGGAATGAACTAAAATTATGTAAATTATGCACTTGTCAAATTCCCCATACTTAGCTTTTGCTAGTCCTCGAGCAATCTACTACCTAACTAAACTAATCTAAAATACAACAACTTTATTTTATTGAGGACACAGTTACACTTAGCATGTGTAAAAAGCCTTTAAGCACCTAGGTGTCCCTAGTGGACGAGTTATAGTCTCGTGAGGGTTCACAAGAGGCATACCCACAAAACCTAATCCAACTTCAAAGACACAAGCATCCAAAGAGCTACGAAGACATAAATTTTCTGCACACTAATAATAAGAAGTTAGAAATGCCAAAGAAAATTATTCTTATACTTAACTCTTGACTTAGGGGAAAACCATCATACGAAAGAATCCAGCCTCGAGAGCGATCAAGTGTTTCTTCCTCACCAATAAGATTTTATGAAATTGACACTCAAAAGACGCACTTTATGGTTCTCATGTGTGCAGGCTGGGGCGAAGATAGAATCTTGCGCCCGTTGAATGGTGGGAAGGAAATGTAACCTTCCGATTTATGTGAAGATGTTATCCAATAGAAACAAGGGACGAAAAAGAACCCTTTTTTTTTCTAATGATCTCTAAGAAAGGAAATCAACCACTATGTGAGGATGGGAATGCTTACTTACTTTCTCACCCAATCGACAATCAACACCACTCTCACAACATCCAATAAAAATGTCTTCAATCTTCGGTCTTCAACTGTTGATGATGAACTCTTGAACTTCATAGAACATTGAAAATTATAACTCTTTTCCTCACTTCCTTGTCGTTTGAAACTCTTTATATATTTCTTCTTTCCCACGGCCTTATTGAATGAATACAAAAAGAAATATCTAAAGAAATATAAACCATCTATTTTTTTTCTTATATTTTTTCTATTATTTTTTTAGCATTAAATTGAAATACAAATAACAAACGAAACTAATATAGTTGTGGGAGAAGGACTTTACCACTTGATTCTTCACAACTTGTATTGTCTCGATATCATAAACTTCACTAATTCTCATCTTTTGATTTCTTTCGCTCTTGTAAATAAGTCTTCAACATGTATATATAATTCTTCTCATTGTATTGTTGTTTTACTTGAATATGAAATTTTCTTTTTCTTATATTGTTGCTTATAAACCTTGAACGTATTCAACTTTCCTTCAAATTTTGATGTCGCGCTTGTTGATGATAATAATGTTTTTATGAACCTGTTGTTGTCGAGACAATGGTGTCAACTGCAAACAAGATTACAAGATAAAGTTAGCAATTCTGATGACACTCTCATGGTTGATAGAAATAGCACTCAAGATATCAAAAAGTAATGCTGAAATCGGTGCGAAGTTAGCTAGCTCATCATTCTACCTAGAGTTTGCGCATATAAAACACTCTAAACGGAAAACTGAAGGTTTGGTGCCTCACTCGTGGGTATTGAATGATCAACTCATCTAATATTGTATTCTCTACCGGAGGTTTAAGTCCCTTTTTTTTCAGCTCTAGCCTCTCAACAACTAAGCAACCCGAATGTAGTTCTCTAATACTTCTAAGTTCAGTTATTTTGGTAAGAACTTTGTATGTAAACTTAGCTAGAAGTATACTAAAGACTCTTAAATCTCTAAAATCTGGAAGTTGATGTAAAAATTAAAAACTAAAGCTAAAAACTCGATACGCAAATTCTCCCCCACACTTAAACTTTACATTATCCTCAATGTAAATTGACTCTTTCAATGTAAAATCAAGATGGGAAATGCTAATATGATATGAAAACTAAAAAATAAAAAACTAAAAGACAGAAATACAAAACCAATGGGTTTCCTCCCATTCAGCGCTTAGTTTAATGTCCTCATCCTGACCTTCTGGTTAGCGCCCGTAAACCAAAAATCTGAAAATCTGGGGATCCACCCAGATAACAATCTGCAATTCTAAAAACAATTTTACAAAAACGTCAGCGTAAGATATAAATATTGAAGCTGTTATTTGATGGAGGTTCCCCCCACACTTAGTATTTTCTACACTTGGAAGTGTATAGAGAACATAGAACAAGGGAACTTCTTTGGGTTCCTCTCGGTGAACCTGCACAATGCTAGAATCAAACACATCAAGTGGTGGATATTTAGAAGAAAAATAATCTGTTAAAACTTTATAAGCACACAATCCTAAGTTAGGTATCTCCTTAAAGATTGGATTAACAACTCTGTGAGAAACCATTTCAATCAGAAAAGAATGATCACTAGAAATAGAATTATCAAGAGGATTAGACAAACCTTCTTTTATCTCTTGTATTGGATTATTTACCTCATGTGTATCGTGGTCCTCTATTAAACTTTCTGAAAGATATTATTTGTAATTTTTTGCTTTAACCGAATTTTCAACATCATTATTATCCTTAGAAAGGTTAACTGGGTCTTCCATGAATTCAATCAATTTGGTTTCTTTCTCAATCTCCATGTCTTCAACACTCTCGTCATCGGACCAAAAATTAGGTTCATATGTAAAAGCATCCTCTAATATGTACTCCTTAGAGATATAATAATCCCTACAATCCTCATCGTTAGAATCAAATTCCGCTCCCAAAGAGTCTAGTTCATTGGTGTACATCCTAATATTTTCGTTTGAGTATGTTACACCATTTATGACAATAGGTATGTCATACCCAATCTCTTCCTTTTGAATAGAAGAATGATCATTATTATGATTCGGGGTTGGAATAATTTTTTCATTGTTGTATGGACTATCAGAAGGTTCATCATCTTCAGCATCGATCGTATACTCATTACTAACCGTAGAAGAATCAGAATTATTTTAGCTTTAATTCCAAATTTCTTCCTGCGTCATCTCCTCTTTAAGTTGACTTATGTGATTCTGGAGGACTTCCATAGTCCCTCGAAGTTCTTGGAGTGTATCTACAGTCTTTTGATTCCGTTGCTCAAAATGTTCAAAACAACTAAGTAATGCTATCTTCTAAGTTAGGATATCTTACCCCTTCACTTACAAAAATATCTCTAGTACAAATATCCTCCCTTTGAATGGGTGAATGATCACGAATACGATCGGAAATCGGGTCGAGAATACTATAGTTAGGTTCGGTTGATGAAACTCTCCCTAAAATGAATCCATACATGCCATATAACATCGCAATTCATCTTCCAAACTAGAAGAAACATGATTAGTAGCATAACTACCTCCCATCCTTATGATCGTTCACGTACATACCCTTAATAAGGTTGTTGATATGTATCAGAATAATCATAATGTTCCATAGGATATTGATCGTAACCAAAGAATGGTTTTGATTATACCCTTGGGATGGTTGGTAGTTCTCATAAGATTGAGATTGAAATTTGTATTTTGATTACCACTATAATATGATTGATCTTGTGCACCGTTCATGTTATTTCCGTAAGGAAACATTACGACTCAAAAGAAAAAGAAAAATCTTATTAAAACCTAAAAAATAAATAAAAACAAAAGTGATACCTACAATCTATTTTCATAATTTACCTCCGGAACGAGAGTTGAACACCACGAAAACCTAAAAATCTGAAAACACTAAAGAAAAACGTGAAAAAGATCTAAACTAGTAAAACAAATAACAAATCAATTAACAACTACTCCCTGTCAGCGGCGTCAAAATTTGATGCGTGTCGTAAGTGAAAAAAATTATTCAATATATTTCTCACTAATTAACTAATAATATAGCGATAATAAGGGTTGTTCCCTCAGAGAGCTATGTAATTGAGATGTTATTTAGAATAAAAATACAATAAGAAAAAAAGATGATTAAGAATTCCTTCGATGTTACCAAACGTTGACTGAATCAGTATACTTATCTATCTTTCATCAGAATCATTCATCACCAATCATAGAATAGCATCTAGATCAGTGTTATCCCCAAAACTCCTTTTATCACTGGATACGGAAGTTCTCGACTACTAGATTTTATTCATCTGAACCACCAAGTAGTAGATCACTCAAGGTGTAACCCAATCGAATTCTTTAGGCTTTGTTAATTTAGGTTGATCCCAGTAGTTAAACTCTTACATCAAGGTCCACTTGATGGTGTTATCTTCACTCGCAATTGCTCCACAGAATCCCTCTGCAAGGTCTCTTGATTTTTACTTGTTACGAGTCGATGGACGATTACTTATCTCATAACTCAATACTAGCATTAAATTGATCAATAGATTAATCCAACTGTACACTTGAACAAACTAGAAACCAATCATAACCCTAGGTTTAATGAAAACAAACGGTAATGATTAAAACTCCAAATAAACTTGTATTACTAATAAAGCTTCACGCTTAGAGCATTGAATTCATCCTTAATTAATAAAAAAATTATCTACTCATACTACAAGAAGATTGGTTTACCCCTAAAGGGGTAAACCCTAGGTTTTTGATGTAGAATTGTAATATGAGAGGTGGAGTATATGAAATTACTTCAAGATGATGTCAAGATATCTTGTTTGATCCTTAGATGTCTTCTTTTATACCCTTTAATGTTTGGCCCTCAAGTTTCCTCTCCTTATAGGGTTTAGAATCCCATTGGAACTAAGTTTCCTTGGTTTGGAAGTCAAAATGCGTCAAAAGGGACCCAATAACTTTGTCTTAGTCAGCATAGATGATTTCCAATGAACAATTCCGGTTCTAGGGGTCCAAATAGCTCAACTTTCTGCTCCAAAACTTGCTCCAGTCGGCATAGTCGAATTCCCATTAACTGTGCCGACTCTAGGGTTCAAAAATACACATTTCTACCCGAAATAGTGGTTCAGTCGGTATAGTTATTAATTGTGCCGACTGGAATATTATATAAGACTTTTCTTCGTCTTGACTGTTTTGTTCATAACTTCTTCGTCCGAACTCGGATCAACCTCATTATTTTTGCGTTCACTTTGTATCCTCGTTCTCTTCAAGATGGTATTAAGAAATCATGTATTTGAATTAGAATTATTCTTTGTCCCTTCTCCATTGGTAAACTTCAATTCCTTGTTCCTTTTAAGCACTTTGTAGCTCCTTTTTGGATGATTCACATAATAGAAAAAAATAAAGGAAAACAAGAGTAATAACAAGATAATATGCAAGAATTATAACTAAATATAGTATGGAATGAATTAAAATTATGTAAATTATGCACTTATCAACAACGAACACTCCTATCCACAAAATGGTGGTGGTAGTGGTCTCTTCTTGACCTTTATGAATGACGAAGTTTGATCGTTGTATCCCTGTTTGCTTTATTTGAATATGTATCTCGTTATTGTATCGAATGTTGATTCTGGAACACGCAGCTTACTCTACTTAAGGACTTCATGTCTAGTAAGCCTGTCGATGTACGCAGTGAGCCTTTTGAGAAGGAATTAGAAGATCGACTAACTTGAAAATTACTTCTGGAGCAAGGCGTGAC
The DNA here is from genome assembly GCA_023531435.1 of Papaver californicum. NCBI lineage: Eukaryota > Viridiplantae > Streptophyta > Magnoliopsida > Ranunculales > Papaveraceae > Papaver > Papaver californicum. The sequence goes on along the minus strand of JAJJMC010008078.1, from coordinate 9,448,614 downwards.
TCGATCATCAACTTGAAACATGTATCTCAAATCATCTTTAGTTTAATCACCATCCTTTATTTAGTAATAAACAATTAATTTGTTTTTTGTAGTCGTGGCACCCAGAATTCCCTGTGTTCGGTATTATGACGAACACCGTTCCTCAGTCTGGAGAGAAGAGGCCACGGGTAATCATGCCTGGAGCGTCCCTGGAAGAAGGTAAGCTTCTTGTATTTTCTCTTACTCTTCTTTTCTATATGAAGTATAACTATACCTTGTCCTGACAAGCACCTTTGCATAGTCTGGGAGCATAACTCTTCAACTTACCCTGGGTATTTAACCGTTTAAGTTTTGTTTCCAGGTTTTTTTTGGCGTTTCATCTCCTTATGTAGTAAGTGTAACTTTTTGGAGATTCATGATTTGTAGAATTTTATGTCTTATTGAACTTGATGAATTCTGACTCTTATAAATAAGAGTCATTCTCAGATAACTAGCAGCATGGATACCCTGGTGTCAGAAAGCACCGTTGTGGCTGGAAGTACTGAGAAAAAAGGCCAAGGTGACAATGGACCTGAAAAAATCGTTCTAGACTGAAGAAATTGAAGAATCCAGAACTGAAAACGAAGAACTTGGTGGTGAGTCGTATTATGAAGTGCCTTTTGCTTCTGACTGCTTGTTACAACTCCAAGTAAGTTTGATCCATTGTTTTAGAATCATAATGACATGATTATATCTCTTTTACCCCCAAGTGTGTAGAACCATACGTGATTTCATGAAGAATTTTGGCGATTTTTGTCGTCCAAAAAATTCAGATTCATGTCTTCCTACCGTAACGGCCGTAGAGTCTTTGTACGGAGTCAGAATTAGGGGGGTTGTCCTCTCATTCTTTAGCTAAAAGAAAGAGATAAATTTTTTAAAAAGAATTTCTGAATTTGGAATCCATTTACTAGGTGAGAGGACCTGACAGCGAGCGTTCATAACTTTTCCAGGCATAATTCTGTAGGTTTTCAGCTATCATGTAGTCGACCGTTTTGTCTTCCCTTATTAGCTCGCTCCTTCGATTGGCATTCCATTTTATCATGTTATATTAGACATCCATATGAATAATTTGGTATATAAAATCATCCCCAAATTCCATACCAGTTGACGCCAGTTTCAGTTCTTCTGGAGGGTAGTGCAAAAATGTTTCTGACGATATTTTTGCAAAATAACTTGTATCCTTTCTAAACCATATTCCATGACCAAAAATACTTTTTAATGAATGTTTAGCTTTCTAATGGACATATTTTATGAATTTTATAATCTATGCTTCAATTCCTTGTGTTTAAGCCATTTTAGCTTACTATCTCTACAATGTCTCCATTTTTAGAGGGAGAATGAACCAAATCAGAGAAATTGACTTGTAGGTGAAGGATTGGAGATTACCATGAGCCGTGACGCTGGTGATGTGTCTTTTCCAACTCAAAATAATGATCAAGCTCTCCCTGACGCGATTGTTGAAGAAAGTACTCCGAGTGGTGTGTTGTACCAAATGTTTCTATGATGGAGGTTGTTCCGACGATAACTGCTACGTTAAAGTCTTAAGAAAGGTAAAAACTTCCTTATAAGTAGTAGCTATGGCTACTTGATTTTTGGCCAAGGTTTCTTGGCGCTTCATCAAATCAACTATGGTTGATGATGATTGCTCCTTGTCTTTGGCACCTTCAGTGGTACGAAAAGGAGTGTTGGTGTTTTCAGTGGTGGTGTTTTGAGTAATGATCTCTGGATTTCAGCCATTGGTATTGCCGAGGTTAGGAGTGGTTGTTGAACCTGAATTGGGATTTTTTGCTGAACCCGACCTAAGATGCACCATTTTTAGATGATTGAAGAGTTGATTTTTAGATAGTTGAAGAATTGGGTTCGTGACCGAGAGATTGATCTCCTATTGTGGTCGTTAATTGTTAATACCTAAAAATTGATTCTAGGCAAAACAATGTACTGTTGAAGTACTTTGTTTAGATTCGTAAATCAAAATCATACAGGGCAAGCCTAAACCACGATAGTAGCTGTTCCGCACTGCTTAGGTCACAAAGAGAGAAAATAGGTTGATCTTAGGGGAGGAAAACAAAGAAAGTTGAAGGAATTTATGTGTTGAATTGTGTGTGGAGATGGATAATAACAGAGCTTATGAGAATGGTAAGCTTGTTCTGTTTCTGAAATGAACTAAGTATCCTATTTATAATAGTTGAGAATACACACGTTTCCTTGTAAAATAATGGAGGTAATGAAAAGATAAAAGAGTGGAAGTCGTGGGGGTAATGGTATAACCGCCTTGGAATCTTCGGGAAACCATTACTCCATTACTCTATTAACTCCTTCATCCTTACTACTACTTTGTAACTTCCTTATCATGGGGTGTTACCACGCCCATGTTGCTGTAACCACCATACCAAAACCCTATGTTTAATCCCCCATGTAATTGTTTTGATTTCTCGTAGATTTAGTGGAGTCATCAACTCAAAACAAGTGAGTTTGTTGTAAGATAATGCCATTGATGAGTTTGTGTCGACACAATATACTAATGGCGCTAAGATTAAGGGGCAAGGCTGACACGAGGGATGATAGGGGTAAAGGCTAGCACCATGGCTAGGCGTCAAGGCTTGACGCTAATGTTTTCGGTTCTAGCGTCGTGGTAAGCGTCAAGGCTTGACACTAATGTTGCTGGTGCTAGCGTCGCGGTAAGCGTCAAGGCTTGACGCTAATACTGTTGGTCCTAGCGCCGCGTTAACCGTAAAGGCTTGACGCTAATGATGTTGGTCCTAGCGCTAGCACTGCTAGGGTATGTTTGGCGCGTGCTTTGTTGGATTTTTTTTGTCTTTTTGGCTTATTTATATCCTTTTGGCACTGTGTGCTACTCATTGGTGTCGTGAGTGTGTCTAGGGTTCGCTAAGGATGGCACTTGTTAGTGCCATAGTTATTGCTTGTGCACCACTAGCTTTGACATCCGTTAAATACGTGGCCATATTTATGGCCAGTTTCCGGGTTTCTCAATTGTATGAGATGTAGAGGGTGTTTGTTTTTTGCACTATATAGTGATTTTCACTTCAAATGTCTTTAAAATGGTGGTACCAAAAAAAATGGGGTGTTTGTTTTTTAACTATATAGTGATTATCACTTCAAGTGGTGGTGATTTTAAGTGCAAAATATGAAGTAGAAAAAAGCTACTTCAATTTTACCACTTCAAATATTTATCACTTACTACCCATTTTATCCTTTAACAACAATTACTATTCCAAACTTTATCCCCAATCTCTCACAAACCTAAAAATCTAAACTCTCACCATTCTCACGTCTAAACTCCCACCACTTCTGCCACCACCGCTTCTACTGGTGGTTACTATACATGATTTAGGTATATCTTTCTTTCACTTCTTCTCTTTTAACCTCCGTTTTACAGAATAGTGAAGCTTCATATTTCTTTACAGTGATTTTTTTTCCTTCAAAAAATACTTTTGATTCCGTGAAGCAATTTACACATTTTCTTCCGGAAGATTTGTACCGTTCTTATGTTCTTTTTCAAATAATGAGATTCTTTTACTTCTTCTAACCTAGTTCGTCAGATAAGTTAACAACACGATTAGGATTTTGTTTAATTGCAGATTACAATTATTGTTAGGGTTCCTGTAGATTAATATTGTTAGCGTTTATCATTATACTTCTTCTTCTGCCCTAATCGTATGATTCAGATCCTTTACTATTCTTCTGCCTTTGTAATTGATGTTTTCCCAAATTTCTATTTTCAGGATAAAGAAACAGTTGGTATGATATAAGGATCAATTTGTTGTTCCTGTTGTTCAGGCTTTGGGTTCTTTGGTTTTCTTCTTGGGTTTTCTTTTCTTCTTCATCGAGGTAATTTTGTTTGTGTATCTCTAAATTACTTGTTCCATTTCTTGTCAATTTGCATTCAGGTAGTGGATTGATTGAACATTGCAGAGACCCTATTCTGATTTGAATCTAAAATCTAGAGCTAAGACTCCTTTATTTTAAAATAGGATCAAACTTACTCAGGATCGCTTAACATGGTCCACGTTGGAAGAACATAGGATTACATTTTCACTAAATTAGACTCAAAATAATATATCGAGTGGTCTTACATAAACATAGAGATACTAGTGAACACAATTTATGGTTTTAGTGCTGCACTTAGCTAGTTAGTCAACTTATTTTGAGTTGGATGCTAACAAAATTATGATTATGTTTACTTCATCATTTTTTAGGAGCTAAACAGTTTTGTGTTGCTTATATATATTGTTTCGGAATTGCTCTATCTAGTGGGTGGTTTTTTGCCTTTTGCATTATGTGTCTTAAATATATGTGTAGGATTTGAAACAAGATGGATAAGAATGAGAAAAGAAGTCCTCATGTATGGAAAAAGAAGCCTGAAATGGAGAAGGAGTTTATCCGCTTATGCTTGGAGGCGGTTAATCAGCACGGATACTCAGGAACTTCTCTAAAGTCATGGAATAACATCTATACTACCCTAAACACCAAGTTCCAACAAAAATTTGATCAAAAGGCTGTGAAAAATAAGTGGAACAATTTGAAAAGAAGTTACATGGTGTGGAGAACATTGACCCACAAAACCGGCCATGGTTATAATGCTAAAACTGGAACATTTGATTGGCCCGATGAAGTTTGGGCAGCAAAAATCAAGGCAAGTAGTCATTCATTTTATAGTTGTAAAAATTTGTCATTTGATTAACTATATAGTCTAATTAGTTGAGGACCAGTTCTTATTACTAGTATTCTAATTTATTATCACATAACCAAAGAGACGGGAGGGTCAGCAAATTTAGGAAGAATCCTTTACCTAACTGGAAGGAATTGGAGGAGTTATTCGAGGGCACTTTTGCAACCGGTTCCGGAGCATGCAATAACATGGATGCTGAATATGATGAGAATGAGGTTAATGTACCTACTGATTTGGAGTTTGATGATGTGGAGGTTAAAATGTACCCATTAATGTCACAAATGAGGAGAGTTCTGCAACTAAAAACCCTCAAACATAAATGCCAATTCTTATGAGAAAAGAAAAAGAAAAAGTGGGGAATATAGTGAGCTTTTTGGAATGATGAAGGAGAATTTGGAGCACAACAAGGAAGGTTTAGATTACTTTAGGAAGAAAGTTGAAGAGGAGGAAACAGGAGCTTACTCTGGAGTGGCATGTCTTCAATTGTTAGAAGCAATGCTTGATATGCCAGAAATTGGCATAGATAGAACTATTGTCGGTCGAGCATGGAGCAAGATGGTGTCTAGTAGTGATTATCATAAGGGTTTTGTAATGCTAAAAAACATCGAGATGAAAGCAGCATATGTTCGTAGCCTTGCAGATGCTTGATATTGATATAGTATTATGCTTGCACACTTTTTTTTTTGTTAAAACTTTTTGACACTATATTTTGAAGTCAAGACTGATAAACAAAATTTTATTTTGGTTAGATCATGTTGGTACTTTGTTTAATTTGGATTAAAACTTGTGTAATGCTTGTTTTGGATGAATGGTGATAACTCTCTTTTACATGAGTTTGAATTATGTTTCATTTTTAGTTCTTGTTTATGATGAATGATTATTATCCTCTTTTATGTGTGTTTGATATATGTTGTTTAATGCTCGTTTTATATATCTCTAAGTTGAATTTGTTATGTTATAGTGTTTTATTTCTATATTGTAGATGGTGAACTCAATCAGGGAACTATTCATATACTTGTGCAAGGAACAAGAAAAGTTCATGCTTATGGCAATGTCATCTCTTTTATGGCTTAAAAAATCTGAAGGAAGTAATGGTACTCGAAAAAAGATATGTGTCTCGTCTCTTAGTGGTAAAGCTTACATGAAGGAGTTGCTGAAAGGAGAACCTATTGTAATGTATGATCTACTTAGAATGGACACTCATGCCTTTACTCAATTATGCTCATATTTCAGAGAGAATGGATTGCTTACTTATAGCAAGCATTTAGATGTTGAAGAGAAGGTTGCAATATTTTTGATGACAATTGGTCATGTTGAATCAAACCGAATGATTAAAAATCGGTTTCAACATTCCGGACAAACTATTAGTAAGTATTTTCACGAAGTGTTGAAAGCGATATTGAAATTCATATGCCACCAATTCGAACGCATCAACGCCTTCGGGAAGGACCATTTGAAAGAGCAATTGGAGCATTAGATAGTACCCTAATCCATTCAATCATGCTCATGCTCGATTAAGGAACGTGATCGAAAGGAATTTTGGTGTATTGAAGAATAGATTTAAAATATTAGAAATAATGTCGTCTTATAGCTTGCGTACTCAGACACATATAGTAATTGCATGTATGACGGTTCATAACTATCTTCGTCGGTATTCTCTTAATGATGAGTTGTTTTCGCAATATGAAGATGATGATTTTGTGGTTAATGACAACGAAGATCCGATGCTTCCTTCCGAAACATTTAGGCGTCAAGATCAATTTGCAATGGTCCAGCTTCGTGAGGAAATTGCCAACAAACTAGTTACTCTTAACAACAATTAAGTTTCTTGTGTTTATGTTTGTCGTGAATTTAAACTTTTGTTTGGTAGTTTTGGATTTGTTGACATTATTATGTTTTTATCATGAGGAATGATGATGAATTTTATCATTAAAATGGAAGAAACATATCTAAGGGTAAAATAGACAGTTGTAACATAAAAAGCACTTTAAAGTGAAAAAACAAACACATAACAACATTTAAAAGCACTTTAAAGTGCTTAGAAAACAAACACACAGCACTACAAAATAGCATTTGAAAGTGTAAGCATTTAAAAGTGCTTTTCACTTTAAAAGTGCTAATCACTATATAGTGAAAAAAAACAAACACCACCTTAATTGTTAGCATTTATGCTTAATTTTGTGCAGTGCATACAAAACATACTCAAGATATTCAGCCTTGGAATTTTGCAACTTCAGATAGTGCTTAATACGACTCTGCAATTTAGATGGTATGATGCATTTAGTAGCACATTTATTCGAGAATAATGTAAAATCCCAAAATAACCATTGTGCTCTTTTTACTCGACCTTTTTTGGTAAATGACTATTTTGCCCCTGGTTTAAAACTTGATGAATCTGACTTTTCACCTATAATTACAAAATGACCATTTTGTCCATAATGTATAAAATTACTATTTTACCCCCGATTTGAAAAAGTGCCTAAAATGACTGTTTTACCCTTTGTCAAAAATCCACCATCAACATGGATCTGTAGGGTAGAATTGTTGATTAGTCAATGTTAACATACTCTGTTCTGTGTGGTTGATCAACATTGGAATCAAGTTGTTTTTTTGCGGTTATTTTTGTGTGACTTTATGTGAACTTGGATTATTTGGGATTATACAAGCAGTTTATTCGCAAAAATTAGACTTGTAGAAAATTGAACAAACTGTCTAGTTGCACTAAAATGCTTGAATAGAGCTTGTTCATCAGGATTAATTACTGAAGCAGGTTAGTCGTTTACTGTTTCGGGTTACGATCCAAAAGAGTCAGGTGCAGAAGTCTTCACAATGGTGAAGCGACTCGAGATAGTAGAACCTATCTTGGGCACGTGTGCTGGTTAGAATGGTTATAAGCGCATGGATACTAAAAAAACTGAGTAACTTAGGGTAGTTTACTTGTCTCAACTATACGAAGTTGCGGTAGTCAATTTGTATAGCGATGATGTGCGTCGTTTACACAACAAATTATTACTTATGTTCTACACAGTTAACTGGTCATTCCCACAAAGAGCAAATTAGTTCTTAAAAATATCAAATGAGGGATTTTGGGTTGTAAAATAAAATAATATATAAAAGGAAATAATAAAAACTGATATTAAACAATGAGAAAAAAGAAGACTAATGAATCCTTCGCCGTCACTGAAAAGAAACTTAATTAAAATACTCGTTTATTTCTTGTTAAATTTATAGTCACCAAACATATAATAAAAATAAGCTCTGCTATCCCCATCATTCATGTTGTCACTGGATACGGAAGTGCTCGACTACCAGATTTTATTCAACTAATCCACCAAGATTAGGCCCTCAAGGCGTAAATTGATCGGATGCTTTACGCTTTGTGAATTAGGTTGATCATAGCATCAAACACTCAGACTCGGTATGCTCACTAGTGTTATCTTTATACATAATCACTTAACAAAACCCCTCTGTCATATATAGCGATGTACTATTTGCATCAAGAATTGGGTGAAAATTGCACGTGTCGCCCAACCTTATTCTAATAGAAAAACTATTATTAGGTTGACATAAATGGCCAATTAAATAACCCAATAATAGTACTTCAACAATAAAAGCAATAAAGATAATTTACAATTGAAAATAAAACTTAGAATTAATTTATAAAAATAATTAAGATTTCATTGTTCAGGACTTTGATATCATCCGTAATCAAAGAAGAAGATTAACTACTCATGATACAAAGAAATAATATGAAGGGAAACGATAAATCACAATGGTTTTCCCTTGTGAGGGGAAAACCTTAACCTCTTCTGCTAGCCTCTCCTCTCGCCTCCTTGTGTTGTAGAGAAAATTATGTTTCAAAGTTGTATCTAGGCTTCCCTTTACACAAGCTTTGTAACCTCCTCTTGATGTCTATCCAATCAGGATGCCTGATAACCATCAAATATTTTCAACTTCTTTTGATCCTTATCTAAGTAAAAAATTAACCTCCTCAAACACTAACACCTCCTCTTAATCTCTATCAAATTAAAACACTCAACCTCCTCAAAATCCAAGAAAAAACCTTATTTTCACGCCCAAGGCAAGCCCAAAATGCATCCCTTCTTTTTCTTCCCGCGTAGGCCTAAAACAGGCCCAGTAGAAACCAAATCCAAGTTGGTTTCATCGTTTTGCTTATAACTTCTTCATACGACCTCAGAATAACCTCATTATTCTTACGTTGGAATCATCTTTTGATTCTCTTTGATATAAAGTGAAGAAATCCTGGGTTTGAATGAGTTTAACCTGGTCTTTGGTCCTCTTTACTTTTTACTACTTCACTTCCTTACTCATTTTAATACTTTGTAGCTCATTTTTGGATGATTCACCTAATAAAAGACATAAAATAGAAAACAAGTATAATGCAACGTAATATGCAAGAAATACATCAAATATCAATATGGATTTTATACTTAGAATATGTAACTTATGCACTTATCAAATTCTCCCACACTTACATTTTGCTAGTCCTCGAGCAAACAACCTACCTAAACTAACCTAACTCACCTTCGTAGGAATCACAGTAACACTTAGCATATGTAACTAGCCTTAAACCACTAGGTGTCCCTAGCGGACGAGTTATAATCTCGTGAGGGTTTCCAAGAGGTATACCCAAAAAATCTACTCCAACTTTTATATACTTCAAAGTCGCAAGCATCCAAAGAGCTATGATGGTATAAATTTTATAGACACTACTAATAAGAAGTTATAAGTACCAAAGAACATTATTTTTCATGCTTAACTTTTGAGAAAGAGGGTGTAATCCGTTAAACCAATGCCATGAAGGAATTTAGCCTCAAATGTAATCCATAAGCATTTATCCTTGACTTATGCCTCACTAAAAGGATAATAAATTATTGACACTCGTAAGACTATAGGATTGGGTCTCACATGTGTGTAAGTAGGAAAAAAGAAAGAATACTTATACACGGAAAGGTGACACTTAATAATTTCAATTTTTGATGATATATAAGAAAGAAAATCAACCATATGCGAAGATAGGAATGCTCTCCCACCTTCTCATTGATCCACATTCAACACCACTCTCTAGTGTCCAATAAAAACGTCCCCGTCTTCAGCTTCAACTCTTTATGATTAACTCTTGAACGTCGTAGAATCTTGACAACTTGTATTCCCTTTTTTTCTTCAATTACTTGTTGTTTTGAGACTTCTTGATAGATTTCTTCTTCTCTACGTCCTTGATTATTTATTTATTTTATTTTTTTCATTGCCGTGGGAAAAATATTTTAGCATTCTCCAAAACTTTGGTATTGTCTTGGTTATATAAACTTCAAAAACTTATATTTTTTTTACTTTTATTTATCTTTTCACCCGAATATGTAATTTCTGCACTTCCTTTGTTGCCCGTGAACCTTAAACATCCTCAACTTCTTTATAAATTGGCATTGTTCCGCTTGTTGATGATGATGGTATGTGATGCACGTCGTAACTACAACAAACTAATCAATATATTTTCCATTAATTAACTAGTAATATAGTGGTAGTAAGGATCATTCCCACAGAGAGCTATGTAATTGAAATATTATTTAGATTAATAGTACTATAATAAAAGTAAATACTAAAGGGGACCGGTTGTTTAAGACCATTAAAAAGAATAATAATAAGACTAAAATATGATTATGGAGTCATTCGTCGTTACCAAACGTTGACTTAATTAGTATACATATCTATCTTTCGTTAAAATCATTCATCACCAATCGTAGAATAACAACTAGACCGGTGTTATCCCAAAAACTCCTTTATCACTGGACAGGGAAGTTTTCGACTACCAGATTCTATACGTATGAACCACCAAGTAGTAGATCACTCAAGGTGTAACCCAATCGAACGCTTTATGCTTTGTGAATTTTGGTTGATTGATGTGGTTTTAATAGTGGTAAATAAAGTGTTCGATTCTCGAACTTGTAAAGGTAATGATTTTAGAAAATAATGATTTTAATTAACTCTAGAAAATTCCAGGAGTATGAAAAAGACTAAATAACCTAAAGATGATTTTTGAATAATTTTAAAAGGACCAGGAATCAGGAATCAGGTAATTCTAACAACCTATGTGATTAATCAGATAATTCTTTTTAAATTAATTGAAGCACAAGTAATTGCCAAAATTGGTTTTGTTATGCTAACAAACAGAGGTAAATCACAAGCATGGACTATCAAAATTAATTAACCAAGCATAATCCATCAAGCAAAAGCACAACTGTTGAAAGAAAACAGTTTTCACTATTTAAAACTATGCAATTCTAATAACAAAAGAATTATAAATAATTATTAGAAAATAATTAAATCACATAAAATTGAGAAAATTACCTTATCCATCATCCCAGTAAATAGACTTAGCTCATGGTGAAGAAAACTTGCTCAAAAGACCTTTTCATTGCTCAAAAAGTTGATTACAAGGTTAAAGAATAGTGCAACAGCTGAACAGATACGTTTATAAGTGTTGAAGAACAGGGTTCAGCCGTTACAAAAGTGTTTCTAAGCAATAAATGGTAAGGAATAGGCAACAAGAGCAGTTTGAATCAGCAACAGATATAAATGTTTCTGAGTCTTCTTCTCCGATGGTGGCTGATGAAGAACACGCCGGCCGGACCAGCAGCAGGTGACCGGCGGCGACCGGAAGTGGCCGGAATAGCTCTGATTTCTTCTCTAGGGTTTTTTTCTCTTTTTTCTTGGAATCTCTTGGTATTTATAGACTTAACAAACCCTAGAGAGAGTTCTAAACCTAATAGAACTCTCTCAAATCACTCCCAATCTTCGATTAAAACTCAAACAGGAACCGAGTCCTGATTCCGGCCAAAATTGAATTTCCCGAGCTGATTTTCCGGGATTTCTTGCTGTCTTTCTATTGCTTTGAACTTTAATCGCAATGGGTCACCTTCAATTGACGAAAACAACTCCAAATCTGCAACCAAATCCTTTCCTGTTTGAAACAAGACTTTCCCGATGAGTTAACTAGCGACTCGGTCGAGTTGACTCGCTGGATCGCTAGGTTGACTCGCCGGGTTGACCCGATCCAGCTCAGCCCGATCCAAGGGTGCCCCAATCCAAAGTGTGGGCGCCTTGATCCATTTTTCCGGATGCCTTTAACACTTTTTGAGCCAATTTTTCCACAAATCTTTATTCTTCTAATGTACCTACAAAAGCATAAAAACACGTAATATTTGCAAAATCGAATACTAACTTAATAGAAACTAAGGTACAATTTAGACACTAAAATGTGTCAATCATTGATCCCAGTAGTTAAACTCTTAGATCAAGGTCCACTTGCTGGTGTTTCCTTCATTTGCAGTTGGTCCACCTAATCCCTCTGCAAGGTATTACGATTTCTACTTTTGGAGGACGTGTTCGACTATTGCACTTATCTCACAACTCCTTACTAGCATTAACCTGAGTAATAGATTAATCCAATTGATCACTTGAACAATCTAGAAAATCAATTATAAACCCTAAATTTAGTGAAAACAAACGATAATTATTAGAACTCTAAATAAGTTTGTTATACTAATAAAGCTTCACACTTAGAACATTGAATTCATCCTTAATTAATAAAAAATAGTTATTCATGATACAAGAAATAAGAATAAATAGAATGGTTTCCCCCTAAAGGGGTAAACCCTAGAATTTAGAATAAATTTCTCTTCTCTATTTTTGTTGTGTAAAACCTAGGTCTAAGTGTATATGTATGAAAAAGTATATCAAAAAAGTATTAAAAGAGTCTCTTAAATAAATATCCCAAGTTGTAGAGGTGTCTGTGCTCAAATCCCGGTCATATTAGGTTTTAGAAACTCAAAAATATTATAAAAACCCGTCAAAAATACCTAACTCTCGTATTTTCCTTGGCCACCTGACCCTCCGAGATTTCTGTCTTTCTCGATGGCTTGACCTTCTGAGATTTTTATCTTTCTCGATGGTTTGACCCTCCGGGAAAAATATTTCTTCCTGAGTTTTCCTTCGATGGCTTGACCCTCTAAGATTTCTATCTTTCTCGATGGCCTGACCCTAAGAGAAAATTATGAACTTGTTTTTTCTTCTAACTTCTTCATATGACGTCGGAATGACCTCATTATTTCTTCGTTGGCTTCATTATTTCGTTCTCTTCAATATGGTGAAGAAAAATCCTTAATTTGGAATACTTACACTAGGTCTTGAGTTCTTATTCCTATGCAACACTTCCCTTCATGCACAATCTAACACTTTGTAACTCATTTTTTGATGATTCACTTAATAAAAGATATAAACTACAAAAAAACCCGTATACAATTATTCACAACAAATCTAGCAAATACTAGCATAAAATTGACACTCAAATTATGTAAAATATGCACTTATAAAATTCCCCACACTTAACTTTTCCTAGTCTCGATCAAACTAAACTAAACTAAAATACAACTCCCTTTCGTTGAGGACACGTTTACACTTAGCATGTGCAACAAGCCTTTAAACCCCTAGGTGTCCCTAGTTGACGAGTTATAGTCTCGTGGGGTTTAAAGAGGTATACTCACAAAACCTACTCCTACTTCAAAGTCACAAGCATCCAAAGAGCTATGAGAACACAAAGTTTCTGCACACTAATAATAAGAAGTTAGAAATTCCAAAGAACATTATTCTCATGCTTAACTCTTGAGTTAGGAGAAAACCAACCATATGAAAGAATTCAGGTTCGAGAGCGATTGAACGATTCGACTTCTGCCTCACCATAGAGTTTTATGAAATTGTACTCAGAAGACGCACTTTATGGTTCTCATGTGTGCAGGAAGGAATGAAAATAGAAATCCTGCACATGTTGAATGGTGGGAAGAAAAAGGAAACTTCTGAATCATATTTTGTTATCCCATATAAACGTGGGACGAAAAGAACCTTTTTTTTATTTCTGATGATCTCTAAGAAAAGAAATGAACTGTTATGTGAGGATAAGAATGCTTACTTACCTTGTCACCCTATCTACAATTAACACCACTCTCACAACATCCCATAGAAACGTCACTCGGTCTTCAACTGTCGATGATGAACTCTTGAACTTAGTAGATTCTTGACAATCATAACTCTTTTCCTCAATACCTTGTTTCTTGAAACATCTTTATAAATTTATTTTTCCCCTCTATTTTGTTAAAATGAATACTTGTCTCTTTTTTTTCGGATTTTTTTTTTTCAATTTTCAAATTTTTGTTTTTTTTTCCAATTTTTTTTTGATAAGAATATAAACTGCAACTAAAATAATATAAACAATTAAAACTATTATGGTCGTGGGATAAGGACTTTTCAATTTGATTCTTCACAACTTGTACTGTCTCGATATCATAAACTTCACTAACTCTCTTCATTTTCATTCTGTAGCTCTTGTACATAAGTCTTCAACATGTATATATAATTCTGCTCTTTGTTTTGTTGCTTCACTTGAATATGAAATTTGCTCTTTATTGTACCATTGCTTGTAAACCTTGAACATCTTCAACTTTCCTTCGAATTTGTGACGCTCCGCTTGTTGATGATGATGGTGTTTCTATGGACCTGTTGTTGTTGAGGGAGAGAGAACGGTGCTAACTGCAAACAAGATTACAAGAGATATTGTAAGTTAGCAATTTTGATGGCACCCTCGTGATTGAAAAAATAACACTCAAGAGATCAAAAGTAGTGCTGCAATTGGTGCGATGTTGGATAGATCATCATTATACATGTAATTAACGTAGGATGACACATACTCTAAAGTATAATTTTTAGACAGCTACAAAGAATTCAAGGTCTGGTGCCTTGCTTGATGTAACAATAAGTAGTCTCCACTAATGATTGGTCAGCTTCTCTCATACTATATTCGCTACCAGTGTTAAGTCCCTTTTTGTCGGTTATTGCCTCTCAACAACTAAGAAACCCGAATATAGTTCTCTAATACTTCTAAGTTTAGTTATTTGGATAAGAACTCCGCATGTAAACTTAACTAGAAGTATACTAAGTGACTATAAAATATCTAAAGTTGGAGGTTCATGCAATTATTTACAAAAATTCGAAAAAATTTACTCTATTAAGGTGAAAACTTTAACTATAGGAATAAAAACTCTATATGCAAAATAAGCTAATACTCCCCCATACTTAAACTTACATTGTCCTCAATGTAATTAACTCCTCCAATGTAAAATCAAGATGAGAAATCCTAATATGATTTGAAAAACTAAGAAATATATAAAATATAAGGAAATAAATACGAAACCAATGGGTTGCCTCCCATTCAGTGTTTCGTTTAACGTCCTCATCCTGACCTTCTTATCAGCGCCCGTAAAATACCAAAAATATGAAAATCTGGGGATCCGCCCAGAAAACAGTCTGCAGTTTCAGTAACAAATTCACGCAAATTTTAGCATAACATATTAATAATGAAATTATTATTTTGTGGAAGGTTCTCCCACACTTAGTCTTTTCTACACTTGGAAGTATATAAAGAACATAAAATATAGGAACTTCTACAGGTTCCTCTCGGTGAACCTGCACAGTGTTAGAATCGAACACATCTAGTGGTGGATAATTAGAAGAAAAATAATTCTTAAGAATTATTATAGAACAAATACCCAACCCTAAGTGAGGTATATCCTTAAAATTGGGTTAACAACCTTTTGGGGGACTATTTCGATCAGGGGAGGATCAAAAGATACAGAGATATGCAAAGGATTAAACAAACCTTTTACGATCTCTTGTATTACGGGATCCTCATCATTCTTAAAGAAATCAAATTAATTTTTTTTTTACCTTATGCATATCGTGGTCCTCTATCAAACTCTTTAATAACCATTCTTCGTCAGATTCTGCTTCAATCGAAATCTCAACATCATTATAATCCTTGGTAAGCTCAATTGGGTCTTCCACGAATCAATCAATTTGGTTTCACCCTTAATCACCATCTTTTCAACACTCTCATCATGGAATCTAATTCATCTCTAAGGAGATCTTCTTTGGTGTAAACCCAAGGATAATCAATATGAGTCTCCGTAGAAGAAATAAACGGGTCTTTTACTTTCAAACCAACTAGCCTAAAATATTGTAATGTGGATACTCTTTTTCACTATGATATGCGTTTGAGTAAATTACCCCGTTTATAACAATGGTTCTATTTTACCAAGTCTCCTCCTTTTGGATAGGCGAATGATCATTATTATGGTCAGGAGTTGGCATAACTTCATCTTTGTTACACGGAATTTTGAAAGGTTGATCATCCTTTTCTATTTCCTCCTTAATTTGATCCATTTCTATTTTTAAATAGTCCATGCCCTCTTGGACTTCTTGGAGTGATTCATCTACGTTCTGAAAATATTGAATCATTTGCCTATGATACTCCTCTACCATAGTACAGAAAGTATCTGCAAAACTTGAAACTTTTTTGATCAAGCTCCCATCCTCGTGATTATTCACTTCCATACCCGTCGAAAGGTTGTCGGTACGTATAAGAATAATCACAAGATTCCGTAGGGTATTGATCATAGCCAAAAGATTGGTTTTGATTATACCCATAGTTGGTAGTTCTCGTAAGACTGAGATTGAAAACCATACTGATTACCACATATGATTGATCTTGTGCACCGTACATGCTATTTTCGTAAGGAAACATGACGACTCACAAGAAAAACAAAAATCTACTTAGACCTATAAAATTAAATAAGAATAAAATAAAAACAAAAGTGATACTTACAACCTATTTTCAGAATTTACCTCCCGCTTTTGACGAGCGGATAACACCTTCAACTAGTTGTTAACACCACGAAAATCTAAAAAACTGAAACTAAAGAAAAAACGTAAAAATATTCTAAACTATTCAAAAAAAATAACAAATGAATTCGCAACTGCTCCCCGGTAGCGACGCAAAAATTTGATGCGTGACATAACTGCAACAAATTAATCAATATATTTCCCACTAATTAACTAATAATCTAGTGGTAGTAAGGATTGTTCTCGCAGAGAGTTGTGCAATTGAGATGGTATTTAGATTAACAAAACTATAATAAAAGAAATACTAAGGGGGATTGGTTATTTAAGACAATTAAAAAGAATAATAATAAGAAGAAAATATGATTATGGAGTGATTTGCCGTTACCAAACGTTGACTGAATTAGTATACATATCTATCTTTCCTTAGAATCATTCATCATCAATCGTAGAATAACATCTAGACAAGTGTTATCCCGAAAACTCCTTTTATCACTGGAAAGGGAATTTTTCGACTACCAGATTCTATTCGTATGAACCACCAAGTAGTAGATCACTCAAGGTGTAACCCAATCGAAGGCTTTATGCTTTGTGAATTTTGGTTGATCTCAGTAGCTAAACTCTTAGATCAAGGTCCACTTGTTGGTGTTTCCTTCATTCGCAATTGCTCCTCAGAATCCCTCTGCAAGGTCTTGTGATTTCTACTTGTATAGGAGGTGTTCGACTATTGCACTCTCACAACTCCTTACTAGCATTAAAATGATCAATAGATTAATCCAATTGATCACTTGAACAATCTAGAAAATCAATTACAAACCCTAGATTTAGTGAAAACAAACGTTAATTATTAAAACTCTGAATAAATTTGTTATTCTAATAAAGATTCACGCTTAGAACATTGAACTCATCCTTAATCAATAAAAACTAGTTATTCATGATACAAGAAAGAAAAATAAATAGAATGGTTTCCCTGTAAAGGGGTAAACCCTAGAATTTGGAATAAATCTTTCTTCTTTCTTTTTGGTGTGTAAATCCTAGGTCTAAGAATATATTATATATATATATATAAGTATATCAAGAAAGTATTAGAAGAGTCTCTTAAATAAATATCCCAAGTTGTAGTGGTCCTCGTGCTCAAATCCTGGTCATACTAGGTTTTGGAAACTTAAAAATATCATAAAAACCCGTCAAAAATACCTAACTCTCGTATCTGCCCCGGCCACCTGACCCTCCGATATTTCTGTCTTTCTCGATGGCTTGACCCTCCGAGATTTCTGTTTTTCTCGATGGCTTGACCCTTCGAGAAAATTATTTCTTCCTAAGTTTTACCACGATGGCTTGACCCTCCAAGATTTCTATCTTTCTCGATGGCCTGACCCTCCGAGAAAATTATGAACTTGTTTTTTTCTCATAACTTCTTCATATGACGTCGGAATGACCTCATTCTTTCGTCTTTGGCTTTATTTTTTCGTTCTCTTCAATATGGTGATGCAAAATCCTGAATTCAGAAGACTTAAACTTGGTCATTAGTTCTTCTTCCTTTGCAACACTTCCCTTCATGCACAATCTAACACTTTATAGCTTCTTTTTGGATAATTCACCTAATAAAAGACATAAACTACAAAAAAAACGTTATATAAAATAATTCAAAGAAATATGATAAATATTGGCATGAAATTGACACTCAAAATATGTAAAATATGCACTTATCAATATGATCTATGGTCACTGCTCCGAGAGTTGTGCGTCCTACAATTCAGACTATAAGATAAGGTTAGTTCGCAATGCTGATGTCACCCTTATGACTGACAGATTTAGCACTAAAGAGGTCAAAAAGTGCTGAAGAGGTGCAAGGTTGAGTAGCTTATTATTCTATTAGGAGTTAGCATAGATAAAACACTCTATACATAGAATATATGTTGAAGGTTTGGTTCCTTATGTTTATTTTTTTATGAGTAGGCTTCACTAATAATTGATTAACTCTCTATTACTGCATTTCTTCTGTACCTAATTTGCCACCGCCATGATTAAGTTCATCAAGGTATCTCTCTTGAAACCCGAATGTTATTCTCTAGAATTTCTAAATTTAATTATTAGGTAAGAACTCCGTATGTTAGCAAAAATTATACCACGTGACTCTAAAATCTCTAAAAGTTGGAGGTTTAAGCATATATATACAAAATTCGAAAAAAAAATTACCTACATAAGTAAAAACTAACTAAAAACTAAAATAATTTATAAGCTAAATACTCCTCATACTTGAACTTCATGTTGTCCTTAATGTTCAAAACCAAAAATTTTGAATTCCGATACCACATCATATTAACCTGGAAAAATGTACATATTGGTAAGGAATTAGGCAAAACATCCTTGACGATAGTTGTTCTCATACATCTTTTCTATAACGTATCAAAAGGGCATGGTGTTTCAATTAGCAGTCTAACATTTATGGCCCCTGGAGTGACTAACATGCAATATGAGAAAATCCAGAACTCTGCTTTCCAGGTCAATCGGCCCAACCTAATAGACTCCGAATTTGGAACTTTTTTTTGCAAAAAAAAAGGTGAGTCTTTCCCCTTCAAAACTTTGGGTCAACCACTCAATATTCAGACTCCGAATGAAATCATTAGAGACGTTTCATCAAACGGTATCGCGAACAGAATTTTACCGACGAGAAAATTTTCGTCAAAATTTTCTTCATTGTTGATTTAGGACTCTATAAAACTAAACATGGGAATGCAAATATGATATGCATGCAAACTATTAAAACTAAAAATAAAAGAGAAAGAAATACAAAACCAATGGGTTGCCTTCCATTCAGAGTTTAGTTTAACGTCCATAGCCTGATTTTTGGGTCGCTCGTATTCCAACAATCTAAAAATTTGAGGGTCCATCCAGACAACGATCTGCAATGTTAATAACAACGACACACAAATATTAGCTTAAGATATAAATACTGAAGTTGTTATTTTATGGAAGTTACCCCTACACTTAGTCTTTTTACACTTGGAAGTGTATAAAGAACATAAAATGCCTACGGGTTCCTCTCGGTGAACCTGCGCAATGCTAGATATAAACACATCTAGTGGTGGATAGTTAGAATAAAAGTAGTCATTCATTAAGAATTTGAATATCATAAATACCCAACCCTAAGTGAGGTAGTTCCTTAAAAATCGGGTAAACAACTCTTTGGGGACTATTTCAATTAGGGGAGGAGGATCAAAAGATACAGAACTATGCAAAGGATTCGATAAACCTTCCACAATCTCTTGTATTTGGGGATCTTGATCATTCTTAAAGAACTCCATTGAATTACCTCATTTATATCATGGTCCTCTATAAAATTCTTTGGAAGCCATTCTTCATCAATTTGTTCTTTAACCACATAATCCTTGGCAAGGTCAGTTGGGTGTTCCATGAAATCAATCAATTTAGTTTTATTCTCGATGACCGTCTTTTCAATACTCTCGTCATCGGAATCAGGGTCCTCTTCAAGAAAATTATCTTCGGTGCAAATCCTAAGATCTTCGTTTGAGTACGTTACACCATTTATAAAAATGGATATGTTATACCTAATATCCTCCTTTTGAAAAGACAGATGATCGTTATGAACTGTCCAAAGGTTTCTCATCTTCGGAATCATCATCATAAAACAAATATTCGTTTTTTATTTTAGGAATTTCATAAGGGTTTTGGACTTGAGACCAAACTTCTTATTGCTCAACAAGTTTATCAATGTGTCACCTTAAATTATCCATAGTCCCTTGAAGATATTCGAGTGTATCCTGCATCTTTTGATTGAAATGCTCGGTCTCTTCAAATAAATGGATATACTTTCTTCCAAGATAAATATCTTATTTCTTCACTCACTATAATATCTCTAGCACAAATATCCTCCCTTTGAATGGGTGAATGATCATAAATACGATAAAATATTGGGTCAACTATATTAAAGTCAGGTTTGGTTGATGTAACTTTCTATATGCCTTGCTGCCTATCGAGTTTCCTTGGGGCATTATCTATACATTGTTGAAGTACATCTGCCAAACTGAAAAAAACATGATTAATATCATAATTATCCTCACATCCATGTGGCTGTTCACTTACATACTCACCATAAGGGGTTTGGCACGTATGAGAATAACCATAAGGTTTTGTAGGGTATTAGTCGTGACCAAAGGATTGGATTTGGTTAAACCCATGCTATGGTTGGTAGTTTTTATAAGACTGGATTGAAAACCATATTGTTACCACCATAATACGAGTGATCTTGTGCACCGTAGATGTTATTTACGAAGGGAAACATGACGACTTACAAGAAAAACGATAAATCAACTAAAAACTAAAAAAATAAATAAAAATAAAAATAAATAAAAATGATACTTACAACCTGCTTTCATAATTTACCTCCCGCTTTCAACGAGCGGCTAACAACTTCAATAATTTGTCAACAACAAGAATACCTAAAAAGGAAATCTCAAAACACTAAAGAAAAACGTGAAAAATTCTAAACTACTAAACCAATCAAACACAAATAAAAAATCAATCAACAACTACTCCCTGGTAATGGCGCCAAATTTTGATGCGTCTCGTAAGTGCAACAAATTACTTAATATATTTCCCAATAATTAACTAGTTATATAGTGGTAGTTAGGATCGTTCTCACAAAGAGCTGTGTAATTGAGATGTAACTTAGATAAAAAAATGATAATAAAATTAAATACTAAGGGGGGTTGGTTGTTTAAAGCCATCAAAAGGATAATAATAAGAATAAAGAGGTGATTAAGGAGTCCTTCACCGTTACCAAATATTAACTCAAAGTAAAATACTTATTTATCTTTCATAATCATTCATCACCAACCGTAGAATAACAGTTAGATCAATTTTATTCCCAAAAGTCCTTTTATCACTGGATATAGAAGTTGTCGATTACTAGATTTTATTCGTATGAATCAACAAGTAGTATATCATTCACGGTGTAACCTAATTGAACGCTTTAGGCTTTGTGATTTTAGGTTAATCCCAGTAGTTAAACTCTTAGCTCAAGGTCCAGTTGCTGGTGTTATATTTACTCGCGATTGCTCCACAGAATCCCTCTGCAATGTATCACGATTTCTACTTGTAAAAATCGTTGTTTGATTATTACACTTACCTAACAACTTCTACTAGCGATAGAATAATTAATAGATTAATTTAGTATGCATCCTAAATAATCTAACAATACCTTATAAACATTATATATGTTTTGGTCTGTATGGCATAACTCCTTACCAACTATAGCAATGCTACATCAAGAGGAGTAGCTTTGGAATCTGTATTGTACAGAGTCTGCAAAGATCAGTATGAAACCTGCAGTCATCTTTTTCTGCAACGTAGAGAAGCTACTAAGCTGTGGAACTACTTCTTATCATCACTAAACATTCAATGGGTGATGCCAGGTAACTTTGAGACTTTTATGGAGAGCTGGAGATTCTCGAATCTAAAGTATAACATAAACAGATCTGCAATATTTTACCTTATCTAAAGTATAACATAAACGGAGGTAGTACTATATATGGCAAAGACAAACGATAATGACTGAAACTGTAAATAAACTTGTATAACTAATAAAACTTCATCTTAGAACATTGAATTAATCCTTAATCAATATAAAATAGCTACTCATAATATAAGTAAGAAGAAGAAATATATTGGTTTCCCCTTAAAGGGGTAAACCCTAGGTTTTGGAATGTAGAAGATGTATTATAAGTCCTAGATGAGAAGATCCCTTTTTTAAGCCTTAGTTATCTTCTTTTATAGCCTCAAATACTTGGCTATCAAATATCCTCTCTTTCTAGGGTTTGGAAACCCATTGAGACCAATTTTCCTCAATTTAGAAGTCCCAAAGATACACAAAAATTCGTCCAAATATAGCTTTTGACGTCCAAAGAAATCCCAAAGTGTATCCTTTATTTCTCTTTCTGACAGGCCCTAAGTAGGCCCAATAGAAACCAAATCCAAGTTGATTCACCGTTTTGCTCATAACTTCTTCATACGACCTCGAAAAGACCTTATTATTTTTACGTAATTGGCTTCGTCTTCAATTCTATTTAATATAGAGTAAATAATTCCTAGATATGAACGAGTTCCACTTAGTCTTTGGTCCTTCTTCCTTTGTAGTATTTCACTTCCTTGCTCATTATAGCACTTTGTAGCTCATTTTTGGATGATTCACCTAATAAAAGACATAAACTAGAAAACAAGCATAATACAAAGTAATATGAAAGAATTGTAGAAAATATAAACACGGATTTGATACTTAGAATATGTAATTTGTGCACTTATCAGTTATTTTCCATCTTGCTTCTCTGAAAGTCTGGTCTGCTTGTGGGTGGTTTGAAGAGGTTGTTAATGTTCTTTGGGTGCAAGGTGATTTTAGGATGACGCAGAGGGTATCACTACACGAAATCAGGGAATTTGTAACAGCCGTTTTGCTAACGGCTAACTTTTTGGAACGTCGTATCAATGTTACAAAAATTTTAATAGTGACAAATCGTTGCTATAATTGGTATATTTTACTGAGTTTCTGAAGGTTGTGGTCAATCACCTTCATATCCTAGAGTTAAAATACCAAGTTACCTTGTTATCCTCTATTACTATTTGCACCCAATTTCTTCTCACGCTCAAGAAAAACCCCATCATCCCAACAATTCTCTTTCTTTTCTCCAATATTTGTTCACATTATAACTCTTCATTTTAATTACTGAAACTCAGAAAACAAAATCATTGAAATTAGTTTTACATTTAGTATGTATGAAAATTATAATATGAATCTGTAGAGAGGTAGATAAAACAAGTCAATGTGTTGATAGAAAAACAATAGAGACATTACCACATCCTATTTATACCCTTTTTTATCCCTGCCGCCAGCCATTTCACCAGAAAATTTATCAGGTCCAATTTGAGATTCAGTTGCAGAAAACTTCATCAAGAACTAAGAACTATAATCAGTTATAAGTACTTCTGTGAAACATCGATTTAAGCCTAGATTTAAGTTTAGGCGACCTCTCGTAAAGTATTAATTGACACTGATTCATAATTTTGGAAATGCAAATCTTGGTTATCTTCATCTAAGGTATGCCATTTATTCATTTTTCTCTGAATCGAAATTTTTTCAACATTTGGGGGTTTAATGATTTTACAAATTGGAGAATACAAACTATTGATTTTGAATGATACAATTTGTGATGGTGATTATGAGCATCTATATCTTTCAGATTTATATGTGGTTCTAGATTTTAGGTTTATGGTTTTTGTGGTTGTTGTTGTGATTAAGAAGATCTTTAGATGTGATTGTAGATGCTGCAGTAAATTGTATTATGTTTTGAGAATAACTTAGTAAAATTTGTAGGTTTAGTTGATAATTAGACTGAGTCAGCCACGATATTTCATTTGTTTGTAGATGGGTGAATCAATTGATTGTATATTGAAGCAGTAGCTCAAGTGAGAAACCAGTTTCTGCAATTTAAATGAAAACCAAACATAATCTAATGTTCATAATTTGTTCCCTTTTCCCAGCTAGATTCTAGTTCTTTATAATTTGAATTCGGGGTATTTTTGCGTTACCTTCCCTCAAAGATTGCTAATTAAGAAAACCTCCCCTAGAGATTGAATAGTGAAACCTCCTATCGTTAAGTTTTCCATCCGTTTTCCAGTTAGATGACTCAACAATAATATACATGTTGCAAAAAATAAAATAAAATCATGAAATACCAAAAATAACCTCATCTTCCCCAAATTAATTAAACCCAAAACACAAATTTAGGGCATCAAATAAGGGAATAATGGCTTCTCCAAATGTTATCATGGAAAATTTAATCAAGAAACATCAGGTCATCTGTTTTTTACATTTGAAAACTAAAACAATATCAATTTCTTATTTATCGGGGGTCTTCGTGTGATGGATTCTTATGTTGAGCCGATAATCATAGCCGATGAAAAATACATCTGAAATTAAATATGGTTAGTAAAATAAAAAACCATGTCATCCTTTTTTTTCCCATCAAACCTCAAATCAAAAGGCCAAAGCCAATGGATGATCAAATACCCTTATTGGGTTATCAAAAAATCAATTTCAAAAATCCAATTTCATAACCTAGTATCAAAAACAAGCTACAAAACTACTATTAGCTTAAAACTTTCTTGATAATCAAATAAAAAAACAAAGTTTTGTTGGCTACGAGAAAACTCAAAAATAACCTGGTTTTTCAATGTAAAAGCAAAACCTAACTCTTACAATTAACTAGTTTCCAAACTATGATATGAATAACCTAATTTTGAATTAAGGAAACTCATAAAAGAGCATCATCCATGGTGACTAATGATCGGTTTGGCTTGAGCTAAACTAAATCTGTATAATAAGTTCATATGGGTCATCATCTTAATCTTAAATTGTTCATATGGGAGATGGCAGTGAAGACGATGATGTTTTGTTGGTGGTGGAATGCATGGAGAAAACCAAAAGAAATGAGAAAAAAGAAACACATTTCTCAGATGAATAATATGGATTATAACACGTGGCTGTATTTTGTTTTTTGCGCAAGGGTATTTTAACATTTAACCAAAAATATGCCACTTGTACACGCCTTACGTGTAAATCATCTGCCAGCTAAAGAAATAACTTAACGAAAGGAGGTTTCACAAATATTCAATCTTTAGCGAAGGTTTTCTTAATTAGAAATTTTTGAAGGGGAGGTAACGCAAAATACCCCTTTGAATTCATTGCCAGATTGTAAATTAAAATTAGGTGTGTGTATATACCTTCACCAAGTAACTTTGTGTGTTAGTTGAATTATGTAGGTTGAATAGTACTCAATCTTGAGTCAAGTTATTATGGCTTTGACAGATGACATAGTATTAAACCAGTAGATCTAATTAGACTCAGACATAGTATCTTGGTGTAGGATGTCAGCATTAATGAATAAAGATTGTATTCTTTCTTGAGAAGTAGTTTTTGCAATTTAGATGAAAAAAAAGGGAAGGTAGTATTTGTAATATCTTCCCTTCCCTTGTAGGATTCTAGTTCCCTATATAATCCAGATAATAATTTAGTTGTCCTTTGTGATTTACATTGTCAAATTGTAGAATAAAATTAGGTATGCATAAGCCTCTACCAAGTAATGTTTGTATCAATTCAGTTGTTTTCTGCATGTTTTCAATTCATCATTCTAACCTGGATCAGATTTTAATTTCATTGATCATTTACTACATTTCGATCATTCAAAAACTTATAAACTACACCGAGTACCCGATTAAACAAATTTCATTAACCTTCGATATAAACATTCAATACTTGAAAGTTGAAAAACTTAACGATCTAGCCCTGATCCTTAACCATATATACATATTCATCAAAAAAAAAACAACTGAGTTTACATGTTGGGCAACATTTAGCACTACCTACCTACCCTGTCATCATTAACATTCGAAAAACATACAAAATTGAACCTAAAATCCAAAACATAAACTCCATAAAACAAATTTCCTCTGCATTTTCTCCTTTGATGATTTTTACACTTCAAAAATCTAAAAAAAAACAGGATTAAGTCTTTCTCAATTTCCATTAGACCCTCTTTATTTTAATTCTTCTATGTACTTTGATGATAGGTATTTTTACAAAATAGTAAGTCGTATTACCATTTGTAGACTTAATATCATCATTTCCATTAGAACAACTAAACCCAAGAAATTCACCAGCTCTTCACAGAATAATCAAAAATTCGAGAAGTCTTACCCATTGTTTTTCATCACTTGGAATCGAAATCGAAGTCAGATTTTTTTTTTGTTTCCGATTCCAGATCTGTGACAGAGTCAGTCACTATGTTGAGTATGAACTGATTTTCTAAATTACCATGTTATAGGTATTCCTGGTACTTGTCCCAATATCATCTTCGTTCACTGTATCTTTCAAATTCTCATATTCACTAGGTGCACCTCTTCTAACCCTCTTGATGACTCTTATTAACTCCTTCACCACTCTTTTCCTAGCCATCTTATTCCTCACCAACCAAAATTCCTCTGGGTAATAGCCATATTTTGCTTTCTCGCTCTTCTCTTTCTTCTTTGCCCCTTCTTTCCGTTGGATCGTTTCATGCATATCCTACCATAGTTCATCCACCTCTTCTGTCATCCTATTTCTGATGCTACTAAGTTGTGGAACTACTTCTTATCATCACTAAACATTCAATGGGTGATGCCAGGTAACTTTGAGACTTTTATGGAGAGCTGGAGATTCTCGAATCTAAAGTATAACATATACAGATCTGCAATATTTTAACTTATCTAAAGTATAACATAAACGGAGGAATAGTACTATATAAGGCAAAGACAAACGATAATGACTGAAACTGTAAATAAACTTGTATAACTAATAAAGCTTCATCTTAGAACATTGAATTAATCCTTAATCAATAGAAAATAGCTACTCATAATATAAGTAAGAAGACGAAATATTTTGGTTTCCCCTTAAAGGGGTAAACCCTAGGTTTTGGAATGTAGAAGATGTATTATAAGTCCTAGATGAGAAGATCCCTTTTTTAAGCCTTAGGTATCTTCTTTTATAGCCTCAAATACTTGGCTATCAAATATCCTCTCTTTCTAGGGTTTGGAAACCCATTGAGACCAATTTTCCTCAATTTAGAAGTCCCAAAGATACACAAAAATTCGTCCAAATATAGCTTTTGACGTCCAAAGAAATCCCAAAGTGTATCCTTTATTTCTCTTTCGCACAGGCCCTAAGTAGGCCCAATAGAAACCAAATCCAAGTTGATTCACCGTTTTGCTCATAACTTCTTCATACGACCTCGAAAAGACCTTATTATTTTTACGTAATTGGCTTCGTCTTCAATTCTCTTTAATATAGAGTAAATAATTCCTAGATATGAACGAGTTCCACTTAGTCTTTGGTCCTTCTTCCTTTGTAGTATTTCACTTCATTGCTCATTATAGCACTTTGTAGCTCATTTTTGGATGATTCACCTTATAAAAGACATAAACTAGAAAACAAGCATAATACAAAGTAATATGAAAGAATTGTAGAAAATATAAACATGGATTTGATACTTAGAATATGTAATTTGTGCACTTATCAGTTATTTTTCATCTTGCTTCTCTGAAAGTCTGGTCTGCTTGTGGGTGGTTTGAAGAGGTTGTTAATGTTCTTTGGGTGCAAGGTGATTTTAAGATGACGCAGAGGGTATCACTACACGAAATCAGGGAATTTGTAACAGCCGTTTTGCTAATGGCTAACTTTTTGGAACGTCGTATCAATGTTACAAAAATTTTAATAGTGACAAATCGTTGCTATAATTGGTATATTTTACTGAGTTTCTGAAGGTTGTGGTCAATCACCTTCATATCCTAGAGTTAAAATACCAAGTTACCTTGTTATCCTCTATTACTATTTGCACCCAATTTCTTCTCACGCTCAAGAAAAACCCCATCATCCCAACAATTCTCTTTCTTTTCTCCAATATTTGTTCACATTATAACTCTTCATTTTAATTACTGAAACTCAGAAAATAAAATCATTGAAATTAGTTTTACATTTAGTATGTCTCAAAATTATAATATGAATCTGTAGAGAGGTAGATAAAATAAGTTAATGTGTTGATAGAAAAACAGTAGAGACATTACCACATCCTATTTATACCCTTTTTTATCCCTACCGCCAGCCATTTCTATAATTTTACTTACTTATCCTCCTCTCCCATCTTCTCGGACTGTAATTTTGCTTTTTTTTTTCTCTATATACCTCTTCTCTCTCTATTTCCTCCAAATCCATTTGCTCCACTACTTGTTTTATCATGTAAAAATGAGCACATCTTTTCATTACTTTTTTCACATCCTTCTCCCACTCAAGTTCTTCCATGTCATTGGTACCTTGCCTTTTGATGGTTTGGAACCACTACCTTTTTTTAGATTTTTTGGCGCCATTAATATCTCTTTGAATTTTTTGAAGGTTTATTTCTTCTTTTGGTTTTGATTAAGAGTAATTACAACTTTTTCGGTTTCTCATTCTTTTATAGAGTGGTTAGATTAACCATAAATATCCTTTGATGGTGCATGGTTAAACGTCAAGTCCCTTGGCAGACCACGCATCTTCAATTTCAGACGATTTTTTTTTCCTTGCTTAAACTGCTAGTCCCCTGGTAGACCACGCCTCTTCAATTTCAGTCGTTATTCCTAGATTATCCCTTCCATAATTATCTCTTACATATCATGTATATCAAAAACATAATATATATATATATAACAGATATATGTCCATCTCCACAAGATTTTATGGAAGATCTTCTGCAAATAAAGTCTTTAATAGCAACACCTATTGAAATTAGTCATATGGCTAACCATGGGTTATTATTCAAGTTGAGCACATGTATATTTGACATAATTATCTGATTGGTTGATTAGTTAACAGTACAATTACTACCCAACGACTTGATTTGTTAAGATTTCTAGTTGTTGGGTCTTTCTTATATATATAAATCACTCTCCTCTCAACAAATACACCTCTTTACTTCTCAAATTGTTTCTCAACAAATACACCTCTAGAGAAGACGTTTCCATAGCTCGTGCATGATTGACGACCACACAATATGATCAAGACCTAAGAATTACCTTATCTCAACCCACGGATAAATCTGGAACCGTGTCTTCATAATGTTTATTGCGTTAGACGGGAATCGAAATAGAAGATCATTGCAACGCATGTCAATATGAGGATTTTAGATCATTTATGGTGGAAACCAAGTTGAGGTATCCTAGTGTCGACAGTGAAGAAAATACATCTCAAGTATATTATGAAATTTTTCTTGTTTAATATAAGCAAATTTATGGCCAAATATTCATAAAGAGTTCTGTAATGTTTTGATGGAAAGGGACTTGTATTTCGATGTTTAACTATTTATGTGTAATTTATCTACTTAGGTCTTTTCCTTTATTGTATATTTGACAAAATTATTTAATTGGTTGATTAGTTAACAGATGGTCCCATTACCCTCCACATTTAGAATCTCGACCCTTGTTACATAACTCCCAAAATTGAATCAATGGTGTAGGTTAAAAGGTCACGTGCACACTCGTTAGAGAGTGTGCACAAAATCGGACTCAAATATTTGGGTCTACCAATGAACCACAAAAATCTACCAAGGTTAATTTCGAAGAGAAAATGGATAATTGGTCGGGAATAACTAAGAGCCTGAGATATAACTCCTTCCATTTCTAATTCCATCAATTTGAGCTTCAGAAAACTTCATCAAGAACTATAATCAGTAATTTCATCGATTTGAGCTTCAAAAAATTTCATCAAAAACTATAATCAGTTATTAATACTTCTGTGAAACATCAATTTAATCCTAGATTTAAGATTAATCGATCTCTCATAGAAGTATTAATTGACAACGGTTCATAATTTTGGAAATGTAAATATGGGTTATCTTCATCTAAGGTATTCATTCATTTTTCTCTAAATCATTTTTTTTTCAACATTTAGAGGTTCAATGATTTCACAAATCGGAGATTACAATTGATTTTGGATATGCAATACTGATTCATGTTATTGACATATGATCTAAAGCTTGTTATACCTTTTAAAAATATTTGGTTGTTGAACTTAGACTCAGACATAGTATTTGGTTGTAGGATGTCAACATTAGTGAATAAAGTTTGTATTCTATTTTGAGAAGCAGCATCTCAGGAATCAAGATAATTTCAGGAATCTTTTTGATTTATATTCACTGTCAGATTGTAGAATAAAATCAGGTATGCATGAGCTTCCACCAAGTAGTTCTTGTGTCAATTATGTTCAAGTCGAATGCAAAACATCCAACGCAAGCTAAATTTTGTTCACTTTCAAGTAGTATTTATATGCCTCTCTACCAAGTAGTGTTTACTATGAATTATACTGAGTAAAGAATCAAATATGCAATTTTAAACGTAGATGTACCTTATGCGAACCCAGAGAATTACAGGTTAAACTATTAAGAAAGACTAAAATAACTTATTTTCAGTATGCATTTGTTTTCAACTACTTGTTCCAGTTCTTTGTTTAGTGTGTCTTTTAACTAACCCTATAAATTTGAATCCCCAAATCTCTGAGTCAGATAAGATTATCAGTAATTTCCCAATTTGATCCCATCTTTAACCTCATTCATATAAGAAATTATAAAATTTTCTAATAAAACATTTCAATACCCACTAGAACTATTTAAACAAAGACTTTTCATCATGCTCAAAAGTAATTTGTTGGCTGATGACCATATATCAGCCTTAAGTTTACAAACTACAAAAATAAAAACCATATTTAACAGTTGTTTGTTCAAATAGATGTTGTGGCAACAAGTTACCGTTACCTGTCTCTAGGAAAAAACAAAGAGAAGGAAATGATTATTGCCTAAGATGATGCTATTGATATGGATGCCCATTCGATATCCTATGCATAGGAATCAAGGGACAAATCTCTTTGATCCTATTCTTTTTATGGAGTATGGAAGCTAAATTAGTTCTGGAATATTATGAGTAGTGGGTTTGAGTTTGGAGACTTATAATACAAGTCATGGACTTCTAGGATACATATGAAATATGACATTCATAAAAATGAAGTTTGGGTAAAAGTTAATGTAATTAAAACAGAAAATGCATTAAAAATCCTGGCAAAATTGGGGCCTACGACAATTATTTTGGGCCTACCACTAAAAAACAAAATAGGGTCATTATGAAAAGAAAAAAAAAACCTTATCCAACCATTTATGTTATTAACTAATATGCTTGATTAGTGTTAGTTAATTCAAATGTTAGTTAATTTAGCTGGTGATTAAAATTGGATAATAGCTAGTCTTAAATGGTAAGAATTAGAGTACAATTTTTCTTGAAATTTTGAAGAAGAAGGAGAAGAACTTGAGGAAAACTAGGGTTTGGGGTTTTGTGGTTTTGGTAGCAAAGATGAAATTTGAATGTATCGACGTATATTCTAGTGGTGAAAAAGAAGTGGGTGCATCTACGTATCCCAAACTAAATTATCGTACTTTCGATCCGCACAATTTAGGGGTTTTGTTGGACGAACAAGAACGTGTGAACCAAAGCATATATGAGGATTTTTATCAATAAAATGAATTCAACCCGTAAAATCGGACATCTTAATGCTTCCAAACGTCATGTATACGTTCTTAGGATCTCCTCCGAACATGTATTTGTAGTCTATAATCTCCAAAGAGTTATTATTTTGTTTTATTTTGCAAATTTTGACCTATTTACTGGACTTCATATCCCAGAATCGTTGGTTACGGTGACATCGTAACTAACTATTCCACCTCCTCTCAGAATTTACGAATCAGAATCGTTGGTTTTGGTCATGAACAACGACCGATTCTAGTTCAGTTTTAGGGGAATTGGTAGGTGGAATAATCGTTCGATGTGTGTTGCACTATGTAATGATTCTAGTCGAGAAAGTGTCCAGAACAACTGCGCTTTGCTGAATGCTAGAATCGTTACACAAGTCAGTTCACTTGTGCCGATTATACCATTTGGGGATTTTCCCCCAAAATAAAGATTAGTTAGAATCTTGGATATGTGAGGATCTAAAGACCGATTCTGTATAATCATCCAACACGATGGTCACCTAATCACCGATTCATGTGGCCTAATTTTTCGATTTATATTGTAAATTGTTCAAGTGGTCGACAACCAACTTGAACTTGTGTCTCAAATAGGGCCTGGTATTTCTTTAAACTACTACACCAATTCGGTGTGGAAAAATAAGGAAGATGTAAGGAAATGGTTTGTGGACAAAGGCAAGGAGATCAAATGCGCATTAGTCTTAGGACGTCGTACGAGGCGTGATCGTTTGGAAATTATTTGCGAGAGAAGTGGCAAGCATGAAAGTCACCAAGCAAAGGGCAAACCTTTTGTAAAGAGCACGTCGAGGGTCTACACGAGTAAGTCAAATTCAAAGAAGCATGATTGCCCCTTTAAGATTATAGTGAATAGGGTCAATAATATCAATGGTGTATATAAGCTTTATAGAGTGAAAATGTTTGTCATAATCACAATTGATATTAAGCAAATTATTCTGCAATTAAAGTAAGACATTTTTTCATGAATAGATAAAAAATTAAAGTTATATATTTTTTATTTTCTCATTAATAGATAAAAACTTAAAATTATGAGATATTCTTTTTCTCGGTGCGATCCTCAATTATTTTGGAAGCTTCGAAATGTGTAAACGACTCTCCTCTCTATTTGATATATGCATCTTATGCCTCAAACTTATCCCCTTTGTGAGAAACTCATTGTACTTGATGCACAACTTCATAACATGACGGGTCATTTTGCAAACATAGTCGGTCGTGTAATCATGGCGTGGATACTCCCACTTCGCGCCCGGCTTGGGAACGTAAGGTCCTTTTTTTACAAGATTTCAAAATATACCATCATGATCTTCTTCCGAAAGATCCAAGACGGCGTAAAAATTCCTAATCCATTCCGTCTCATCCACAATGGACTTTAACCTTTCTCTTCGTTGGAATTGGTCGTAACCTCGTTTCTTGGTTTCCTCTTTTTTCATGGAAGTCATTGGTTTGATTCTCTTGCGTATGTCTTCTTCCGTAGCTCTAGTTGACCTTGTAGTTGACTTTGATGATAGAGTGGTTGATGATGATAATGTATTAGTTTGTTTGCATCTTCTGGGTATCTCTTCGGTTGAATTGGTAGTTGATGATGGACTTGCCATTGCAAAAGAGTTTTACTTTGAACGAAGTGGTGAATAATAGAGAGGGATTTGTTTGAATGAAGTAGTGTTTGATGGAGAATGGGTTATCCTATTTATAAGCATAAAGGGACAACGACTATATTTTCAAAAAAATAAAAAAACTAGCAGTTTGGCCGAAGTTTGACCATGTGCAATGAAAAGTAAAAAGGTAGTTTCAAAGATAAATTAAACATTAAAGTCATTACGATCCAAACATAAACTATTGTTTTATAAATAAATAAATATCCATAAACATAACAAGCCATTCTCAGCATCCTCTCACTGATCAGCTTCAGCGGCTTCAGTAGCTTCAACAGCTTCCTTAGCAGCTAATGCCTCATCAAACTCAACAATGTTTTCGGTTCTGAGTGTTGCAATATTAATGACCTCATCAAGTTCTTCCAAAGAGAGCTCTCCGAAAAGCCTCTTAATTTCCTCCATCTTTGTATCTCTTCCAAACGGATAACTTAACTTATATTGGTTTCGCACAATTGGTGGTTGCGGCTTTTTGAAAACATCACATTCACGAACATCACTATAGTAGCTAGTACCCTTCCCATTGTTCTCCATGCCTGAAAAAAATAAATTGAAGGATAAAAGATAAGTATGGTTAAAGAGAAACAAAAATCAACAATCACTAATTCAATTAACAACAAAATCAGTAATCCTCAACAGAATCGGTAGTTAAGATAATATTTATCTACCGATTCTAACCATAAAAGTATACAGAAAACAAGTAAGAATGAATCGTGTCCAGAATCGTTGGATAAGGTATGTCTTATCCAACGATTCTCATATGAGAAAGTAAAAAATGAAGCAACGGAATCGGTAGAAACAATATGTTTTGTCAAACGATTCTATATGGTATTTGTTAAGGGAGATAATCAGGTTCTTATCCAACGATTCCCATCTCAGAAAGGTAATAAAAAACAAATAAGAATTGTTGGATATAATAAGAATTATCTAACGATTCACGTATGAGAGAAGTAAAAAAATGACAAGGTGGAATCGTTGGATACATCAGATCGTATCCAACGAATCTCATGCGAGAAAAAGTAAAAAAGTAAAAAAGGTAGAAAAGTTGGATACGATCTGATGTACCCAACAATTATGAGCATGGTAATTGTCTGTGAGTAATATGAATTAGAATTGTTCGATGTTGATGCATCGTATCCAATGATTCTGATGCATGTTCTTCATGTTCATGAAGATCATACATGGATACGATGCATCAACATCGAACGATTCTGAAAAAAATTCAGGAATTTGATTCGGTGAAAGTAAGATTAAAACACTTAGATCATTCAAAAATTCTATTAGAAGTATAGGTTTACATATATTTACCTTGTAGATCGAGTGAGAGGAGATTCGAGAAATAATTTGAAAAAAATGGATTACGGTTTTTAGGATTTGATGGAAATAGAAAGTTTTTTTTTTGTTTAGGGTTTTGTTAGATTTGGAATGTAGTGAAAGATGGAAAAATTTTGTATTTATATTTTAGTTTAAGTATTAGAGTAAATTAATAAGTTGAGGGTAGTTTAATATTTTTGATAATATCTAATTAGACACCCCGTATCCTTCTATCTAGTTGAGTGCAAAATTATATAACCCAAAATAATTTTCATAGGTCCCAATATAGCCGGGTTAAAAAGGTGATCAATAATTAATTTACTTTTTCACACCTATTTGGCTATTCTTGATCGTATACATTTCTAGTTATACCTTAGTAATTTGTAGTTCTGATTCTCAAATAGTACTTCCGATATATGTCTCTACTGTATTTTGTAATTTTACATATAACCAAAAATCTATCGTATTATGCAAGTGTGTAGTAGAGGTGACTATAGTCATCATGGATATGAGAAAACCAAAATCCTCAGATAGTTATTTACCTAACTAGGTACCCCCTACAAGCTTGCTTAAAGTAGAGACAACATTCTCTGCGCCAGAAATGGGCTACGCTTAAAGATATACAAAATCAGATTGTATTGGACATGTAAAAGTTTGGGTTGGATGAGTTGGGTCAAATAAACAGGTTAAGTTTTAGTCGGTTATGCCATTTTTTTTATTATTTTTTTTTTATCTTTTTCTCTCTCCAATTTAAAATTAACTGTGGAAAAAATCATAACTTCTGAAATATAAATCAGATTTTAATGAAACTTATAA
The DNA here is from genome assembly GCA_023531435.1 of Papaver californicum. Lineage (NCBI taxonomy): Eukaryota > Viridiplantae > Streptophyta > Magnoliopsida > Ranunculales > Papaveraceae > Papaver > Papaver californicum. The sequence continues at coordinate 9,413,212 of JAJJMC010008078.1, read as the reverse complement.
TTTTGAGTGTTTTTGAGATGATCTACAAAACAAGACCCATTGTTGATACTAAACTCAGTTATGACTTTCCAGACACATCATGGCTTAAATTAAGGTAGGTAACTTTTTTGGAGTAATTGTTAGAATGTAACCAAATACATCCCGGATTAAAATAAGGTAGGAAAATTATTTGAAAAATAGATGGGATGTACACGAATAATCTCGAGTGAAGCTAAAAGAGAAAAATTATTTAGAAAAATAGTTATGATGTACCCGGATTAATTAAAATAGAAAAAATATTTTTTAAAAAAATAACTAGGATATACCTGGATGCATCACGACTTAAACTAAGATAACAAAATTATCTGAAAAAAGTGCTTGGATTTACCTGGATACATATTGACTTAAACTAAGTTAAAAAAATATTTACTATCAAAATCTTGGACCACTCAGATGTGCATTTCATGACATTCTTGGGCTAAATTGAATGCACCTGGGTGCACACACACAAAAAATGTCAGATTCATCTAAATTTAAATTGAATGCATTTGTGTGAATCTTGTGTTTTTCCTAAATTAAATTGAATGCACCCGAATGCATCTTATATACTTTATGGACTAATCTAGGTTTATCCTAGTAATTACCTATAATATACTACCTCCGTTAAAAAAGAAAATTATTATTATTTTTTTTAAATTAACCTATTTTTAGGTTAAAATAAAAAAATGATAGTAACACTTTTCCAAAAACGAAAAAAAATTATATAAAATTAAAATCACTAATTCATAACCTCAAGCAATAAATCCATCGCCATTACCATCACATTCACCGTAGAAACATCCATAAAAAACTAATATTAAAGAAGAAACATAAGAGAAACGGTAATTTTTTTAAAAAAAAACACCAAATGATCATGGCTCCTCTAAGTTTGATCCTTCATACCACCATTGACATCAGCTCTATATTGACAACAATTTAACAGAAAAAGGTACTTTATTCTTGGGTCCCATACATATGTTGTTGGAGCATCCAAAGAGCTATCTAGGCAGCTGCCCGAGGCTTGTAAACAGTTTTGATACCCTACTATAAGGTATCTTGTAAACAAATTACCATCATTTGTGAACCCAAATCCAATAATTTCCAAAGTCAAAGTTGTTAAGGTCGTTGTTTCTTCAAAAATATATCTCTTATTCAAACACCCACGATATTGATTATGTTGATGATTTTTGTAACTTTTTTTTCCACACAAACAAAGTCGGAAGAGGGGAGCGGATACCTGTAACACTTAGTCGATATTTAGTGCCTAAATATTATGGTACACAGTCGCGCTAATGCATTTTCCGGACGCATTGCTTGCTGCTTCTTGACTATCCCCTTTTATAGTTACCAACAACAACAACAAATTTATACTAAGTTATATTCAGTACAAACAACACAAATATACTTCCAAAAATCTATTAGCTGTATGGTTCAAACAAACAAAATTAATTGAACATGTATCATTAATAGAGAAGGATTCTAATTTGAATCAATTTAATCAAGTTATACCTGAAGCTCTTGGTGACTCTGCAGCTGGTATCAACAAAGAACGATAAGCTATAAAATCGTTAGGACCATTGCGGGATGCATTTAATCAGACTATATCATCATCGAGTCAATATAGTACCTTACGCTGGTGTGCATACCAAGTTATGTCTCTAAACTCATGTTCTTTGCCGAAGGTGGTCTCCCGAGTCGCTAAATCTGAGACACTTTTCCTAAAAATTGTTGTGAATCGTTTGAAAAACGGCTTAATCTGTTTCAAAAAAAAAAAAACGGCTAAAGTTTTACTTTAACCTACATAAGTTTATCACAAATTCTTAGAAAACAAATCGACCTTCAGATCATATTCACTCGGCTGGAGACATGTAAATTTGTGAAGACATATATTTACTTAATGGATCTAGGAAGTATTGACAATGCGGATTTGGATTCATTAAAAATGTGTAATGGGTAAGGTTAATCCTTGAACGTGATCGATCCTTGCCTTGTTCTTGATCCGGACTAACACTTGACTTATGAGTGAAAAGCTGGAAGAAAGTCCCTGAGTGAAAAGCGAGACCGGAAGAATGCAACTTTTATTAAACCCCGTCAAATTGGCTGATCGCATTGGCATGGTAGGAAAAACAAAGTCAAAGGCAGGAGGATTTGTTAGTGTCTAACCTGATTAAGGAGAAGGATGATTTGCTCAAATATCTCAGGCAAAAAAAACTTGACGAAAATATAGAAAGAACCACTTACATCATAAGAGAGCGTGTTCATCAGCTTTTCGACGTTGTTTGATAGGTGCGGCATCTCTGACTTAATGACCAAACAACAGGCTATGGAAATTCTTTGGTCAGGTAAGATACAAAATTTGAGACGAGAAAAAAAGAAGGATATATTAATAAACCAATAGAAAAATATTTGAACAAACACCGATTAAAAATATTAAAAAAGTATATAAAGGGTCTTTGGGTTTTAAGAAGTATCTAATTTTTTTTGTCTTTTAAACTTAAAAATTTAAATCCAAAGACTATTTAACAAAAAAATGTCTCCATAGCTCCCGAAATGCATTCAAAAATATTAAAATGGGTTGGCATTTGGGTTACTGTGGCAAAATCCATAAGTTGTGGAAATTAGTTAATAGGCAATGGTATATAATCCTCTATACAGCCATTTAAAAATGGTAGAGAATCTTCTCCTTGATATTTTTGGTGGGGAAGAATAGAGAAGAAGAGTTGTATTGAGTTAGAATCTTTTTAATATGTGTGAAAAGTGCATCATAATAACATTTTTTTTTTGGATCTAATGGGAATTGAGTTTGACTTGGCATTTAACTCAATCCCAATCAAATATCAGATCGATTGTTTTTTTATTTTTTTGATATGTGAATGAAATTCTCTCTCAGGCAATATATCAGACTCAAAAATAGTTAAGTCATATACTTTATTTATTGAATATATGTCTGACTAGATTAAAAAAATCTATTATTCTATTATTTAATTTTTTTAGTCAGATATAATAAATCTAATCCAGATAAAATGAGTGAGATATAGAGGAGCCAGTTTAGCGGGGGAAAAAATAGACAATTAAGGAAGAGTGGGCTTGTCCTGATTCAGTCAACATTATGAATCAATCCTAGTTAATGAGTCCATTACAATTTTTCACTCCCTAAATGCTAAGGGATTTTTGCTGGCTAGTCCAAAAAACACGGACCGAGTTAACCATAAGTCCAGTCGGGAAAACCCGTTTAACCATAAGTCCAAAAACCATTTGAAAACTCTCAATTACTATTATACCCATCACGTGTAACCAGCCCACGTCCTCCACCTCCTACACTATTCGCATTCTAAAACAGAATTTTAGTTTCATCTACTCCACCCACATTACTCGACTTCATTACTTCACTAAAACATTAAAATCTAGGGCAAAATCAAAATCAGGAAACACCTGAAACAAAATCCAAAAACAGAGACCAAAAAACCAAAATCGAAATCTGTAATAACAGGCTTTGATTTCTTTGAGCATTATACAACTCAAACCTAAGCTACTGTCAGCATTATACTACTGCATATTTTCCATCTAAAATGGGTACAAAGAGAAAAATCAACAAAAGTATAAAAGAAACAGTGATTGAAGAACACGATACTCCTCAATCTCCACCACCGAAGAAGAACAAGAAAGCTTCTACAGTAGATTCTATACCAACAAAATCAAGAAAGAAGAAGAACAATGAAGTTGTTGATTCTCCAACAACATAAAAAAAACACGAAACAAATTGTTGTTGATTCTCCAGCAAAATCAAAACAGAAGAAGAACAAAGAAGTTATTGATTCTCAAACAAGATCAAAAAGAATGAAACAAATTGATGTTAATTCTCCAGCAAAATCAAAAAAGAAGAAGAACAATGAAGTTGCTGATTCTCCAACAACATCGGGAAAAAATGAAACACATGTTATAGATTCTCTATCTACAAAGAAGAAGAAGAAATATCTTGTTGTTCGTTTTCCATCTACATCACAGAAGAAGAAGAAGAAGGGTGTTGCTGTTTCTGACAAAAAAGGTACATATCATCGGTGCATATCAATATATAACATACTCTGTTCATGTTGTAGGAGTTAGATATAGCATACAACATGGGTACATATCAATATATATATATATATATATATATATATATATATATATTTTCATGTTATAGCACATAGATCTAGCACGCAACCTATGGTAAATATTGATATGTACTTGGTTTTTAGTATATACTGATCAGTACATATCAGTATATGCTTATTTTCATGTTATAGCATCTAGATATTGATTGCATGATAACTATATATTGATATGTACTTTGTTCTAGATATTGAATTGGATCAGTACATATCAATATATACTTTGTTCATGCTATATATATAAAGCATATATATAGATGTATACTTTTCTATACTATAGCATCTAGATCTTGCATACATGATAAGTATATATTGATATGTAATTTGTTCTAATCTTGAATTGGATCAGTACACATCAATGTATACTTTGTTCATGATATAGCAGATACATATCAACATATCAAAAATATATACTTTGTTTTGTATTATAGTACATGTTTATATATTGTAGGGATATTGACAGTGTGTTCATTATGCAGGTGGTGTGAAGAAAACCACAAAGAAAACAAAGCACCTGCACCTGCTAGGAAGATATACAAAATTGGTTTCATGAGGATTTTCTCACTTGTTAAACCAATCAAGGCAGAAAAGCTTGAGTTGAGTGAAACTTAGTTGCGGATAATCAGTGATCAATCATATGGGAACCTTTTTCTGATGTTCTGGTACACAAATTTGGGTGCAGATCATTGGATGAAGAATGAAACTGATGTGACCAATCTTTTAAAGAGAAGTAAAGTTGTTGATGAGCTCACATTTGAGTTCAAAAGGCATGGAGTTTCACATATTCTGACATCCACTCCTGAAGAAGTAGGTGTTATCTTTGGAATGCCAAGAGCAGGAAAAAGACAACATGAAGATATAATGCTGACATCAAGGGGTGGATATAGAAACAGTTCTTTCTTCCAGAGGTTCTTTGCTGATGTACAAAAGACAAAAAAGGTAAATAGAGTGAGGATACAGGAAAAAGTCTTGAAACTTCTAAGAAAAAAGCCAGCAGCTAAGAAGATTTATATGCCTGTTCATGTGTATCACTTTGTTTTTCACAACAAAAGATGCACATGCCTTGACTGAAAAGTACATTGGTCTTGTGGAGGATCTTGAGGCTGCAAAGAATGTGTCATGGCCAGATTTGATACATTCTCACCTACAAAAGTCACTAAATGACAATGTAAGCGCAGTCGAGAATACTACAGGGTGTCTAAACTATTTGTTGGTAAGAATACGTACTAAAAATATTTTTAGTAGTTTACTCAATGAAAATCATGATTTACTTTTAACTTTTTTTGGTGATTTTTTTTTTCCAAAACAGATTTGGTATGCAGAGCATACATATTTACTGGAACCGGAGGAAATAAAGACGATTCTAGAAAAAATGTTTGTTCCGAGAGCTGTCAAAGTTATGTGCTGAACTCCAAAAAGAAATTGATACAACTGGATATGACGTAAGAAAAATATGTATTATTTACTACATTTATGATGTTGTGTTATCCTATAATATATAATATATGTATTGAACGTATGATGTTTTTTATCCTACAGTATATATTGATATGTACCTCATGAAAAAACTTGTTTTTATAGTACATATTTCTGAGTACATATTTTGTTGTTTTGGTACAATTCAATGAAAATTTCAAGGTTCAATACACCAATGAAGCAAATTCTGAATAGAATCACAAGAAGAGTGAAGATGAAAAGGAAGAAGATAAAGAAGAAACTGCAGGGAATGAAGTGGAGGAAGATAACTGGAAAGGAAGATACGAAGAATTGAGAAAGACAATCTTTGAAAAAATGGGGTGAAGCAAACACCATGAAGCATGAGGATGGACCGCTTGATGCGTCAAAGCTTCTGCAAATGTTGAATGACATATACATGAAAGCTTGTCCCATGCAACCTGAAACTGAAGAAGAGTTTTGAGACTCAATTGATGGGAGTCCCACTCATTTAGGCACTGACCCAACAGGAGAATTCCCATCTCCTACTACTCCAACAGATCCTCTTTGTGAAAACATAACAGAAGGTGAAGTAGTTTTGGGAGAAGAAGTGTCAACTGTTCAGATTCCAACAGAAGATGAACAAAATGATGTGAGTGACACCACCGTCAAAAGGGTACCATTTAATGTTGCATTTTCAACACCACCTATTCAATTAGTTCGAATTTGTTTAGTATTGAATTGGAACCAAGATAAGCACAAGTTCTGTGGTGTTGATGTTAATGTTATTAAAACATGGGCTAAAACTGACCTGGAGAAAGAGGTCAAACAGATGCAGGAGAAAAGTAACTCACAGGTAAGTAATGTTGGTTAGTTTCACTCTTTATTACAAAGGTTTTTATCAATATGCAGGAGAAAAGTAACTCACAGGTATGTAATTTTGGCTAGTTTCACTCTTTATTACAAAGGTTTTTATCAATATAACTGTAAAATCAATATGTACTTGATTACTTGTGTTTTATTATTGTCATATAATTGTAAATATCAATATGTACTTGATTACAAATGTGTTTTATTATTGTCATATAACTATACATATCAATATGTATTTAACTATCATGAATAAAACTTTATGGTTACTGGATGATTTAGCTGGACTTCAACAAGAAGCAATGAAGAAGGTGGTTGAAGCTATAGACCAGAGTCTTGAAACGATTAAAGGGATGTCGCAGAACCCATATGAATAAGACGTTGAAACCCTGGTCGACAGCTTCGTCGACATGAAAATCCTTTTGTTTACTGAGATGGCTAAGATGGAAGACATCGAAAAGTTCACATTCGAAAAAAATTTGGACTTAGCCATTTCCAGCAGGGATGTTTATGATGAAGAATATGCATCTCTCAACCAAGATTATCGTAGTGTTTCAAGCCATACTCTGTTTGGGATTGACATTCGAAAATATTTTGATAATTTATTTGGAAATGATTTGTGATGTGTGGAAGTTCGACAAGCTACAGCTGAGCCAAACAAAATTACACCAGAGAAGAATGCAATTCAAGTAACACCTGAGCAGGAAAGTGACCAAGAGGTATATCTTCTACTTGTCATAATTTACCTTTTTTGTCATTGTTTGAAAAAATATGATTCAAATATAGTACAGAAAATCAGGATTCAAAAATGCAGGAAGATGAAGTTACAACAACCCAAACGTCAAGCGACATGCCCCTAGCAACCAAACTTACCAAGATGACTGTTGCCAAAGCGAAAGCAAAACCAAAGGTTCTTGCAAAGAAGACAGTAAAAACTAGAGAATAAGTTAGCAGGCGGGTAACTCGTGTAAATCCTGGAAAGAAGACAGATCCATTATTTGATAGTGGAAGTATTTTTTCTGAAAAGAAGAAGCCAAAAACTGAGAAACGAAAAAAAAACGATAAATACAGGAAAAGCCAACAAAGCTCAGAAACCAAGAATGAAGTTCATGGATCTTCATAAGTCACCACTCTATGATAATATGACAGATAAACAAAAAGAGATTCTACTTCCATACTTCGAGAAAGGAAAGAGAATGTAAGTACTTTCTATCCTTCATTTTACTTTTAAATCAAGTAAGTTTCTACCCTTCATTTTACATATCAAAAAAACTTACTTCAATATGTGTTTTTGTTATAAATGTGCATCTTGGTTGCTTGGAAAGTAGAGAATGGAGGTTGTATCTGCGTCAGTGGGGCTACAATGGAAGATTTGATCTTCAGCAGAGCATTAGAGAAATATCTTCTCAACTATGCTCAATATAAGCTTCAACTGGCGTCTGAAGAAGACCAAGCAAATTCTGAGAAAGAAAGAAAATACTTTAATGTGTTGCACCTGGATCCAACTGCTTGGGTATGTGTTGTTTTCTTCTTTTTATACTTTTGAACATTAGTTATGCAAAAAGTATATATTGTTATATACTTCTGTGAAATAACCTATTAAACGATTCCAATATTCATTATCATGTCGAGAAGCCAGACTATTTAAAGGGGGAAGAAGTGACTGCTGTCATCATGCCAATCTTGAAAATGAGCAATGACATAGAAAAGATCCTTGTACCAATGTGCCATGGCAACAAGCATTGGACCCTGCTGGAGTTTGAGTTTGAAAAAGAGAAATTCATACATTACAACTCATATGTGGCATAAAAGAAAGATGGTGAGCACCGTAAGGTTGACTGACTATGGCTGTCCACAACAAGGAATCTGGCTAGACTGCCTTCTGTATGTGATGCATTTTATAAAGAGGATATCAAAGATTGATCGTGATGGGAAAATTTTGGGTCATGACGAACAACTAATGAAGAAGATTCAGGTGAAAAGAATCAAGTTAGCATGCAGGTTGTTTGTCACTCATCCTGAAATCAGTTGGGAACCCTCCCAAAGAAAATACATGTTTAGCTGCAGAGTAATTCAGATATGTTTGTAGATCTTGGTCTGAGGAGATAAGTTGGTGCATTTTGGTTTTTGCTGGGTAGGGTTTTGTGGATAGTCCTTGTACGCAGTATGTACTTCAGTAACTTTCTTATTATGTTTACTTATTGAACTTGGTTTCTACCTATTCAACTTGGTTTTTAGTTATTATGTTTATATATATATATATATGTGATTATCTTTATTAGCATTGTTAGGTTTCCATTTAGTTTTAGAGCTATATAGAAAGGCAAAACATATTGATATGTGCTAGGAAGTACATATTGATATGTAATTTGTTCTGAAACTCTGAACCAATAGATTTATAATCTAAAACAAGTACATATTGACATGTACTATGAAGTACATATTGATATGAATTTAAAAAAATACTTTGTTTATGTACATTTTTTTGTGTTTTTATAACAAATACAAGATTACTAAAATAAAAGAAAAAATATATTGGGAATAAAAATCACTAATAACTCTAGAATTAAATAAAAATGTATTACTAAAACGAGGGGGCACTTCCCCCTCGACCCCCGTATAGAGTGAATGACATTCAACCAATTGTTCATACATCTTTTTAGATGGAGCAAAATATAAGATTTGTATCATCAAATTCACATTCTGTCATTAAGAACATAATTCAAATGGCACACAAACAAGTTCTGAAAAAAGAAATCTAAAAAAATGCGACAAGTATCTTCTAAAAGAATTTAAATCCAAAATATACTAAAAAAAACTGTAATGAAATTAATTCTCATCCGTATATTGGTACTGACGAATAAAATTGCATGTAGCCTTGTTGTGATGAGCTTTCAATTTACAATTTGAACATGTAACAAGATTTTTGCTCCTCTCCCATGCACTCTTGATGCGGTTCTTTTTTCTTCTTCCTCGAGGAGCCCTAACTACTATTGGTGGCAAAATAGTATCTTCTGTGGTATACTCATCATGCTTGTGGTATATTGAAAAACATAAATAAGAAAAAACTATAATACTTGTGCAGTTTTTGTTGATGTGTGTTAGAATAAATATTAATATATACTATGCTAGTTCTAGTTTATGGTTTATATGACTGCTTAAAACCATTCTCATGTATGATACTACCATAAAAAAAATCATTATGTACTGCTTAAAAAACTTACCTGTCGTGAGTAGGAATAGGTTTGATAGCGATTGAATATAGCTGGCGATAACAGCTAACTTTGAAGTATTTGTCGATATAATCAAGGAACTTTCCCCCAGATGCAACAATAGCTGCAGTAGTATACGAGCATGGAAAACCATACACGCGCCGTCTTTGGCAAGTACAACTCTTTTGTTGTAGATCTACCAAATGAGACCTGCAAACAAGAAACCAAGCATATTATTTACGCAGTATATATTGATATTTGCACTACACAAACAATAAAGGATATAATATGCACAATACATATTTGATAATTTTCCTAGAAACCAGTTTAGTGGATATCTCAGTTCAAAAGAGCATGTTACCAAAAAAAACTAACCTTGGGGAATGAACTTCAAAGACGTGAGCATATGACTGAGTAACTTTCCAAGGACGACCAATTTGGATGTGTAGTTCAAGCAACGCTTGATACACAAGGGTTAAGAGTTCCGGATCCATCAAAAGACTTTCTTCACGACGTTCAGACATCAACTCCATTACCCGTAGCCTACACGACAAATAAAATTAAAAAACAACAAACATATTATACATATAGTACATATACACTTGTAGTGTTACAAGAAACATATAAAAACATGATTGTGTCAGAGAGAGCACAAAGAGGTAACTTCTTCTCGCAGTGAATCCAGTTATTAAAAGACTCGGCAATGCTTGAAGAAGTCTGACCATACCTACAGCCTGGGAAGTATGCATTAGACCACTTTTCCCTAGGAATGTTACGGTTGTATTGAGCAACCCAAGGCCTTCCTAGATAAACCATTTCTTGAAGACCTTCTTCATATCTTGATGGAGAAAGCGCATATGTTGCTTTTTGGAAACAGTCCATCACTTCTTTATAATTTTCATCAGCCTTACTGATGGGTAAGTTCTTTTTCAAGTGGAAAAAACATTAGTTATGATGAGAATCAGGGAAAACTTCAGGAATTGCATTCAACAAACCTTCACATCGGTCAGTCAAAAAGGTGATGGGACGATGGTCCACAAATTTTTTAAGATTGTCCATAAACCAATGTCAATTATCATTATCTTCGCCAGGAACTAATGCATATGCAAAAGGATAAAAACCTGGAAAACAAATATAAAAGACCATATCAATATGTACTTCATATCTGCACCTTCAAATTATGTTATACCTACAGTGTATATCAATATGTACTTTATGTATGATGTGTATGATCCTAAAGTACATAAAAAATAAATACATATCAAAATATGTACCATATAAAAAAGTAACCTTGATTGCTGTTAAGACATGTCGCAGCCATTAGACCTCCTTTAAAGATCATTGGACGACAAAGTTTATAACCCTCTCTACAAGCTCCAAAGTAAATAAAAATATCTGTGGAATCTCTTTGTTGCGTCGTTGAAATCAAAATCAATATAAGACCCTGGGTTGGTTTCCCGGACAGCAGTGACCCACCAAGCAAGATCAGTGTATGACTTTACATCGTCACCAAAAATCATTTCATGCGATAACTCTAACGCATGATATGCGTGGTGATACTTGGTGTTGATCCCTCCACCAACTTTAATATAATCCATAATCTCTTGCAGCTTTATGAGAGGGTTGTGCTTGACACGCTCATGAACTAAATGATTTACAAGCATCCTCGAAACAGTTGAACTCCTCAACCTATAACCAGCACCACAAGTGTGCCTACCCACGTAATACTTTATCTTAAACACATCCAAAGACCCATTCATGACAACCGCGTGAAGCATCCAAGAGCAACAGTCATTGTTGCATCTCACTATGAATCTCTCAAGGTCATTCTTCAATTTTTAACCTTATATCCAGTCCTCAAACAATATTTCTCACACGCTAACCGAACAGCTTCAACACCACCATGGAAGAGATGGTTTTTATCTTCAAAAAGATTCTCCCAACCATCAGAAAAAAGAACACTTGCAACCTCTTTAGAATCTTTCAAATAATTGTTCCTAGCACTCAAAACCAACTCACATTGTTGTCAAGATCAAAGAACTAGATGCACAGGATAACACAACATCAACATGCAACTCAAAGAAATCTGAATTCTTCGTAAAATGAAATGCAACAAGACCTTGAAGAGATACATCAGCAAGGACAGGGACTTTCACTCCATTTTCAACATAATTAACAACAATAGTTGATGGAGTCAACCAGCTCCATGCATTACAAATAGTAAACTTCAAATCTTCCAAAGTCGAAGATAACGTAACCAAATATGCAATGCGGTATTGCTTGTGGTATACATGAGAGTAGCAAAAGCTATTTGGATTAGAACCAACACCTAACATGTTGAACCTGAAGAAATATGATCCAAATAAAATAACACAAACACAAAAATCAAAACATATATTTTAAGATGATATGAATAACTAAATCTACAGTACAACATAATATGTACTATTTTAGAAGTATCAAACATATTATAGATTCACACATAACAGACAAACAGTGCAAACAAATATGTACTGATTCAAAAATGGTATACTATAAAAACAATATATGTCGAAAATTTTAGAAAAATAGTACGTATTAATATGTACTGAAGAATCATTCAAAACATCCAGAAGAAAGAACAAAAATCATGATTCCCTGAAAAAATAAAAGAAAACCAAATAAAACCTATTATCAAATAACATGTAAAAAAACTGAATACGGCGATCTAATGAACAAAATAGAACGATTACAAAAATCAGTTTCAAAGATCAAAAGAAAAACTAAAACACGAACAAAAACGAGATCGATCATAGAATTCAACAAAATGTACATCATAGAAATCGTAATCATCGGGATTTCAGTGTAAGAAAACAAACAAAAACATGAAATCAAGTTGATTATCATGATTTCAGTTAAAAAAAACAAAAACAGAACAAAGCATAAACAACAATTATAAGAGCAGAGAAGAAGATTAAAGAAAAATACCTGGAGATTTGAAATCGAAACCCTAAAACCGAAAAACACCAACTGAAGAAGAGAGAGGAAATAAGATCTGTGAGTTGTCGAAATTTTTTTGGAAGATTTGATTTCCGCTAGATTTATACGTTGGAATAAGAAAAGGGTATATATGGAATATTGAAAATCAGTGAGCTTCCGGATTCACATGAGTTAGACGCGCGATTCACAAAATCAGTCAAAAAACAAATTTTCAGACTAGGGATTAAACCAGATTTGATGGATGGATTAAGGGTTAAACGGATCTTGTATCTGCGATTAACTAGTAATTCCTAAAAATTCTAAATCACACATACACATCCCGATAACAAAAATCAAGTGGCCTACATCACTGTAATACGCCGATAAAGAGGTAAAGTCTACGGTGATGATACCAAACGAGCTGAGTTTAAAATTGGTCGGCACCAATTCTTCGGCAAAAGTCAAGCCAAAACGAACCGGAAAATGAAATATTAGGATAAGAAACCTAATTAGAAAAGATTCCCCTCCACCGAAAAAGAATGAGTTTTACGAGGAGCAAAAGTGTGAAGAAGGTGGGGTCCACTCCAAAGCAAAGTAAAGGAGAGACAGCTGCTCCAGGTTTCAGCACTCACCCTTTCCTTCTGTTTACAACCAAGTCATCAGAAAAATCCTCTTTTTCCTTTTCTCCTCCTAATAAAATCTCTTTTTCCTTTTCTCCTTCTATTAAAATCTCTTTTCCAACTTGTATTTCATTTCACGTATTCTTCTATCTAAAGCAACAACTCAAGAGAAGAGACTCAAGACCCTTTCTCTTCTTCACCAGGTTGGTTCTCTATCTAATTCTTCTTGTTTTGCTTTTCTTTTGATTCTGAGATTATATACAGTTGTTCAATTTATATTTGCTAGTTTGTTTTCTACAAAAGGTATTTTGGGTTATTTTTTCTTTTTTCAGTTTGTGTCTGATAGAGCAAATAAATCAGCAAATAAGAAACCCTAATTTTGTGATCATGTTTTCAAACAGGCGAAATCATGGCAAACGAAGCACCAAGCTGGGCTGATCAATGGGGAACAGGTGGGATTGGTACGGCAGGATCAACAGATGATGAAACGAAAACCAAATCCAAGAAGGATGCAAACAGCAGCAGCAAGAAAATGGCAGATATGAAAGCAACTGCAGCAGTAGGATTAGACAAAGCCAAAACAGCAACAGTGGTTGGGGCACAGAAGGTCAAAGCTGGAGCATCAGCTGGTGTAAAATGGATCAAGACTCTGAGCCAGAAGAAAAGTTCCTCAAAGTGATAGATATTATGGGATCAAATCTGTGGAATTGAGACGGAAACCCCTTACTTTTTCATTTATTTTTTTCCTGCGTTTTTGTGAATTTTGGATTCAATGAATCGTACCATTTTATTTTATTTTTGTTTATTTTGAATCCACCGTTAAGAATCTTAAGATACGTACAATATAAAATGTACTAATTTTTATTTAAATTAACCTTTTATTTTATTTCTGATATTTATGATCAACCAAAAACATCCCTAGTCATTATTTGGTGAAAATAGTCAAAAACCAAATACAGAAAAATCCCAAAACTGTTATAAATCTATAAATAATAATCTCTAAAATAAATCCTTAATTAATTAATTCTTATTTTGGTGTAGAACTTAAATAAATAATAATGCTAAAAAATCTCCCTAAAATATCCCAATTATCACAAAAAATTCAGTTTATCATAAAAAAATCCAGTTTACACAAAATAGTGATAATTAAAATTTTAAATTATTCATAATTCAACGTACTAAAATCAGTTTGTTTTTCTGATAATTACAATTATCACTTTTCATAATATAATAATAATCAGAATTTTTATTTATATTTTTCATTTTTTACTTTGTTACATAAAATTAATTATAATTGTGATGAAATTAAAAGTCCAAGTATTTAAAAAAATCCCAAAAATAAAACTAGATAACAATAGTTTTTTTTTTTT
>JAJJMC010008078.1:9342948-9398569 GCA_023531435.1 Papaver californicum | reverse complement strand
AAAAAAACGGTGTTGGCCTCTTTTCCATAAGAAACGCAAAGCTTCAGGTAATGCCCATACTTTCCCACATGTTATGCGTTCATGTTTCTTTTCATCTTGGTATCATCATATTTTTGATAACAGATATCCATGTAAAAAAAACTAAATAGTTGTGAATATTTGCAGGATACCTCGTTGTCCGGCCCGAGTTGGATCTTATAGCATAGGAAGATCAGCTTACTCACGAATTATCTCTTGACAATGTGATAGATCTAAAGACTTCTCTAGGTAATGTTTTTGATTAAGTATAAGTCAATTGGTTAAACTAAACAAGCACGCTCAGGTTACACATCATCAAAATCTTGTCCGCTTGTCTTTTTTTTCATGAATTTTTTTTTCCTTTTTATTTAATGTTACACACATTTTTTTCGTTGTATGAACTCTCATAGTTTGTCTTTTTTTTCTTTGTAGGGTAGCTAGCTCTCTTGTACGTCGCACGGCGATCACCACTAACTTCTAAAGGTAAACAATTTGAATGTCAATCTACTAACACATATGTGGCTGTTAAATGTATCAAGCTACTTTGATATAACTAGTCATCTAATTAAACTCTTTATGGTAAAGATGCAAGTACAAATTATGAAATATGATCAATATACTTATGTATATATGTGCTCTTGGATTTGTCATATGGTTACTCGTCACCTACTTAGAGACAAGTTTTCTTGGCAATAAATGTCTCTGAATTTGTTTGAAAAAACCATTTCATAATTTATGAACATTTAAGTAAATCCTTGTTTCAAGGTGGCTTTATAGTTTATAGTGTTAAAAATGTAATTTTATGTATTTAAAATTTAGTTTCATGTATTGGGCTAGCCCAATAGTTCTACAACCCATGAGATATCGTATCTATTAATTCCTGGTTATTTGGTGATGGTTCTTAGAATTGCTATGTTCATTTCAGGCGGTAAACCATCTCCGCAGGTTGGACGTGTATTAGAGACATACTCCTGTACAGAGAGAGAGAAACTAAAAAAAATGAGACGTATTTGCTTATGTTGCTCTCTCTCTTTCCCTTTTTTTATTGGTTTCTCAAAACCCTTTTCTTTTTCTTTTTCTTTTCTTTTCTTTTCGGTAATATCATAGCATGCAAAAAGTAAAGAAGATAAATAAGATACGTGGCCATCTATTACGAGTCCAAAATAGATAGTAGGACAGTTAATCTTGACATCTTATTAAAAAAAGATGCAGCCTAATGTATATATATATATATATATATATATAAAAGAAATATGTACAGGTATATGACTAGCCGAGGTACTCGTCCGGGATCGGAGAATACTTGGGGATCGGTCCCCAGCCGATCTGGGGCAGATCCTCGGGTCATATTATATTGGTATAAACTATTTGCTAGTTTCACATTTAAATGACTGGCTTATTGATCTGAAATATGCTTTTCAGGGATGAAATATTAGTGCTACCTCTATGGACTAGTTTGCATGGTCACCCATTGGTGAAGAATGGAAGTATTTTTCTGCGAGTAAGAGTTTGCTTTAGATGTCTCCTTTTGAGATCTCATAACCATGTTGTATACCAATACCAAATGTTACCAGATGAATTCTGACTACATGAGAAGGAACTTCTCATGCTGCTAAGCATATCAGTACAAGGTGCATTACATTATATGAGTTTATTACTTCACATACTTTTTGTTCAAAGTACACTAGTGGCTAACAAAGTGGGAGTTGATACATATAATAGCTGGTGTAAGTCTATTACTATGGTGCGTTCGTTTTCTCTCATGAACTAACTATCTTTTATTGTGTTATGGATATTAACCTTCAGTAAATACTTTCTTTGAGGTAAGGATGGTATTACTACGAGGATTACATTGTTGGTGACACCTTCAGGTATTAACCTTCACTAAATACTTTCAGTTTCTTAATTTAGTTTCCAAGAGTTACAACTTCTTATCAGATTATGATGTTGTGCTCTCCTCTTCAGATTCAGTTCACAAGAAGATTTTGTGGAATCATCTGGGAACATAATTTCAACATTTCCCATTTATCGGATATGTATTCTTCTGCGAATTGAATCCTTATATTTAGTGTTTAGATTGTGAATCATATGTTACTAGAAAAATTTAGTGTTTATCAAGTTAGTTAGATCATTGGCTTTGTTTCATTGTTTACTAAAATGGGTATATCTGTTTATGCTTATACTATTGAGTTCAAACTTATGGATATTAACCCTCAGTATATAATTGCTTTGTGAGGTATTATGTTGTTGGAGATATTACTATGAGATGGAGTTTCCGGTGACGTTATTCCGGTAAGCCTCTGTTGTGATCTTCATTACATCATTTGCATTGTGTTCATGAATTATAGTGAAAGTAGTTGGTCCATATTCCATCTCTTTGTCTATAAAAAAGTGACCTGAGGTCCAGTTCCGTGATAGTAGTATAGGATTCTAAACCACATCTCACTTTAAGTAACAACATGCCATTTTGCTTCTTATTCTTTGCTTCTGATAAATCGGTTCACAATATCTCACATTTCACATTGTATTCCACAGTCAAATCAAAGATTTCAATAAAAGCAATCTAGTACGGAAGCCATGGCTGGAAGTTGTAATTGCAGGATTGCGTTGATACTAATTGGCTTATTATTCTTTGCTTCGTTAGTTTCATCTGCAATGCAAGTAAATATATAACTGTAATTGTATACGTATAGATAGTGCAAAAAGAAATAACAGTCACCGACATAGATCGTATAGTCATAATTTTTAAATTTTGGCATAAATTTTATTCTCGAAGTCAATCAAAACTTTATACCCTTGGAGCAAATAACCCTTGTAAGTAAATGACTTACAAATATATGGATACACTAATCTCTAAGTGACAACAGCAGTTTATCAGTTGAGGTTGAAGTATTACTGAAACTTCAAATTGGTGCTTCTGCAAGTATTCAGGGTTTTGGTGCAAAGCAGTACTCTGGTGATCTTGTAGATGGGTGTTGAATTTACTTATGATTTGCAGAGGAAATTAGTTAAGGAAGCACAGTCTGGTGGAGTTCAATCTTCTTACTCATTGATTAGTTTTCTTTCCCTGTTTTTCAATGCCTCTTTCAGTTCACATAAACTAGGCCAGAAATCCATTTATGAACCTCAACATAGAACTTTGTATGTCAATTACAAAATTTTGTGGTCTTCATCATCTCAGTAAGTTAGTTGTCATACTTGTATATATTTCTCTTATCAAACAAGTCCTCGTATACATTTCTATCTCCTACTGATACTTTAAGTTCACATCAATTGAAGAACCTCTTTTTTTTTTTATAAAATCTAGTGATGATTCTCAACTATTTGTTATATAGATTAAAGGACATCGTAGTTAATTTGAATATTTGTGGCATGTTGAATATGATTGAATCAGAAGTCTTGATTAATCAGGGTAATGCAGGGGAACTAGGTAATTGCAGGGGGGAAATATGGGGGGGGGGGGGATGGATTTTAACTAGGTCAACGAAGACTTGACCCTTTTTTTATTGTTGCAAAATTTTAGCAACGCCAATAATATGATGCTAAATTAGAACCAAAACCAATAAATTAGAACCAAAACCAATGATATCCAGTTCGGGGTAGAGATATCCGTGTAAGTAGCAACAGAACAAAAAATTTAGCAACGACATAAGGATGTTGCGAATAAAATACGACCAGTCGTTGCTGACTGAGATTCGCAACAGAGATATAGTCGTCGCTAAAATATGCAACATGGTGTTTAGCAACGGAAGATTAGCGTTGTAACCCTGTTCAACAACAGTTGTGGTGTGTTGCTAATGTCCAAATTTGGTGTAGTTAGTGACTCAAACGATTACACTAACTACTACATTTTATATGACTTATTAAATATAAAGGCACCCTTGATAAAGTCACCCAAGTACACGACATTACCACCCCCTCTAAACAATCCTTTTCCTCAAGGATTGAGATATGGAAAGTGTGCAGAGACATTACCAGTATCCTTCCAAGTGGCATTTTCTGCAGTTGCATGAGTCCATTGGATGAGCCATTGCTCAACTGTGCACCCACATCTGACGATGTTTTTGGTGTCCAGGCAAACTGCAGGAAGGAGGAGTATCTTCCCTTCATCATTAGATGTGGAGAAGGGGTGTGGACCTGACCAATCTTCTTCTTTAGCTGGGAAACATGAAAAACAGGATGTATTTTGGAACTGCTTGGTAATTGCAGTTTGTAAGCCACTGCACCAATCTTCTGAATAACTTGAAAAGGTTCATAGAACTTTGCAGAAAGCTTCAAATTATTCCTTAAAAAAATAGAAGATTGTTTGTAAGGTTGAAGCTCCAAGTACATAAAATCTCTCACCTCAAAAGATCTATTAACTCTTGTTCTGTCAACATAAAGCTTCATTCTCTCCTAAGCTTTATGAAGGGTTTCCTTCAGAATGTCATTGGTGGCATCTCTTTACTGGATAAAGTCTTCAACAACTGCAACATAAGTAACTTTTATAGATGGAAAAGCAAAGTGTGGTGGGGTATAGCCATATAATGCCTTGAAGGGACTCATCTTAAGACTTGTGTGGAAATTTGTGTTGTACCACCATTCAGACAAAGCTAACCATTTGAACCAATTTCTTGGTTTGTAACTAGTCATGCGTCTTAAGTAGTTTTTTAAACAAGCATTGATTCTCTCAGTTTTCCTATATGTTTGTGGATGGTAAGCTGTGCTGAGGTTTAAACTAGTTCTCAAATCCTTGAAAAGGTCTTGCCAAAACAAACTAGTTAAAACCTTATCTCTATCTAACACAATAGAAGCAAGAATGCCATGGAGTTTGAATACCTGATTGATGAATTCTCTTTGCCACAATAATAGCAGTCTACGGGCGAACAAGGCCAATGAAGTGAGCATATTTGGTGAGTCTTCCAACCACCACCAATACAACAGTTTTCTTGTCACTTGCAGGTAGTCCTTCTATGAAATCCATGGAAATATGCTTCCAAGCTTGTTCTGGAATTGGAAGTGGTTGGAGCATGCCAGCAAGATAAGTATGTTCTCATTTGCTTCTCTGGCATACATCACAAGTAGAGACAAAAAAAAGATGTCCTTCTCCATACCTCGCCAAAGAAGTATGTTTTTGCTCTAGCATAAGAGCCTTGAATGCCAGAATGCCCACCTACTGCTGAAGAATGTACATAATCCATAATGGTGTTTCTTGTGTCATACCCACATCCCACTTATAATCTACCCTTGTATCTTAAAATCCCATCATAGTAAGTAAATGCTCAACAGATGCAATATTTAACAGAAGTTGGGGCAAAAACTGTTGAAATTTGGAATTTGCCTCATAGCTAGACATACCTGAGCCCATAGTGGTCTTGAAGTAGTTAGCATATTATAGGCACCTTGCATATGTGGTCTTCTAGACAAGGCATCAACAACCTTGTTTTCTGCACCTTTCTTATACCTGATCTCATAATCATATCCCAACATCTTAATCAACCATTTTTGTTGAAGGATGATAGATACACACTAGTACAAATATGGGCTTTCGTGACAGTTCAATATCCAAAACCGTGACAGTTCACGAATGAACTGTCACAATAGAAAAAGTTATGAGATATGGGTGACAGTTTCTTACTAAAACTCATACTAATAGTGGGAAACAATCATGACAGTTTTATAACTGTCACCGAATAACTATACCGTGACAGTTTTTATAGAAAACTGTTATTATAATAATATGATGAATGGTAACAGTTATAAACTGTCACTATATGCAAGATATTGTAACAGATTTTATGTAAAAGTGTCATATAAACGGAAGGTTACCATATATCATTTCTCAAATCTCTTATAACTCGTTTTAGTCATTTCCTCTATCTGTTTTTTTCATTTCTATTTCTTCAGGGTGAAACAAAATGAAGCTTCCGCTTCTCTTTTTCTTGTACCTGAAAATTCGTCGCAACCCAAGGGAAGAATTGAGTCCGTGAAAACAAAATCAAAGCTCAACCCAATTTCTTATCATGGTTGATCTTGCTTGCTGCAGAGGTAGGGGGTTTCTTTCGCTTTAATTCCCTTTTGATTTCTTCCCTAATTTTACTTGATTCATAATGTTTTCATTTTAAGTTCTGTGCTATCCGTTTCTATTAAATCAAAAACCTAATCTCTGTCTTAACAATTCTTATCTATGTACAGGCAGATCTTGTCCTTCTTTTCTTTTGGGTTTTTCTCTAAGCAAAATCTGGGAACTCATCTAGGGTTTTTCTTTTGCTTTAATTCGTGTACAATTGTGGTTCTACTCTATTCATCTTCTATAATAATTTAATTTTGTTACTTCTTCACCTTCTTTATCACCACAAATCACTGAAAATGGTGTTGTTTCATCATATGCAGATCCTTCTCCCGATGATAATCAATCTAAAGTTGTTGAGATTCAAGTAAGTTTTGAGTTTAATTTCATGGGGTTCTTATAATTTTTTTCATAAATTAGTTCAAATCTGATTATTCATTACAGAAGTTAGTGAACACCATATGAAGAGGTATACAGGTGGTTGGAATATCAGTGAACACCATTATTGGGCTGTAAGTGTTCATCTTTTCCTTAAATTCATGTTCATTTTTGCAATGTGGGTTTTTATTTTTGCTGCAATTGTTTTCAATTTGTAATTTCTTTGTCTAATTTTAGGCATTCTAGTTTTTGTATATCTGAAATTTCCATTTGTTGTTGCTGTTATGTATGATTGATTAGTTGAGTTTGTTATCTCATCTGGGTTCAATCTTGAATTATCTAATTCTACTACCGGGGCAGGCCCTGAGGCTAAGGCGACGAAGGTCAACTTTCAGCCCCCAAGGGCGATCAAATTAAGGCATATAATTATATTATATACAAGTTCTTGTAGTATGTTAAACGGACACGACTGTGGTCCAGCTGTTAGGATAGGAATTGTATAAATTTTGGTTATGTTAGTGACTTGATATTCATGTTGTTCCATTTTTAGTGATTCGACATTCTCTTGTTATGTTTATTTATTTATTAATTTGTGTTCTTTTCTCCTTACATGTGCAGTCTGTAGGATTTACAACTGTTCCATTATTTGTTATTACTGCAATCTGGTTTGTTCTGTTTGGAGTGTGCTTATGTCTTATCTGTACCTGTTATTGCTGCTGCCCGAGAGAACCATATGGTTATTCTAGACTTGCATATGCTCTCTCACTTATATTTCTGATATTCTTCACCATTATGGCCATGTAAGTATGCATTTTTAGTATTCTCTTTTAGTTAGTCTTCGATTCAGAATGGGAGGTGGGCGGTGTATTGCCACTTGTTGTCCATCTTTAGATGGTCGCTCATAGAAATGAATGAATTTCCATGGCTGTAGTTAAGAGGATTTTAAGTTGGTATTATACATTATCTTGTTTGATATTCTATACCCAAGGGCAACACAATACAAATAACATACCTGTATGTATTCATTCACTGGCTGATCTCTGGAGCATGGAAAGAAGGGGCATATGCCATTTTCCAACTGTATATTATTTATGGAAGTCGATAATGATAGTATCTCATGCATTTTTCTGTTATATAAATAGTGTTACTGCAGACACGTGTATAGCAATGAATGAATGGGTTCAACACCCGACTGCTCATACAACTCTTGATGATATCTTGCCATGTGTAGATAATGCTACTGCAACTGAGACCTTGTTACGAACCAAAAAAGCTACACGCAAATTGGTTGGCGTTGTGAACAAAGTCATCACCAACGTCTCTAACATCAATTTTGCACCAAACTTTGTTCCTCTTTACTTCAACCAATCTAGTCCTAAGGTTCCTGTTCTATGCGACCCTTTTAATGTTGATTTTACTGATCGACAATGTTCGGATGGTGAAGCAGATTTGAACAATGCAACAAAGGTAAACATTGGATTCAATCTGTGTTTCAATTTTTTTCATGAGTTAACCTCATAATTTATTTCGTTAGTTGGATACACTTGCGTATACCCTTACATGCCAGTGGCTGGTTTTGCAAAGAATATCTCAGTTTAAAAAAATTCCTCATCAGTAATCAGATATAAACTGTCTCCGTTGGGCTAGCTCATTACATCCAGGTCATTGACCTCTAGACTCTAGTGTGTCTGTAATTGTCACCAGTGGAGCTCTCAGAAAGTGTTGCAACCGCTGATGGTATTCTAGTTGCTCGAGTCAGCTTAATATTAGATTGCATTTCTTTTTTTGGGGTTGCAAGTGGTTACTACCTTATTAACATTTGGAATGCACACTCCATGCTTTAATATCTTTCTTTTTTGAACTCCTTAGATGCTGATAAGTGTCAATATTGCAATCTGTTTCTTGTATGGCAGGTTGTTGAACATCCATTACCTGCAAAGAGGAGAAGGTCTAGAAGTCAACCGCCTCCAATATTTTTTGCAGAACCCATCATACAATCAATTTCATTTGTCAGAACTGAAGAGTATATTGCTCCTGTAAGGTTACTATGTACATATCTTTCTCGAACTTTTGCCAATTATGCCACATACTGATGTCAAATGTGTTTTAAATTCTTATAAGGCATATCACAGTTATGGTTAAGAAAAGACTCATAATTCACTTGTTTTCAGGAAATTATAACTGGTGCAGGGCACAATAGTGCTATTGATTGGTGGGCTCTTGGTAAGCATTTCATTAGGTCTTCTTTAATTTATTTAATTTATTTAATGTGAGTGTTCTCATACATTACACAGCTAAACAATGAAGACTTGAAGAAATTTGTGGAGGAATGATGAAACTAATTATGTGAAGTTTTGCTATGGTTATGTTAAATGGGTTAATCGTTTTCAGAAATCTTATCCAAGTGGTCCCGAATCTATGACACCAAAATCAAACCATTCAGATGGATCCGGAATAAGGGAAATGGATGTGAGTAACAACATGCTTCCCATTCAAAAACTTGATTTCTTTGAGCCAGAAATATCCAGTTCTTCTAAAGCTAACATGATTAGTGCCAAGGAAGAGGAAACTCCAGCTAAAAGAAATACTTGATGTAAAATCTTTTAGGCAGAGGGAAGATGCACTTGATACACTTTTCTACCTCACCACAAGACTTACTAGTTTTTCTATTTCCATATGTTTTTTTACAACTTTATAGAAGGAAAATTAGGACTTAGGTATAGAAAATTAGTGGAGTACATAGTCGTCCACAATCAATTCTATGTGACACAAAGTAGATATAGAAGAATGCTTGTAATATCCAACTTAAAAGTTGACATGATATTCAATTTGTGCTGCATATAGAATTTATATTGTTCAATTTAACAGTGTAACTAAGTATTTTCTTCTTATTGTTTCTTTTATGCATCAAGGGACTTATTGCCGAGGATCGTCCAAATGTTGATCCAGATGCACTGCCATTTGCAAGGACAGTCAAAGAACTTGGTCCCCTGGGGCTACAATCAGGATCAAGCCTTGTAGATGTGGTAAGTTTACTCTCTATGTCATTGCTACTAATAACTTCCATTTTTGTTATCAATTATCACAACTGATGTTACTTGTGGATGTTCAGGTTCGTCAAGTAAATCCTGATGTGCTTCTTGGATTATCTGCAGCAGGAGGCTTATTTTCAACTGAGGTAGAGATCATATGATAGATTGAATGCTCTATCTAATTGTGTTTTTCACTTTTTTGTAACTAGTACATGTGCTTGCTTTTATTAGATTGAAGTGTCTTAAGCTCCAGAGTCATTGGATATGTAACATATGTTTACATCATCTTTTAAATCCCAAATTCGAAGTTAAAATTCCGGATTAGGGTAGATCTAAGAATTTATGCTCTCTAGTCTTTTGCATCTTTTTTTACCTTTTTAATCTTTTACATAACTTAGTACAAGTAATTAAGGCTGTGTTTCCTCTTGTTCGTGTTGTCACTGTTCTACGTTCTGCTCTGATCTACAGTTAGCTATAAAATATGCAACTAAATTTATTGGGTTGGAATTGGCTTAAGCAATTTAGTTTTGTTATTGTAATACCAAACTGTGACACTTGTATTCTGTATAATTGAAAATATCTATGTTTGAAAGATAAGAAAATAAGGCCCTGTGGAAAATGTATGGCTGAAGCCAGGTTTAGCACACTCACCACACAAGTAGTTCAGCCAACGTAGATGACCGAGTTTCAAAGTTCTAGATATCATTATGTTCAAGTACTTGTATGAACTCCCTGATTAACTATGAGCTTCACCAGAATTTATATTTGAGGATGATTGTTATCTTGTTTGTTCAGGTCCAGATCAAGGTAACAACAATTTGACTTTGAAAGGATGGCCACTCACAGTAAGTTTCTGTTGTTCAGTTTTCTTTAACTATACTTGATTGTTGGACACATAAATTTAGCCTACTCCCTTGAACATTTTTTCCCGAATCATTCATATTCTTAGTTAATGATAACTAATGCACTTCAAGTTGAACCACCATGTTCTGAAAAGTGACTACAAAAATATATCTATGTTAAAAATACTAACCGTCTTAGTTAGCAAACACAATAACTGCGAGAGAGATATTTGGTTACATCCAGTTTTGCAAATAGGTATTTTCTCATCTTATATGTGCACATTGTTTCTTTTTCAGCAAGGGTTTGATCAACTTCGTTCAGGGCTTCTTCAGCCAAAAGTCATTTATACAGTCTCCTCTACCTTTTCACCAACTCCCAATATTGACTCCACAGCAACATCAAGTTCTACTCCAGGCACAACAAACTTTAAATTCCCCTTCAGCCAATGATGTAGAAAGTAGAAGAATGAGAATGCTTCTAAACAACCGGAATATGGTTCTATCAAAGGATGGTCAATCCATCTCTGTTAGTGATATAATTTCAAATGTTGGATCACCGATGCAAGCTCCATGCCCAGTGATGCCTCGTGGAGATACAGATTTATTGCTAATCAAGGTATTATTTTAGCTAATTGCAGAGTAACTTTCTAATGCCTACAAGGGTTCGTTGATGTCTTTGATAGATATGGTAATTCTTCCAGCTATTCTGACTATATTTGCTGTATGTAGTATAAAATAGCCCAGTTACAGCATAAATAACAACAGCAGCAGAACAACAATCAACAACAACATCAGCATGCACTTCTAAGTCAATCCCAAGGTTCAAATCATCACCTCCACCAGCAAGATGTAGGCAGTGTATCGTTAGATGGTAGCATGTCAAACTCTTTCCGAGGAAATGATCAGGTTTTCTTTTTCTTCATATGAATTTCTAGTATAAATCTGTTACTTTTTTAATTGACAGAAATTTCTAGTATATTCTTATTGTGTTTGTGGGGTTTCTATTCAAGAGTTCGTTGTTCCAGTGTTCTTTCTTGTTGAATGAGTGTTTCCTTGGATTTGTTGTGTGGGTGTCTCCAAGTCAAGGATCCTTTTATCTTGCAGGGTAGCTTACAATGTTTGATAGTTGATGTTAATTGTATAGTTTTAGCATTTTGTAAAAGTAATTTGTATAAGCGAGTCTGTAGAAACATTTTTACTTAAATCAATATATATAATCCTTTATTTTTTCATGCATTGGTTTTATATGTGATTGACCATCTACCTGATAAAAAAGGAAGTAATTGTGTGGAAGATAAATTAGCCTATATGATAATCATTTGACAATTCATGTCCTTGAGTCATTGATGACAGTTTTTATGTAGAAACTCTTTTGGAAAAATGGGCTTAAAAAGTTAAAAGGAACCCAGAATTGATAAAGGCACCCACACAATGGATAGGGGCACCCCTTTCTTCTTCACAATTCAAACAATATTTTGGCGGGAAAGTTTACTTTTCAATTGAAAATTTTTCTGGATCGAGTTTAAGAATGATTCAAACACTTTTTTCTATAGGGATGGACTTGTTAGGGCTAAGCAAAGTTGTTGTGGGTGTTGAATCAATCAATACAGGGCCTAATCATCGAGTTGGAGTTAAACAGGACAAGAAAAATATTTTCAGGAATTTTTAGTTATCTTTGGGAAGTTTGTGTGTGGTTGTTGCATGCTTAACGTCATCTGAGACGTGAAATCAACGCGATTGGAGTGTGTAAACCAACAGAAGACGCGGGAAGAAGTTGGACAGGGAAATAATTCCCGAAACTTGGAAAGAAAATAATACGAAGATATTTGGCATTCAATCAAGATTTGGAGGTTTTGTTGAGTATTTAAAGGGTGTTGAATATGTTTAGAAAGGGAGAGAGTTTAGGGAGAGCTCATGAGATGAAAAGAGGCAAAGAAATCAATTCAGAGAATTTTTGCTCTACTGGTGCTGAAGAACACGTAGAACAGAGGCTACAATAACGTTTTCTTCAACCTCTCAGCCACGGTTTCTTCATCCCTTCGCAATGGATATCTTTGTATTTGTAACATTTATCTTCCGTTGCAGCGGTTTCTTCAACCCATTTGCAACAGATATCTTAGCATTTGCAACGTTTATCTTCAGCCTTTCTCTATAACAGTGAGTCTGTAACGCCTATAAACGTTGCAAACTCATTGTTTTCTTTATTTTTCTCATTTTTCATCATTTGTAAACACTTTGAGCAATGAACCATAATTTTGAGAAAGTGATTAATATGAGGAGCTAAAGACCATTTCTGAGGCGACGGAGGAAGCTATTTTTCCAAAAATTATGTGGTAATATTTATTTAATTAATTTATGCAATTCTTTTATGATTATTTGCCTTGGTTAAAAATTGATTTAATGATTTTTACTAAACAATTGTGATTTCTTTTGATGGTACATGCTTGGCCTATGTTTTTGATGTTCCATGCTTTCGTTATACAATTGTTATTCTGAAAATCTACTTGTTTCAATAGTTTAGAATCAAATTAAACGTAAGAATTGCATATTATAATTATTGAATTAAATCACTTTAAAAATTGGAAAATAGTGGAATCTTAGTCTCAGTTTTCTCTCAATCTTGTTATCAATTTTATTTGAGTTTTGCTATTTTTCGTCTTAGAAACTAGGTTTAAATCCAAATCTTCATAAGTCTTGAACGAACTTTTCTTACCACTATCACAAAACCATCAATTTCTGGCGCCGCCGACGCGGACTTGTTTTTAGATTTGTTTTTAGGTTAGTAAGTTTAGTTAGATTTTTATTTTTTTCTATTTGACGTTTTTGAGTATTTTTCTTTGTATTACAGGTTTTGGATCAAAAAGAAATTGGAGCCAAAGATTATATTAATTTATTAAAGACTTGGTGTCAACGATAAATCGAAAAGAACGGAAAAAGAAGACAAGATTTTTTAAAAAAAAAATTCAGTTTTTTTTAGGGTTTTTACTTTTCTTCTTAGAAAATTGTATTAGGAAATTCTTATTATTTTTGTAATTATTTTAGGTATTTTTCTGTTTTTTCTTATTTTTGGACTTTGGAGTTTGGAATTTTGAACTTTATTATTATTTTTAAACCCTACAGAAGGCTAATTAAATATAAACTGTAACAGGGAAGGATGACAATTACGATATTGTCTCGGCTCCTCGGGTTCGTACACTGAATAGGAGTTGGTGGCCTGAGTCGACTACAACCGATTCATCCCCCGTCTGGTACGGGAGGTAAGACTCGATCAATCCACGAATCCCTGCAAGTGGGTTTACTGTATTCCTTCGTATGCATATATGGTGAGGAACTAAATACGAATTTATTTTCTAGTAAAGGGAAAGGACTATCTATATAAGATAAGGACTCGGATTTCATCACTGTTTCCTTCTTGCCCGCCTTAGGAACACGTTACCTAACATGAACCTAATCCTTAAAATTTGACTAGAAAGAAGACCGATAAGGTATCGAGCTTATTGGAAAGTCATTCAAAAGGACTGTATTGGTTACTCTGTTAGCCTAACTTAAAGTTCAAGAAAAAAAATTTAAGTTGATTTGAGCCGCCTTGTAACCCAAGGAAACGTTGCCAAAGAGGCAGGGTTATCAAAGCTCCTTAGATCTTATCATGTTTCTATTCGACTTAATCTAATTCAGATCGTTCTTAGAGATTTGCTAAAATGTAACTAGTTGCCTTTTGGAGGATTAGAAGCTGAACAATCTAAGTGCAGCCATCATGTTTTTTGTTAAGCTAGATTCAATAGGTTTGATTTGGTTGAGTCGGCCTTGTTTGCGTTTGTTTAGAATTCCTTTCCAATTAGGAGTTATTTCATTGCATGCCCAGGCCACCTAAAGCCTTGAGTGAGCGTGCCTGGAGAAGAGATTCTATTGTTCATTTGATCAGTAACGAGAATAGAAACTCTTCTTTGAAATTAAAAATTTAGGAAACCCTTCTTTTGAGAGCCCTATTTTTGGAAACTTTAGTTTTGAGAATTTGTCTCTTAGTGAGGAAGTTATTCCTAATTTTCCATCTGTGCCAGAAATGGGAACTTTAAAAGATTTTTTGAATCCCACTAGGACTTCTCGTCCATCATGTATCAAGTTAGCTGAAACTCAAGCAAACTATGAGTTAAAACCCGAAACCATACAGATGCTCCCAATCTTCTTAGGAAAAGAAAATGGAAACCCCTACTTTCACATTAGGGAATTTGAAGAAATATGTAGTACCCTAAGAATTCACAACATGTCTGATGAAGCTTTGAAACTTAGGTTTTTTCTTTTTTCCATGAGTTACAAGGCCAAATCTTGGTTATATAGTTTGCCATCTGACTCCATCGAAACATATGAACAACTTACCGCTGCCTTTTTATCTAAATCTTTCCCTAGGAACAAAACATCATCTATTAGGCACGAGATTTCCACATTTGTGCAGCATGAGGGAGAATCTTTATATAGGTATTTGGAAAGGTTCAACGATTTATTGATACAATGTCCCCATCACGGTTTAGAAAAGGTTAGACTAGTCCAGATCCTTTATGAAGGGCTAGATTATCCAACAACGACCATG
This sequence comes from Papaver californicum, assembly GCA_023531435.1. NCBI lineage: Eukaryota > Viridiplantae > Streptophyta > Magnoliopsida > Ranunculales > Papaveraceae > Papaver > Papaver californicum. Next base: position 9,383,665 of record JAJJMC010008078.1, on the reverse strand, counting down.
GTCGAGTCATATTATATATGGAGTTTTGATAGTATAACTGTTGATGAGGCAATGACGTTTTTGAATAAAATTATCGAAAAGACCCAGCAATGGGAATGTAGTAAGGAACCCTAGATAAAAATTATATTGAGCAAAGGTAATGTCAATAGGGTAGATGGAATTCTTGAATCAGATGCCAAAATTGTAGCTATAGCAAAAAGGTTAGAAGCCTTAGAATTGAGTCAATCAAGTTGTGAGATAGTTCCCAAGTCAATTTGGGAAGGACAGACTGTTGAAGAGCAAGCCCATGCTCTTTACAATAACACTAGATATGATAACCGTCAGAAGTTTGACCCATATTCAGAAACCTATAACCCTGGTTGGAGAAACCATCCAAACCTTTCTTGGTCTAAGGGCCAAAATCAAGGTCAGTCTAGTAACCCTCAGGTTCCCCTAGGTTTTGGTTATACTAAGAATCCTTCTGGACCAGCACAATTTCAGAATCTGATAGATAAGATGATCATGAGTTTAACAGAGTCTGTTTGCTCATTAACTCAGAACATTAAATATTTTTAGCAGTTTGTCAATAGAAGTTTACGAGAAAATCAAAAGATTATTCAGGCTAACAGTCAGGCTATTTCCAATTTAGAAAACAAGGTTGGTCAAATCGTTGAGTCTTTAGAGAAAGAGAAAAAGGAAAGTTTCCTAGCCAACCACAACCCAACCCTTGAGGAGTTCATGAGTTATCTTCTAGTGAGAAGTCATAAAATCATGTGAATTCAATCAAAAACCTTAGGAGTGGTAGAGTGGTAGACAACAAGGTAACCTTGCCCGATAGTGAACATGTTGTAGTTCAACCTTCTAATCCTATAGTCGAAGAGACTGATGAAGTCTCTAAAAAGTCCAATATGGTTCCCTCTGAGCCCCATTCCCACAACTTCTAGTACCAACTAGTAAGGAATCCAACTTTAATGATATAGTGGAGATTTTTAAACAAGTCAACATCAATCTTCCTTTATTGGATGCAATTAGGCAGATTCCTACTTATGCCAAGTTCCTTAAGGATCTTTGTACGCGAAAGTGAAAGCTTAGTGTACAGAAAAAAGCCTTTATAGATAGTCATGTGAGTTCAATTATCCATAACAACACAACTCCTAAGTACAAAGACCCATGTTCCCCTACCATTTCTTGCACAATAGGTAACTACCGTGTAGAGAAAACGTTACTTGACTTAGGAGCTAGTGTAAACTTACTTCCATACCATGTGTACCTCCAGCTAGGACTTGGTGACTTAAAACCTACCCGTATAATACTTCAGTTAGCTGTGAAAATTCCTCGTGGTATTGTCGAAGATGTTCTTATTGAGGTCGATAGGTTTATTTATCCTGTGGATTTTTTTATCCTAGATACCCAACCTGTTCCTGACACATAAAATCAGATACTTGTGATATTAGGTACCCCGTTTTTAGGTTTAACTGTCAAAATGGTAATATGAATTTGTCTTTTGGTAATATGACTATTGAGCTGAATATTTTCAATATTAGTAAGCAAACCCCTGAGCTAGATGACACGTGCATTGAAGAGGTGAACATGATAGGAACATTAGTTCAGGAGTCATTACCAAATATCTTATCTGAAGATACATTAAAGAGTTGTTTAACCCATTTTGGCTTAGATTTCGACGATATTAGCATTATTGATCAAGTGAATGCTCTGTTAAACTCTACTCCAGCGTTAGATACTAATAAATGGAAAGCTAAGTTCGAACCACTACCAGTTTCTAATTCTACCTTAATTCCTTCTTTAGAAGAGCTTCCTAAGTTGGACCTCAAACCATTGCCAGATACTCTGAAATATGTGTTTTTAGGCCCATCTAAGACTTTGCATGTAATAATAGAATCCGACTTGGATAGTGATCAGGAAAGTAGGCTAGTGATCGTACTTCAAGACAACAAGGATGATTTAAGGTGGACCTTAGCATACGTTAAGGGTATAAGTCCTACTGTTTGTGTGCATCAGATTCATTTAGAGGACGAAACCAAACCTTCTAGGGAGATGCAATATCGACTGAACCCTAACATGAAATAAGTAGTTCAAACTGAGGTTCTTAAGTTGTTATATGCGGGTATTATCTACCCCATTTCAGACAGTAAGTGGGTCAGCCCCATTCAGGTTATTCCCAAGAAATCAGGTATCAATGTAGTCCAGAATGAAAACAATAAGTTAATCCCAACCCGAGTGACCACGGGTTGGCGTGTTTGTATTGACTATAGAAAATTGAACAAGGTCACAAGGAAGGAAAACTTTCCCCTTCCTTTCATCGACCAAATGCTAGAGTGATTATATGGAGATAGTCATTATTGCTTGTTAGATGGATACTCTGGTTATGATAAGATTATTATTGCCCCATAAGACCAAGAGAAAACTACTTTTACCTGTCCCTTTGGTACCTTTGCGTATAGATGCATGCCTTTCGGTTGTATAATACACCCGCTAATTTTCAGCGCTGCATGATGAGCATATTTTCTGACATGGTAGAACGGTTTTTAGAGGTCTTTATGGATGATTTTTCAGTGTTTGGTTCATCTTTTGATGAGTGCTTGCATCATTTGACATTAGTGTTGACAAGATGTAAGGAAAAGAATTTAGTGCTTAATTGGGAGAAATGTCATTTAATGGTTCGATCATGAATTGTTTTAGGGCATATCTTATCTTCTAAGGGTATAGAGGTAGACAAAGCCAAGGTTGACCTTATTAAGAATTTATAGGTTTCCAAAACCGTAAGAGATATTAGGTCATTCTTAGGGCATGCAGGTTTTTATCGTCGATTCATTAAGGATTTTAGCTTGATTTCTAGACCTCTTTGTAATTTGCTTGCAAAAGATGTTAATTTTATCTTTGATGATGCTTGTTTAGAGGCTTTTGAGAAGCTTAAGACTTTACTCACTACCGCCCCCATAGTCCAGGCACCTAACTGGAACCTACCCTTTGAAATCATGTGTGATGCTTCAAATTATGCTACTGGTGTTGTGGTAGGTCAACGAGAAAACAAATTACTTCATGTGATTTACTGTGCTAGCAAAACTATGAATGATGCCCAATTGAACTACACCACCACAGAAAAGAAATTGTTAGTCATTTTTTTTTGCCTTAGATAAGTTTAGACCTTATCTCTTAGGTTATAAGGCCGTAGTCTTTACTGATCATGCTGCTTTGAAATATCTACTTTCCAGGAAGGATATTAAACCTAGATTGATTAGATGGATCCTTTTGTTATAAGAATTTTCTCTAGAAATTAGAGACAAAAAGGGTGCAGAAAATATAGTAGCGGACCACTTGTCTAGGCTTGTTTTTGATTCCCCTGATGATTCCCCTCATGTGAGGGATAGTTTTCCTGATGAACAACTTTTCCTTGTTTCTCGATTACCTTGGTATGCGAATATAGTGAACTATCTTGTTACTGGTCGAATGCTCCAACATTGGGGTAAGCAAGATCGTTCTAGGTTTTTAGCCGAGGTTAAGCATTTCTTTTGGGATGATCCTTATTTGTTTAAGTATTGTCCAGACCAGATTATTATGAGATGTATACCTGAGAATGACCAGTCCAGTATTGTTTCCTTTTTTCATGATCATGCTTGTGGGGATCATTTTAGTACTAAGAAAACTGTTGCTAAGATATTGTAGTGTGGATTCTACTGGCCTTCGTTGTTTAAAGACACCCATTGTTACTGTGTTACTTATGAGCGTTTCCAGAAGTTAGGAACCATTTCCCGTAGAAATATGATGCCTTTGAATCTTATTCTAGTTATTGAGGTCTTTGATGTGTGGAAATTTGATTTTATGGGTCATTTTCCTAATTCTTTTGGTTTTTTTGCATCCTTGTCGTTGTAGACTATGTGTCTAAGTGGGTTGAGGAGGTTTCATGTAAATCAAATGACCACAAGGTTGTGGTCCAGTTTTTGAATGATAACATATTTGCACGTTTTGGTACACCGCGAGCTATAATTAGTGATGGAGGGTCACACTTTTGTAATCGACTATTTAGGCTTTTTAAAGAAATATGGTATTAACCACAAAGTAGCCACCCCATATCACCCATAGACTAGTGGTCAAGTAGAGATTTCCAACAGGGAGATAAAACGTATTTTAAAGAAAACATTTAATCATAATCGGAAAGACTAGTCATTGAGGCTTACTGATCCCTTATGGGCTTACCGTACTGCGTTTAAGACCCCCATTGGAATGTCACCTTATCGTCTAGTTTTTGGAAAGGCATGTCACATGCCCGTCGAGATAGAGCATATTGGGTTGTAAATCAACTTAATTTTTTGCTTGAAAAGCCAGGAGCTCACAGGAAGCTCCATCTCAATGAGTTGGACGAGATTCGTAGAGATGCATACGATAGTACTAAGGAGTATAAGAACAAAATGAAACCTGTGCATGATAGAAATATTTTAAGAAAGTCATTTTCTCCAGGTCAAAATTTTCTTCTGTATGATACCCGTTTGCATCTATTCCCCGGGAAGTTACGCTCTCGGTAGACGGGTCCTTTTTTATAGTTCGCAATGCTTTTCCTCACGGTGTTATTGAGATTGAGACACTGGATGGTAGTAGTTGTTCAAAGGTTAACGGACAAATATTGAAACCCTATTTGGAGCATTTTCCTACAGGTAATGTTGAGGAGGTCCCTCTGGAGGACCCTGTTTACCTTGATTGACCATCAAGGATGAGTTGTACATTAGTAAGTTTTTGTAGGTTTTTATTTTTATGTCTTATTCTCCAAAGAAGGATTGTTACTCTTCACCCAGGTACTATCTTTCTAGCTTACCTATCTATTCCTCTAGTTACCTATATTTTTGGTATTGCACTAAGTACAAATTTTGGCTTACATGACAGTTCAAAATCCTTAATCATGACAGTTCACGAATTAACTGTCACAAAAGAATAAGCTACGAGATATAAGCGACAGTTTCTTATCAAAACTCACACTAATAATGGTACAAAATCGTGAAAGTTTATTAAATGTTACCTAATAATTATACGATGACAGTTTTTGTAGAAAAATATTAGTGTACATTGATGTATAATAACAGTTATAGACTGTTACTATTCTTAAGCTATTCCAACTGTTTTATATACGAAATGTTATAGAAGTGTATAGTTATAGATGACTGTTTCTTTTAATTATCATCACTTTCATTTATAGTGACAGTTCGGATCCAAAACAGCTGCTACTCATATAATTTATCATAAAACATTCTCAAACATATGATTATTAGTTTTAGTTCTTAGTTATTTTTTCCGAAGAGTGGGCTAGCTGTACTATGGGAGGTCTGTTAGTGGGTCTTCTCGCCTCTCATCTTATTTAACTTAAAAGAAGATATCTCACCCAAAAAAATCAGGAAAATCCCATCTCAAGATTTCTCACCCAAAAAAATCAGGCAAATCCCATCTCTCTCTTCTCTTGGTTTTTTCTCTTACCAAAATCTGGGTTTGCTTCAATCAACACAAGCTTTGTTGTTAGGTTAGGGTAAAGGAAAAGAGGATTTTCATTTACTCTTATGTATTTTAGATCTGGGTTTTATATGCTCTAAATCTCTGAATCTTTTTTTGTCAATCCTCAATCAAATCTAGGGTTGTATAAATCGTTTAAAAATAGCAAATTAGAAAAAATGGCAGCAGCATCTGGAAGAACTGGAGTTGTTAACGGTCTCATTATTAAACTTCATCTCATTGGTGATAGCGGCAAGTCTTTCTTCTACTTCTCTATTTCTACTTTTTTGAAAATTAGCCCAGGAATTAAGTTTTTTTTTATTTCATTTTGTTACCGGTGTTTTAATCAAGTATGATTTCATCAAATTGAGTGACTGTGTGGATCATATTATTATTTTTAATTAGTTACTTGTCCTTCTGATCACCCATTCAGTTTCCTAATCTGAAAGGGTGTTTTTGGGGTTACTACCATTTTTCTATACGTTTTTCCTTTGGAGAATAGATTGAGCAGATGATAAGTTATTGCCAATAAAATTAAGATCATTTATTACTCTTCAAAGTTGTTAAACTTAACAATTGTTACCTTGGATTGCTCTTTCGCAGATACAATGGTCATGCACCTGCAACTACAATAGGACATTAAGAATCTACACGCTTGAGACAATCATGAGATCGGAAGTAAGTATGTTGCTCTCCTTAAGTTCATTTCCAAAGCTGTTTTACAACTTAAAAGACTAAAAATGAACCAATCATATACCTTAGATTTAGCTTCAAACCCTTTCTTTAGAGCATCATTAGAACTAATTTTAAATCTTTTATGTTCTCTACCACATTGAGTCTCTTCTAACAGGATAACAATGAAAAAAAGTCAGAAAACAAAGTAAATAAGTACTTGAAATCAAAGTAAGAAAGTACTTGAAATGTATAAATGAAAATTTTTCATTCATTTAACAGCGAGAACATAGTTATGGTTTCTCGCAATGTTGAAACGTAAATTTTCCCAGCGTGAGTGAACTGGCTATTCCTCAACCTAGGTATGAGTATATATTTGATTGATTTATGCAAGTGAAGATATCAAGTTCATTAAGAATGAGAGAGAACCTTTACACCATGCATAATATTAGAAAGCCTACTGGACTCCACAATGATTGGAAGTAAGGTAAGATCCTTCTTTCCCCTGCTTCCCTTTTCAACTGTGTAGTATCCTTTACCAATCAGTTCACCTGAAACATCAAAAACAATGCACAAAGCCATATAAGATCTAAATATATATAGGCACTAAAGGTATGGTCATGTAACCATCTAATTGTCTTTTGATTTTTCATACTTTCATTTCCAAACATTATAACAATACATCTCTTTCTCCATAATTATTTTGGTCCTCATTTAACTAACTCGATTGAATCTTTTTGCAGTTTAAATAAACCGATAATACACCTGATAAAATGATCTAGGGTTTGACGTCTTCGAATTATCATGGATTCCTGCAGGAAGGTAATTTTAAATCAGTTTATATACTCATTTTATCTGTTTTCTTTGTTTATTTCGCTCAATTTCAAATATCAAAGGTTTATTCTGATTTTAGTTGCATCTGTGTTCATTTTTTGGTTCTTCAACTTCTAACCCAATGTTTAATTTTATATTAAAGAACTATCTTCTGAACTTTAGGCTTTATGTATGATACCCATGTTAATGTTTGTCGATACCATATGAACAGTGAATCATTAGAACCTAAAACTGTGCGCAAGGCTGAATTCCATGACTCAAGAACAATACCAATGGTCTTAATGCAATTAATCTTCTCCGATTGCAATCCTTTTTTTTATGTTGCAATTTATTATCTATTCTTTTTCATTATCGAGTATGGTTAGTCATGGTTTGTAGTCTCTAAATTGTAAATTGGTCTTTTTGTGTGCAGGTTCACAAAATCATAGGTCTATTTAATGTGTATTATGCATGCTTGCAATGGACAATGTAATACTTTACTGTATTATGAATAGAAATTGACAGCTATAACCACCAGCAAATGACTATATTCTTTCGTCAATTCTCTATCTAATAAGAGAACTTCACGTGTAGCCCTGACAGGTCCTTTCTACTAATCATAAAACCATAAAATTTCTATATTCAATATTTTTCATTCTAGTGCACTACTAGTCTATAGTACATTTCTCACCACGGGCACACACTAGAAACCAAAATTGACTTTGTTTCTCATAATAACTTTAACTTTATCATCTAACAATTATCCACCTCTTCGGAAAATTCAAATACAACATACTGCCCTGTGAATCTCTGTGTTATTGTATGTTTTCACTTTTTGTTGTTCCTGTTTTTCCAACATAACTATTTTCTTTGATGTATATATAGGTTCAGAATGGATAAATCCTGGATAGGTAAAGATTGGTTATCAACAGAATACACCAAGGGGGTTGAGGCCTTCTTGAAATATGCCACAGATCATGTTGTCGAAGCTGGAAGTCCTGGTTCCATATTATGTCCATGCAGGTTGTGTATGAACGGTAAAGCACCATCGGTGAATGAAGTGAGAATCAATCTGTACGTCAAGGGCATCAATCATTAAATACAAGATATGGGATTCACATGGGAAGAAACACCTGGTGCTGATAATACCAAATCACGGACTTCATATATTGCCGATGTTCAGTTTGAGTTTGGATATTATGAAGATGATGAGTTACCGGATGATGCTGCAGCAACAATTGCATTGGTTCAGGATATACACGAAGAGTTTATAGAAATCCAGATAATTTTCAAAAGTTAAAACAAGATGCGGAAAAACCACTTTATCCTAACTGTGAATCCCATACAAAGATGTCATCATCGCTTAAGCTCTTTAACATGAAGAAAAAGGCGGATGGTCTGATAAGAGTTTCTCAGAATTACTGAAAGAGTTAAAAAGTATGCTCCCACCGGATAATGAATTTCCTGCGTCTCTGTACGAGGCTAAGAAAACTCTTATGGCATTAGGAATGGAATATGAAAAAAATATATGCATGTCCCAATGATTGTGTGCTTTACAGGAAGAATTACAAAGATGATGATTTTTGCCCGACCTGCGGAGTTTCAAGATGGAAAGAAAAGAAGGTGCAATCAGACGCAAGTAAAGGGGTTCATGCGAAAGTGATGTGGTATTTTCCACCTGTACCTAGATTTAGAAGGTGGTTTGGATCACCAGAGACATCAAAATACATGATATGGCATAACCTTGAAAGAGTTCCAGATGGTAAACTACGTCATCCTGTTGACTCTCCTGCATGGAAGCAAGTTGACAGTAAATGGCCAGAGTTTTCCCGATAACCCCGAGATTTACGGTTAGGTATTTCTACTGATGGGTTCAATCCAAACAGTAGTTCAATTGGTGGCAGTTATAGTTGTTGGCCTGTTATGTTAGTTACTTATAACCTTCCACCTAGCTTGTGTAGAAAAGAAAATTCATTATGTTAACGATGTTGATATCAAGTCCTAAACAGCCTGGAAAAGATACTGATGTCTATTTGTCCCCTCTCATTGAAGATTTGAAGAAACTATGGGAGGAAGGAGCTGAAGCTTACGATGCCTACAAAAAAGAGAAATTCAATTTCAGAGGCGTACTTCTATGGACGATAAATGACTTTACTACATATGGTAATTTTAGTGGTTGCCCTAAAGGAGGATATAATGCTTGTCCAGTTTGTGCTGACCGTACTTCTTCTATTATGCTTAAAAACTCCTAGAAGAATGTTTATACCAGTCACAAAAAGTTTCTTCCGAGAAAACACAAGTTTAGAAAGGAGAAAGATGCTTTTAATGGTCACAAGGAGTTAGACCCTACTCCAAAACCTTATTCTAGTGAAGAAGTATTCAGTCAGGTTGAAATGATAGAGAATTTATGGGGAAAGAAAGTGAAAAATAAACCAATCTACTGGAAGAAGAAGTCGATATTCTTTGAACTTGAATGCTGGAAGTACTTGCTAATTCGACACTGTTAAGATGTCATGCACATAGAAAAAAACATATGTCAGAGTTTTGTGGGGACATTACTGAACATACCCAAAAAAACGAAAGATGGTTATAATGCTCGTAAAGACCTTGAATATTTGGGGATGAGGCCTGAATTGGCGCCTAAAGAAAACGGAAAAAAGCCTATGTCCCTCTTGCATGTTTCAAGTTAATAACAGAAGAAAAGAAATTTTTTTGTAAAACCTTGTCTGAGTTGAAGGTTCCCGAAGGTTACTGTTAAAATCTGAAAAACCGGGTATAGATGTCGGATTTGAAGTTGTATGGTCTAAAGTCGCATGATTATCACGCATTTATGCAAGAAATTCCTCATTTAGCTATACGATCCATTTTGCCTAAGCATGTGCGATATGCTATAATCAGATTATGCTTTTTTTTTCAAAGAAATCTGCACCAAAGAGGTTGATGTCAATCACCTGACAGAAGTACAGAATGACTTGGTAGTTACCTTATGCTTATTAGAAAAATATTTTCTTGCGTCTTTTTTTGATAACATGGTTCATTTAACCGCGCATCTAATTCGAGAGGTTAGATTATGTGGACCAGTTTGCTTCCGATGGATGTATCCTTTTGAAAGATTTATGAAGGTTCTGAAAGAATATATTCGAAATCGGAATCGTGTAGAAGGCTGCATCGCTGAGGGCTATATTGTTGAAGAGGCGGTGGAGTTTTTCTCTTACTACTTAAAGATGGTAACCATCGGTGTTCCTGCAGATAGGATGGCTGAAAAAAAACAAAAACGCGGAGAGTACAAGACTTATTTCTGAAGGGAATCCGTTATCCACGCTTAAGCAAGTTCAAGTCAGTGACACATTGCTGAACCAGGCACACCAAACTGTACTGAATAACACAACAGATGTGCAGCCTTACATTGCGTAAGAATTATACGATTCGACTTTGTTATACTGTATTTGAAATATATGGGTTACTAAATAGATATTTTCTGATTCATATTTCAGGCTACACAAGGGGCATTTGAGGGAAGAGTCTTCGTAAAAATCCAAAGAATGGCTGTTGAAAGAGCATAACCGAACATTTAGGGATTGGCTAGAGACAAAAGTATGTATAGTGCTTTATCTTCTTTAATTTTGTATAATTGTTTTCATGGTGTCAAACTAACCTTACACGCTTTAGAAACTGTACAATATTAGCATACATATGATGTGATAAGTAGGGCTGTCAATGGGTACCCGGTTACCCGGTTTCTGATCCTCATGTTAGACCCATTAGTTTGCAGCAATTGTCCATGTATCAATCTTAAGCTTACACCTCATGTTAGACCCATTAGTTTGCATCAATTGTTCTTGTTTTGATAAGTATGTGAGTAGTGACTACAGATCTACAATCTAGGTACCACACTCTTTGTTTACCATTGAAGCATTTGATTGCATAAGATGGATCCTCATTAGCGGCAAAATTAGCTACAGAAATAGTAAGTATACATATTATATTTCAACTTCTTGGGCTCCAATATAAGAATGTATTTTCGAGTTTTTTCTTTGACATGTATGGACCGCGGATGAGAACAGTTTGTTAGTAACCAAAACCTGACATGGTCTATTTATCAACAGTTTTCCCTGGAAGTGTAAGAAGAAAATTATGAATTTCTTTGTTTGTGCTGTTAAGTACATGATATTGAAGTTAGACCTGGTATTCGTGGTTCCAGGATCTGTCCTACTTTTCTTGAGAATAATAAATAGAGTTTGTTCCCTACTCTCGTTGAACATTAGCTTTCAAAATGATTATCCTCTACAACTTCACTACCGACAATTATCTTGGACCCTACATGGTTTCAAAATTTTATTTGACTTATGATTCTCCGTCATTTTTCAACTAAGGTTCCAGCTATTATGCTGGCACTTCTGTACCCAAATGTCTACAGCTTCTTTGTCCGTGTGAGTTCTTTAGAATTTATGCAGTCTATGAAACTCAGTTAGAATTTCTCCACTTCTTCTAACCTATGGCAAGAGGTTTTGGTCAAGGCAGATGCAGCTGCCCTGTGCTCTTTCTTGCTGTTAGAGGTATTGGTTTATGGTAAAGGCACTGCGGCGAGAGGTTTTGGTGCTCCAATTAGTACTTAATGAAATTCAGTTAGACTCTTAATGTGTTTGATCTTACCCGGAACTGCTGTACTTAGTTTTTGATGGGCTGATCGATGGTATCTCTTAGTCCACATCGTAGTTTACTCATCAATTTCTCAAACAATTTCATATATGAATTTTTTGATTATTTTTAACCTTTTAATCTGATTTGCAGGTCGAAAAAGAACTACAAAATCCAAATCATGATATTTCGACAGAATTAGAATGGATAGCATGTGGCCCAAGTCACCACGTATACAAAGTTGAAGGATATGAAGTTAGTGGTTATCGTTTTCACCATGTCTTCCAGTTATGTACAGTCGTATTGGTAGATATGCTTGTGGGGTGTTATATTTGGGAAGTTAATAATTACAATACTGTGTAGTGTTGGAGAAGGATCATTAATGTTACCTGAAAAATTAATATTTAGTTGTACATCCTAACATTTATTATGTGGTTTTCTAGTAATGGATAATTCAGCGTCTAGTTCAGAGCCTGATTCAGAGCCTCATCTAGAGAACAATACAAACTGTATTGAGAAACAACGTAAGATAATTAAATTTTTATTTCAGAACGTCAAGTACCTTCGAGGAACCAGATTTCTTATATCTTTTTTTGTTTGTGTTTGTGTACTTATTCTTGATAATAATGATTTTTTAATTGTAGGTAAAAATAAACCTCGAAGTATTACGAGGTTACCGCTTCTCGCTAGTGAGAACATACTGAAGAAGAAACAAATACTTTTGAATGAAGACGGTCTACCAAAAGTAAGGGGACAAGCTAATTTGAAAAGCTACATGGGAGTTATAGCAAGGGCGCAGATCCCAATAGACACCGACTCCTAGAAATATGTACCTCTTTCAAAGAAGGATCGACTGTGGCAATTAATACAGGTATTTGTATGAATGAATATCAAATTTTATACACAGGTATTTTTGTGAATGATATCAGATTTTATGTGTATTACATGTTATATATTAATATGTTTCTTGTATCAACGTGTTTAAACTGCTTGTGTTAGGAGTCGATTTGAAGTCGAATCAGGTTTGAAAAAAACTTTGCTTAGTGGATATGGAGAATTGTGGAGAAACTTTAAGTCTAGACTCATACAGCAAATTTGGAAGTACAAGGATCAACCTCATAAACTCAAGAAGCCCCCAACAGAATATCCACAAATTAAGCAACAACAGTGGGATAGATTTGTGAAGTCCAGATTGAGTGAAGAGTTTGAGGTGTGCATATATATACTTTCTTTTAGTTGTTTCCTTGTTAAACTTTTTCCCTTATAGCCCTTAAAGCAAGTTTGTTTGTGTTTTAAAGGATATACATGAAAAACAATTAGAGAAAATATCAAAAAATATTTACAACCACCATTCTGGCCGTAATGGTTACGACGGGCTAAAGGAGATATTAGTACGTAATTGTTTTTATTATTATCGTTATCTTGTAATATGTAACTAGCTATATCTTTATCTTTATTGTTCATCCATTAAATTTCAAATGAGCAGATAGAGAGGGGTGACTACACACCAGATGAAATTGATCGAGGTGTAATGTTGAAGGAAGCCTGAGAGTGTGATGGAGAATACAAAGATGAGGCGTGTAAACAAAAGGGAGACGAAATTGTAAGCTTTCTTACATATGTAGGATGAGATTGAAAAGAGACATAAAGGTATGGTTTCTCTTAATTTACTTACTTTCTTCCTAATTTACAAATATTTTATGTTTGTGCAGGATGAGTTTGAAAAGAGACGTAAAGATGGGACAGTTGATGAAGATAGCGATATTGATGCGATAACTAAGATTTTTGGTCTTGAGCATCCAGGAAGAGTCATGGAAGCTGGCAAACACATCACTCCAACTGCATTCTTTGGTAAACGGAGAAGTCGCTTCAGCGTAACCAAGGCACGGTACAAGGAAGTCCTAGAGGAAAATAAGCGTTTGAAACTAGCAAATGTTGTATTAGAAAATGAGGTTCTAGAATCTCGACAAAGTCATCAGGTGATATACAAATTTAATTTTCAAAACCTATTCTGTTATGCAATCTTTTTCTATGTTTCTGCTTGAACTGTCTTTTCATTCAAAAATAAAGTAGGATGCAAAAACCCACCGAGTCCAATAGGCTTACCGATCACTGGACCTATGCACCTCATAGATATCGTCCCTTATCGATGTTTTCACAAACTCACAATCCAATACGGTCCTTCGATCCATCATAGTTTCGTCTAGGTTCACTGAATTAGTAAAAAAATGTCTTATGGAAAATGAACTAACATGTGGTTCAAGTATTGTAACCATCTTCATTGATTACCTCACTCAAAACTCTGCTGGCTTTGCTTTTTACTCATTTTGGGACTGTCTTGAGTTTTATCAAAGTTCATTCAGGGGTTTTTTGTACGTGTTATGTATAGGAAAATATATTTTTGATGCGATCATTAGGTACATTAGATATTATATTGACTCTCATATTTACTATTGATATTCTTTTCAATTTTAGTCATCTGTCGCATCTCGCCCCCATCTAGCTCAGCCAACTATGTCTCAATCGTCAAGAAGTCCCAAATTTCGAAAGGTAGATGTTACCATGTTTTTTATTACTCTATTGTGGCAATTTTTTTATTTTTTTCTTTTGTTACTCTAATTTTAAATCTTGTTGTGAGCCAACTAAATTTCTTTTCCAGAAATCTGTTACTGCTACTACAAGGAGTTCTGAAGTTGAGAAGGCATCTCACCCCCATCTAGCTCAGCCAACAATGTCTGAATCGTCAAGAAGTCCCATAATTAAAAAGGTAAATTTTTACCACATTTATTTGATTATTATTTTGTGGCCATTTTTTAATTTTTTTTCTTTTGTTACTCTAATTTTTAATCTTGTTGAGAGCCAACTAAATTTTTTTCTCCAAATAGTCGTTACTGCTACTACAAGGAGTTCTGAAGTTGAGAGGCATGCCTTAAAACATTTATTTTTTTTCCCTGCATGAAATGGTGTACATACATCTGAATTGTTTTTAATTATTTAACAGTTTCACCAAACTATTTCATTGATCTCATTAGTGATTTATTTTTTCGTTTTTAAATATTAGATTTCCTGTTTTCAGACAACAACTAATTCGTTACTAAAACAAATTGTTCCCAAGAGGAAGAGATCCGGGAGTGATATTTATCTCAAGTCTAAGCAGAAGAAGGTAACTAATTTTCCACTACCCAATATATAGCTTGGATGATTAGTTGTGTTCATTGTTTTACCATAATAGTTGATTAGTGGGTCTATTGATGCAATCTCATAATCAGGTTTCCGAATCTCCTACAGATACGTTTACTCAAAGATCTGGAATTGGGAAGGTAGTCTTTGATATATCCCATGGTTGACTTGTAGTATTTGCTTTATTTTTCTTTTCATTATTATTTTGTACAAACTAATTGGTCAATACATATAGGGCAAACCATGCAAGTTATTCATAGACTCTGATGAGGTTGCAGTTGGAAATGTCTTTGACACCACCAACAAAGAAAAGGTACATAATGTTGAGCTGGGTGAAGATAATTTCCATGTTCAGGTCCTGTCTGTTAAAGATCTTGAAGCATTAGTCCCAATACCAGTTGAAGATGAGATAGTAACCGTCAGAGATGCTCTAGGGACATACTTGGCGTGGCGAACTTGTAGTCGTAGAGGAAAAGGTATGTGGCTAATGTTGCATTGTATTCTTTGACCTGTTTTATTATTATCACTTTTTTATTTCTGGTCATGAATCTTATTCTGTAGGGTGAAGATACAACATCTCCTTTGGATTTCCTTGAGAAATTTTTGCATGATACAACTTGCCATTTAAAAAAATTAGGGGGGGAAGTTTTTGCTACAATAGAGGCCAATGTTTTCAAGACGGCAACCAATGACTCTGTATGTATTACAGAGGGCGATATCGAGAGTATCTGTAAACGAAAACTGCGGGCATCTGTTACTGATGTTGTTATTTACATCAGGTAATGGTAGACGTTATCCTCATATGTAGTAGTATAATCAGCGATGTATCTATCATAAAGTCTTATAACTTCACATGGCTCAATTTTCAGGTATTTGCATCAAAAAGTTCTCTCGACAAGAAAACAAAACAAGTTTACCTTTATGGATCCTACGGTAATAACTGCAAGTGCATCTAGTTCTTCAAAATTGACTTGTGATTTAGTAGCACGGATGGACAAAACAACCAAAGAACTTGTTTTCGTACCCTATGTGAAGAAGTAAGTATTGGCGTTAGTTATATGTTTCAATAGTAAGATTAAGCACACTTGTATTTGGTTTTAGAATGTCCTCACTTTTCATCTGTTGAAGAAGAGGATGTCTGAGTTGTCTCCTTTGGTGGTGTTTTAGCACATGACCCATATGTTTTATATGCATTCAATAAATATTTCCTTTATTTTGGACAAGTTTTGTGGTTGATGTAGGAAAATGGTTATCATACCCTAGGTATTTTTTTGGTTATTAGAAGACGTTATTAACTTTGGTTGTTTTGTACATTACAGCCATCATTGGGTCTTAATGGTTGTGAACTTGAGTATTTAAAAGGTATGGTGGCTGGATTCAAGGGGGACAGCAAGATAAAGAAATTGACAAAATCATGCAAAGGTCAATTACATTTCTCTTTTCATACTAATTTTGTATTGGCATTAAGTATCTTCATATTTACTTAAACTTATTGTCATCCAGGGTTGTGGAAGGATGCCTTAAAAAAATACATTCGAATGGTTCTAATGTGTTTTGTTTTCCACAAGTAAGCGCACTAACTTAATTGTGATGATAAATTGCTAAATTAAACATTATTAACCCATATATTGTATATTGCCTGAATATTAGCATATCCCGCTACATAAAAAAATTTGGGAATCTGGATTTTATGCATTGCAATTTATGAAAGAAATCATAGAAGGGCAGCTAAAACTGCATAGTGCAGTAATGGTAAGTACACTTTTGGAGTTTTCTTGTTTTCATTCTGATTTTCATCTTCTTAATTAGTTGTTGATTTTGGAACTTTGGTGTGTTTGTTGAAGGCTTTACATGAATGGGTTTTTTGCAAATGAAAAAATGAAAATGCCTTTTGCCAGAACTTGATATGTTTGTTATACCTCAAATGCAATATTGATGTGGTTGATTTATTGTGAAAATTTCCCCCTACTGGACTTCGATATCTATTATTTTCTTGTGGAGAGTGAGTAGTGCTGGCGGTGGGTTACAGAGATGGTGCAGGTGGTTTGTTGTTGGTGAATGGATGGTGCTTCTGAGTGCTTGGTTTGGTGGGTGTTGTTTTTGGGGAGTGAGTGAATGGAATTAATTAATGGTACTTTTTTTATGAAAATGCAATTTTTATTTTTGGTTAGTTACTTCAAACAGTACTTATTTTGTATTCTTTTTGCAGAGGAAGTCCGAGTACAGTGAAGGAGAGATCATGGAAGTACGAAGAGAATGGGTAAACCATGTACTGACGTTATTGGTGACATGAATTGGAAAGAGTAGATTGGGGACATGAATTGGCAGGAGTATATTTCGATCAACACTTCGGAAAATGGATGTGGTTTCCAACTTCACTATTAATTTCTTTTAGTTAGTACTAAGATTACTTTCATATCAAGTCTTTTGAATTATGTAGTACATTCTCTAGTTAACTTATTTTGTTTGAACTTACTAGTTCCAAGGCATACATGATCTGTTAAATAGTTTATTGAGTAATCTAATGGCAATTTTAATAAAAGCTAAATTATCTTTCCATAATTATCTCGATATTAATATCTGACTGAGCATGTCACCGCCAACTGTATCATGAACTAGTTGGCTACAAATTAGTCGTCACATAATAGGATTAATAATAAAAGTTTTATACAAAGTTGACTGTTCTATGACAGTTTTATTTAGAAAATGTAACTCATATTTGCCAACAATGACAAGTTTATAAAGAAACTTGTACTTTATTATAAGAAATTGAGTTACTGATGACAGTTTTCTTTAAAATATGTTACAATAATTTGTCAATAATGATATGTTTATGAAGAAACTGTCATCTTAGTCTAAGAAGTTAAGTTTTTAATGACAGTTTTCTTAAAAAAATGTTAAAGTAATTTGTCAATAATGAGAGGTTTACGAAGAAACTGTCATCTTAGTCTAAGAAGTTAAGTTTTTAATGACAGTTTTCTTACGAAAATGTTACGGTAAGTAGTAACAATGACATGGTTATGGAGAAACTGTCACCTTAGTAAAAGAAATTAATTTACCAATGACAGTTTTATTTAGAAAACGTTATTGTATGTTGTCAACAACGACAGGTTTATGAAAAAACTGACACTTATAGTCATGATTCTGTAACAGTTTTTTATATACCTTTTCGTAACATAGGCTTTAATAACAGTGTAATTATTTTTTTAAACTGTCACATAAATGTTTTGGTGGCAGTTTTTAACTGTCACATAAGCCCAAATTTGTACTAGTGAACATTGAGAACAATGTTAGGTTTAAGTTTGGGGGTAAGGGAGAAACTTTTAGTGAAATATGAAACTCCAAAGGCTAGAAACTTGCGAACAATTCAGGATGACACTAACCATTCTAGGTAGATGGAAACTTAGCTATTTGTCTATAGGAATTGGTGTGCATAGCTAGAATGGTCTATTCGTAAAAGGATGCCTAGCTCAAGTGTTAGAAATAACATGATAGTTGTTACCATATGTTGGAATCTATTCGACCATATCACCTTCTGTTTTGATTTTTACAATTTTTGTGTTTCTCTAAGTGATTTGACGGGGCACCAATATCGAAATGTTATCATCGTCAAGATGAAGTAGAGTGTTTGAGATAAATCCTCATTATTATATTATTTAGACCATTATTCAAAAAAAAATCGAGTATTGACATTTTGATAGCAATATGTGTGTGTGTTTTCATTGTCTCCGTCGCCTAAGCAAGCGTGGAACGCATGATCCATGAGAACTATAATGTAAGATGCTGATAAGGAGCATACGTTTGGATTCATTTGATCCAATCATGTTGTCAGTACATTAAAAATAATAAATAATTATTTTATATTCAATAAATCACCGCTGAAACCTTGTATATACCCAGCTGAGTTGATATTAGTATAAGGAGTACGACTAGTGGGAGCGTATCTCAATCCATTAGGATTCATCTTGGCACTGACCTTCAGACAAATATGGGAAACATCATTCACCTTACTCAACATGCGCAAACTTCCATCTTCTAGATCTTTTCATGTGATTGTACTTTGATAGATTTTTAGTATCGTGGTTGAATGACTATTTAAGTAGAGTTTTGAATTCTTGTATAAATTTTAGTATGTTGAGTGCAAACTCGTGTACAACAATTGGACTCATATAGGGTAATGATTCCCATAGCTGAAGAATTTAGTATGCCAACTAAATAGCTTGTTTAGTGTCTACCCTCGATCGTTCATAAATAACTAGAGTTTGAAGTAAAGGTTGTGTGGGTATATCTCTTATAAACCCTCACGGGACTAAGACTCGTCCACTAGGGACACTTAGGGGTTTAAAGTCTTATTGCACACGCTAAGTGCAATCGTGATGCCTGCGAAAGTGAGAGGATTTTCATTTTCTAGATTAGATTTGCTCGAGGACTAGCAAATAATCAGTTTGGGGGTATTTAATAGACACGTTTTTGTGTCTTAATTGTTCTCATACTTATATTGTTTTTTCTCAATTTTTGTATTAAAGTTATTATTTCTATTGTATTTGTAGGTATTTTTGAAGAATAAACTCTTATGGAAAAATGGGCTTAAAAAGTTATAAAGACACCCAGAATTGATAAAGGAACCCGCGCAGTGAATAGGGGCACCCCCTTCTTCTGGATCGAGTTTAAGAAGGATTCAAACACTTTTTTCTATAGGGATGGACTTTTTAGGGTTAAGCAAAGTTGTTGTGGATGGTTAATCAATCAATACAGGGCCTAATCATCGAGGTGGAGTTAAATAGGGCAAGAAAAATATTTTTCGGGATTTTTAGTTATGATTGAGAAGTTTGCATGTGTTTGCTACATGTTTAACGTCATCTGAGACGTGAAATCAACGCGATTGGAGTGTGTAAACCACCAGGAGACGCGTGAGGGAGTTAAACAGGGAAATTATTCTCGAAAATTGGTAAGAAAATAATAAGAAGATATTTGGCATTTAATCAAGATTTTGAGGTTCTGTTGAGTATTTAAAGGGTTTTGAAGATGTTTAGAAAGGGAGAGAGTTTAAGGAGAGCTCCGGAGACGAAGAGGAGGCATCCAGAGAATTTTTTCTCTGCTGCTGCTGAAAAACACGAAGAACAGAGGCTACGGCAACGTTTTCTTCAACCTCTCAGCCACGGTTTTTTCATCCATTTGCACGAATATCTTCGTATTTGCAACATTTATCTTCAACTGCAACGGTTATCTTCAACCCATTTGCAACGTTTATCTTCAGCCTTGCTCCAGTGAGTCTGTAACGCCTATAAACGTTGCAAACTTATTGTTTTCTTTATTTTTCTCATTTTTCATCATTTGTAAACACTTTGAGCCATGAACCATAATTTTTAGCAAATGATTAATATGAGGAGTTAAACCCCATTTCTGAGGCGACGGAGGAAGCTATTTTTCCAAAAATTATGTGGTAATATTTATTTAATTAATTTATGCAATTATTTTATGATTATTTACCTTGGTTAAAAATTGATTTAATGATTTTTATCAAACAATTGTGATTTCTTTTGATGGTACATGCTTGGCCTAGGTTTTTGATGTTCCATGCTTTCGTTATATAATTGTTATTTTAAAAATCTACTTGTTGCAATATTTTAAATCAAAGTAAACGTAAGAATTGCATAATTATAATTATTGAATTAAATCACTTTAAAAATTGGGAAATAGTGAAATCTTAGCCTCAGTTTTTTCTCAATCTTGTTATCAATTTTATTTGAGTTTTTCTATTTTTAGTCTTAGAAACTAGGTTTAAATCCAAATCTTCACAAGTCTTAAACGAACTTTTCTTACCACTATCACAAAACCATCAAAGGACTGTAGAGATCTTCTACTCCAAAATGTACTTGATACTCCGGCGGTCTGTTAGAGGTCTGCTAATAAGGCCATAGTCTTTGAAAAATTTTCTATAATATCTTGTGAGTCCCATAAAAACCTTAAACTCCTTCAATGTAGTTGGTAGAGCCCATTCAGTCATGATCTCAATTTTTGCTGGATCAGCCATGACATCATCCGCAATAATGATGTGTCCTAGATATTCCAATTCCTTTTGACCAAAACATCATTTAGAGAACTTTGACCAAAAGTTGATGATGTCTTAAGATTTCCAAGGTAATTTACAGATGTTGAACATGTTCCTCCAAGCTTGAACTGTAAATTAGAATATCATCAAAGAAAACAAGGATGAATTTCCTTAAATGGTCTTGAAATACCTCATTCATGAGAGCTTAAAAAGTGGCAGGTGCATCAGTGAGACCAAAAGGCATGACTTTGAACTCATAGTACCCATGATGAGTTATGATATATGTTTTATGGATGTCAGCATTGTTGAGCTCCTTGAAGTTCATCCAGTATTTCATCTATGATAGGAGTTTGGAACTTGCCTTTGATAGTGAGGCTATTAAGTTTCTATAGTCCACACAAAACCTCCAAGTGTTATCTTTCTTTTTGACCAATAATATGGGTGCAATAAAAGGGATGTGGCTAGGATGAATAATACCAGATGTTAACTTCTCTTTGACTAAAGCTTCCACCAGAGATTTTTGAATATATGGGTATTTGTAAGGCCTCAGTTTAGTTTGGAATGGAATCTGGTTTGAGAGGTACTGTATGACCAAACTTATTTGAGGTGGTAATTGAGTAGGATCAGAGAAAACATCAGGGAAAAGATTCAAATGGTGGAGAGCTGAGGTGGTATTGGGGAAAAGGAAAAAGTGGTGGATATAGAAAAAAGTTGTACAATGACCCCATGTGTGTTTTTACTGAAAAAGGACTTAATTGCATTGCCAATCATAGACAATAGAGAAGATTTACCTTGACTAACAGTGAGGCAGATTTTCCTGCCTTTGTGTTTGAAAGTAATACTTAGCTTGGATAAATTAAAATTAACATCCCCAAGTTTCTTTAGCCAATCTGCTCCAAGCACCATATCACAGCCACCAAGAGGAAGTAATCTTAATGGAGAACATAAATGATATCCTTGCATACTTCATTCTAATTTAGAATAAACTCCAGAGTTGACCGTCCTATCTCCATTTGCAACAGTGACTAACATATGTGCAGTAGGTTCCACTACACAATTCAAAGTCTTGGCCAAAGTACAATCAATAAAACTATGAGTACTCCCTGCGTCTATCAAAGCTGAAATAACATGTTTCTTAAGCAACTCTGAAATTCTGATTGTTTCGCCATTGACTTGACCAGTAATGGCATGTAATGAAATTTCCATGTCAGATTCTACTGGTGAAGGTTCTTCTTCTTCAATGTACTCCTCATTAATTTCTTCAGGTTCTTCTTGTGTTGTAGCATCCACCATAAATAATTGTTATTTGGTACACAAATGGCATGGTCTATAGACTTCATCACAATTGTAACAAAGACCTTTTTCCCTTTTATGTTTAACTTGTTTAGGTGTCAGTCTTTTAATGAGAGGAGTGGTTCTTGGTGGTGGTTGTGGTGGTTTTAGTGAGCATTGTGTTGTAGTGATGGGATTATGAGGAAAATTTGGGAGTTGAATGGCCTGGAGGATGAGAAATTTTTAGTGAAAGACCTGGTATGGTTTTATGATGTTGATGTTGCACAAGGACAATTTTTTCTTGTATTTTGAAAGTGCAAAAGCACGCAATAGGGATACAGGATGAAAAGGACAAATTGTTGAATTTCTTCTTTAAGGCCTCCAATAAAATTACCCACAAAATAACGCTCAGGCAGTTCGGGGTGTTCACTAAGCAAAAGTGCTTTTGGGTATTCAAACTCTTCAAAATATGCATTAACAGTTGTCTTATGAGATAACTTGTTAAAAGTACCCATAATATTCTCCTCAGCAGGGTTTTCAAAACGAAGACAAACATGTTCAGCTAATTCAACCTATGAAACAATAGTTTGAAATGATTGAAGATTTAAAAGCTATTTTCAGCCTTACCATCGAGATGCAAAGCAGCCATTTGTACTCGTTGTGATTCCTCCTTGATGTTGTGAAGTAGAAAGTATCGATTGCACTTTTGAACCTAGGATTTTCACCATCAAATCTGGGAAAATCAAGTTTAGGCATACGAAAATTGGTATTTTGATCTCGACCCCCAGGGTGAAAGTTGAAAAACAGATCCATTATCATTTGTGTTTCTGGTGTTTGAAGTTTCTCCTCCATCTAGATCTTCGACTTGAAAATTCCTTCTGGGAAAAAAAATTCCCATATATTCTTCCATTTGCTTTTGGAATTGATCTCTGGTCATTACTTTATCAATCTTTTCACTCAGGGAATTTACCTGAGTTTGAACAGAGTTGATAAGAGTTTTTTGTTTGTCGAATTTGTCTTATAACTCCTTGCAAGTTGGATTCCCGCTTCCTCTCATGGTGAATCAGGAAAGAACGGCAACAACCAAAGGATAAGAAAAATAACTCTCCATCCTCACGGAATGAGCCTTCTAGTTCAAAGAACACAACCGAAAAAATAAAAGTTCTATTTGGTTTTGATTAATGATATGATTCCATTTTAACACCTGAATCCTTATACATTTATAGCAGTAAACCCTATCTCGAGACCTACCTCTCTTAACCTGACACATGGCTACATCCTAGTGACTCAAATGATTACACTAACTACTACATTTTAGCTAACGACATATATAATATAAAGGCACCCTTGATAAAGGCACCCAGCTACATGACAGATAATTCCAATCCTACTGTTTCAGTTACCGAAAAATGGCCATTCAAATGCATTAAGTTTAAGAAGCCGAAAGAAATTACTTCTTGGTTCTGGACAACTACGGTTAATATCAGGATCGGATTCATAGATCTCTAACCTTTCTACCAGCTTCAGTGCTTAACTTATGTCTCGACTTCTTAGAACTATCAGACCGGGTTTCGACTTTGGTAGACCGGGATCTTCACAGACATGACATGATCAACGTGAATGATGAGCCAAAGGCTCTAGAGCTGTCTCCATCTCTTGGTAGTGGATAAAGATGCATATACTCTGAACTGTGGTCCAAGTTAATATTAGTCTCGACAACTTGGCCATACTAGAGAACAACATTTCTTACGGTACTGCCAACGACTGTTGTTCTCTTAACCATAAGATGCTCTAAGAGCTGTGTGAATCCTAATATATAAACATAAACTTAGAGATTTGCTTCGTAATTTATCAAATCAATTTTCTTAGTTCCCACTCATTTCATCATGAGTTCCAAGAATAAGAAGCGGAATAATAGACTATCAACTGATGAAAAATATGAAGAACATAACATAATGTGTAAACAAAAAGGAAATTTACTTATTATGAACTCAGTAGCCATGAGAGAAACTTACAAGTGGCCCTTCAAGAAATTTAAAAAGAATTGAGATCTGTTTACAGAAACATTATGCATTTCCTCCTTCCTCTCTCGCTGTCTTCAAGGGGTCTATTTCCTCTGCTAAAATGGACAAGACCCTCTACAGCAACAACAACCTTCCATTTTCTCTCATTGAAACTCTCTCTGTAATTCTAATCTATTATATTACATACATTAATTGTGGCTATACTGATACCTATAAAACAAACACTAACACACCATTTTGCTTAGCAAAACGATTCCTTTCAGAGTTTGACAGGTTATACACATTTAGAATGTCGAACTCCATAAAGCATTCTCACCTTCCCCACACCGCCTGTGAACTTCCTTGATCCTGTCATGAGATCTACAAATCCCACTACAGCTCCAGTCGAAAGAAGCAATGCAAAGATTGCCTGCTTGAGCTTTCCATTCACAATCTAGAGAAAAACAGGTATACAGGCGCCATTAGTTTATTCAAATGATGATAAAGCATTAATAGAATTTCATGAGAACGAAGATATGTCTTACCTGGTGGGGTACCACAACAGAGCCTGCGATCATCAATGTGCTCCACATCTAGACCAATAAACCAAGCTCCTAACGAAACATCTTCATTTGCATACTTGTGTAGCATGTGTCTGGGTTGATCAATGTTACTTTATAAAAAGAACCGACAAGAGATTTGATAATGTAAGAGCAAAGAAAAACAGAAGGCACTTACCGGTTAATGGATATATATCTGGCCAAATCATTTGAGATTGCATATAACTGACCAGTAGCATGGCGGAAATATTTGTTGCCTTCCTCCCCGAATTTCCAGTACTCAGGTTCATGGTATCTGACTCCCCTGTTTCCATAATAAAAAAAAGGAAAAAATACTTAGTAATTTCCTACTGTGAACCTCCTCAACGACTGAAAAGTGTCAGATGCAGTATCTTACTTGTGTGCGAGGACCGGGCCGGATTTCATGCACCCAATGTACACCCGTTTCTTCGACTGATGCATAGCTAACATTGTTCCAAGTGTTCCTGCAACATTTTCCAAGTAGATAAACACAACTTTAGTATGGAAAAAAAATACAGTATGCATAATGTATGTCCAAAATGTTTCATATACCAAAACCAATGTTTGACACCCCTAATAAATGAAAATGTCCTCAAATTGACAAACCAGCAAACTGATAAAAAACAGGCAAGAGTAAGATTGACTATCAAAAAATTACACAGGATGATCAGCACGTGTAATTAAATATCGAAGTAGTTAACCTCAATTTAGGTATATAACTGGGTACAAGTGCAAATCACCAAGTGAGACCCTCAAAATCCTGAAACAACATTTCTTCAAATATGAATATAAGTGCAAAACGAGCTGCCACCTAAATAGCATACCTATATTTACGTGCACATCATCATCGACCTTGATGTAAAACTCTGCATCCCACATAGAAAAAGCAGTAGCAAAATAATTTTTAGTCTTAGCAGATAACTCAAGATACCCTTCAACATGATCCTGCTCAGTGTAATCAAACATGAAAAACAGGCGATCAGTATAAGAATTTTTCTAGATCAACCAACAGCATGAAACCTTTTTATAAAGTACAAGCTCATGTGAAAAATACATTATAATCAAAAACAGCCAATTAAGAGATAAGTTGAGAATTGACCAAAGTAAAAAACGAGTTATAAAGCCCTACCAGCCTAAGGAAGTCCCCATGTTTTCTCTCCTCTGCCTCCATAGCTTTGTCCAGGATACCACCATAAGTGGAGCTGGCAATGACACAAGTAACAAGAATTTGAAATTAATTTCTGTTGTTGTAAAACTTGAGACAGTCTCCCATCATATAGAACAAGAAAGATGGCAGCAGTGAGGCACAAAAAAATCTCATTCTTCGATACGATAAAAAAATGAATGTTAAAACTGGGCGAAGAAACAAGTATACGGCCCTTAGTTTCTCCAAAGCATTACCATGCATTGTGGATACATATGTTCCAACCAATATAGGCTCATCCATGCTATTATCAGTATTTTACACAATTTTCAGTTTCTTAATAAACTTTTAACTAGGTCTGACGTATTTCCTCTGTGAATACTAAGAAGTTTTTCTAGTGACGCCTTTGAAAAAACACACTTTGTTTTAGCATACTGTTATCACTTATCAGTTGCAACTCTAATAACCACTCCCATTCCTCGAATGGAAAACTTCTGACATAGTTTACAAGGCATTAAGCTCCTAAAGTGACAAAGATATTCTTATTGGCTCAATTCCATTTAGACATGATCGGCAGAGTATCAGAATGATATACTGTAACTAAAAATGACGAAAAATTCATCATGAAGGGAGAAAAAGGAAAACAGAAGATGTGATCCATATATGTGTGAAGCTCACAAGGCATGAGAGAGTCCTTGCGAAAATGTTAAAAGAGCCGTTAGAACTGAGAGGTACCAAGAAGAAAGAAGTAAGCTTGCCCTCTAATAAGATCAAGGCTAAAAAATGCCCCACCTGTGGCCAATAACAAAGCGAATAATGATACCCTTCTCTTCCTCCAGGCGCTTTCTTTTATCACCTAACGTATTAGTATACAATTTTGAGTAAGAATAAAAAACACACTTTGACAAATCAAACTCAGAAAATGAACTACCAGAACAACAAAAACAGAAATAAAACCAGTATTTGCATACAGACCATATGGCATCCACGTAGCACGAACTGAATCTCTCCGTTTTCTGCTACTAAAAGCAGTATTTATTCCGATAACCATTAAATATTTTCTTTTCCCAGTTGATTCGATATCATTCAGACCTTCTGATACAGGAGAACCATTGAGTACAGACTCTTCTGTTGCCCTCGCAACAGCTATTTCCATCTCCAGATTTGAAATTGTGTTATCCAACGCCCTGCACCCCATATTCAATGACAATCTTTATGTCCAAATTATTTAGCAGATAATAAAAGGCATCATAGCACACTGAAACCCAGCTAAGTAAGTATGGCCGCATGGGTTAACTTACTGCACAGCATCATTACTGTCCTCCCCTAGATTATCCCGTGGTTCACGCTTCAAATCCCTCTAATAAAAACAAAAGCAAATATGTTACTATAGCCAAAAAAACATCTAGAATTCTAGATTTATTTTGTCACTAAAAATCTAAGATATGAAAGTCACTCTTCCTTAAAACATACACATCTGAAGTGAAATGAAATTGAAATACAATGAGAAAAAGGGGACTCACAAGCTTTGTTATGCAACCATCTGAATCCCGATTTATCTTTTCCATCATACCCACTGTCGATGTAGTTCCATTTCCATCAGGAACATCCCACATCCTATTACATATTGCAAATGTCATTTATAAGATTATATGAAACCAGTTGTTTAAAATTACAGTGGCAGTATACAACACTTTGGAATATATATATGTGTGTGTGTGTGTGTGTCTGTGTGTGATTCGTATAGGGGTAGGATCCCTTGACATGGTTAGCTTGACACTACTTATACAATTTGGCGCTTTTTCTTTCGTGGCATCCAAATCAATACATTTGAAGCTAATTTTTTTCGGTGAATTAACTTCTTATTACGTACCACGTTCTCACAACAAAATAAGCAATTATGTTGATAATTAATGATTGAAATCAAACAGGTGGATGGTAAGGTTACACATAATGGATGCGCTAATATTTTGTGAGAATGTCGTGCCAGATGAAATGAACATTCACCGAATTCATTTGGGCGCCACGAAAACGAATAGCGTCAAAATGTAAGTTAGTGTCAACTAACCATGTCAAGGAATCCTACCCCTTAAAATAGATGTGAGATAGTACTGACTTCAAGAGTTCAAAGCTCAAATTTCAGAACCAATATCAAACTGATTTTTTTTATGTAAGACAGTACTGATAGAACAAAATGGGAATCATGCAGTGCAGTGAGCTAAACTTGAATGCACAAGAACAAAGGCATTAAGAGATCATAAGATTTATAAGAAAAAGGACATGAAATCAAAATGAATATCCCAATATGACTGAAACTATGAGGTTTGAAACAATTAACTTAAGAGAGATTAGGGAAATGTCCATACTGTATTTCGAAATCTGTAATCCAGTTAAAGACACTCCGTAATTAAAACATAAAAGAAGAAAAAGAAAAAGTGAGAGAGAAGATGAACAAAGGAAGAAGACAAAAATCCAGTCTATTAACAAATCAAATTCCCTCCACAACACCACTTCACAGCCAATTAAGTAAACATGATTTATAAGATCTGAGAGAAAACTTAAAGCAGAACAGTTGAATTTTCCATAGATATACCTTCTCAATTTTATTTTATTTTAAAGAAGAGGATAATAAATGAAACCCATTTCAAGAAATTGATAACTTAGAAGGAAATATACCTGTTAGTGAAGAACATTCCAGCTAAAAAACAGCATAGACAAAGAAAAAGAGTCCATTTCTTAGAAACAAAGCTTCTTGAAGGCAACTCAATTCCTCCACTCCCTCTACATTTGTAAGACATTTTCTACCCTCTCTTCTCTAAATTCAACTTATAAACTTCTCATTGAAAAACCATCATGAATCAATAGAGATAGACACGGAAAAGAGAGGAGAAATCAAGTTGAATTTACAAAGAACACAACTGAAGAAGAGAGAGAAGCATAAAATTCCTTGTCTGACAGCGGAAGGTGGTGTGCATACAACAAGTGATAAGACACAACCCAACTGCTCTCACTCTCTATTTTGTCAAAATCGACAAATCTCCTCCCACCTTTCTTTGGTAAACCGTCTGTCGGTCCAGTACTAAGTGTCTTTGACTCTGGCTTGGAGTGTAAATTTCCTTAGGGCAACTGCAATAAGGCGACTAGAGTAAAGAGTAAAAACCAAAAAAAATTTGATTTTTTTGGATGTTTTCCACAGCGTGTGAGAGAACAAATATGATCGCACGCTGAGTAGGAAAAGCGTCTGTTACAAAACGTTGTTGTAGAAGAACGTTACTCGACACGGACGTTCCTATACGAAGACGTATCATGTTGGACGCCCCTTCACGGGAGCGTTTCATAATCTGGAACCAAACGCAACTATACAAGAGCGTTTGTATTTTGGTACGCTTCTGTGGGTGGACGTATAACGTTTACACTGATGAGCGTCTATTAAACAAGCGTTGTATTGGGTGAGCGTATACAAATTAAGCGTTGTACTGTATGGACGTTTAGTGATAAACGCTCTTCCTACTGAACGCCTACCCACATAAACGTTTAACGGACACACACATAGGAGAGCGTCTACCAAACGTCCAATTAGGAGAGCGTGTATAAAAGACGTTTACATACTAAATCACTAAACGCTCACTTAGTGAAGCACTAAACGCTCACTATTTGAACCACTAACCTTGCACTAAACGCTCACTAGTTGATAACACTCACTTACCAAATTCGAACGTCCAAATGAAGAACGTCCTGTGGGACTATAGCCTTACACTCACTTACCACTAACCACTAACCTTGAACTAAACGTTCACTAGTTAATACGCCTTCCCAAGTGGACGTTCAAACTCGAACGTCCCACTAAATGGACGTCCTGTGGGACGCTACTTTAGCCGAGCGTTTGGTCATACAGGCGTCCTTTTAGCCGAGCGTACATCAAACGCTTATGTGACATAGCGTCTCCTCAAACGCTTCTGTAACAAAACGTCCGTGTTTCGTAACGCTTTCTTAAGGTAGCGTTTTGGATGAACGTTCTTTCAGTAGAGCGTGCGACTATACTTTTAGTCGCGAGAAAATTTAATCTGGGACTGTAGCTATAGTCGCGTAAAAACCAAATATACTCGTCCGTTGAGGATGGATTTGGGCGAGGGAAGAGTAAATTTGATCTGTACTCTTTGGTACCCTCGCCCACTAAAGTTGCTCTTAG
This sequence comes from Papaver californicum, assembly GCA_023531435.1. NCBI lineage: Eukaryota > Viridiplantae > Streptophyta > Magnoliopsida > Ranunculales > Papaveraceae > Papaver > Papaver californicum. Next base: position 9,353,649 of record JAJJMC010008078.1, on the reverse strand, counting down.
GAGATATAAATCTAAAATATGATGTCTAAAATAGCCTTCTCGGTGAGACGTTCATCCTTTTAAAAACGATACTTTACCTTTCAACAACATGTGGAGTGTGGGTTGTCAGTTGTAACTCCGTCTAGCTTTATGTTCTATTATGAATCTCGATTGAAGGTCAACAATGGTGTGAGTTAACAGTAATTAATTAGTTTTTAATCATAGTTAACTTGTTGTTCTTTTCAATAGGATAGGATAGGATAACGTATATTTTATTTTTGACGGAGGACTCGTAAAAACTATTAGCCACATTATATTTGTATCATGTTTTCTATAAAACGCAAACGATAAAAAATTTAAAGTTAATATTTTGATGATATATTTTTCTTATAAAATTCTATATTTCTACCAAAAATTAGTATACCAAACCTTATGATCTATTGATCTTAATTTTAATTGTTAATTTTCAACGACTGATTTTAAAGTGGTAGATGGTGGTATTTTACGTCTAGGTAGATTTTTATAGGAGGAACATATCATCGGAATATTATATTTAAATTTTTTATCGTTTAAGCTTTACGAAAAAAAAATGACAGAAATCACTTGAGTTAGTGTGTGACTAAGAGTTGTATTGTGCACAGATCCTCCCTATTATTTTATTATATTTTTTGTTATTGATATTTGGTACACAGGGATTGTTTAAATTTAGCGTTTTATCTAACGTCCAACTTAGTGGTTGGTACCTAGATTTCACTTTAACTTATGTTGACCTAGTTAAGTCTAGCATTTATATTAACATCGTGAATTTACTCTAAATATGGGTCCCTCTTGATAAAATGCAATCGTTCCAAGATAAACCCTTAAATATACGGTTCTAAACAAAACTCTCATATTCTAAATTCTCAAACCTAAATTACACAACAATTATCGATCAATAATTATCAATCAAAACGGTAAAGATGTTGAACTACCCCATTATTCCGAACACTAAGGGATTATAGGCTTTCTTGCTGCAGCTAGTCAAAAAAGTTGAAAATTCGGAGACTGAATATAAAAGCTTACATGCATATCATGAAAAGGAAAGAAGTTTTTCCAAGCAAAACTCAGATGGTTTGAGTGTTATATTACATGCGTGCAATAAGACAAGATCATCAGTATCATGTATCCACTTTCCAAACATCCAAAGAGGCTTAGGATATATTCTTGAGATTGTATTTAAAGGTAAAACATCAAAAAAAAAAGGAATATAGACTTGAAACCCTTACTCCTGATTGGGAAAACCTTCTTATGAATAACGACACATTTGAAGAATTTCATTTTAAACTCTCTGAGATAGTTAATGCATCTTTCTTTATTTGAAAAACTATTTCAGAAAGGATATAATTTGTAAGATTCTTAGATAGTTACCATCTAGATATGATTCTAAGAAGCATGTTATCATGGAAGCAAATGATCTTTTAAAATTATCTAGAAGCTATCTAGTTGGTAAAGTAAAGATATTTGACGATGAATCCTATTCAAACTAACAAAAAGACAAGGGAAACGCTTTCAAAGTCGAAAGAAACTCAATGGTTCCTAATAATGGAGACGAGGTTCGATTGTCGGAAGAATCTAGTGGAACAATTGTATAAGAATTAGATGATGATCTTGATACTTCTATGATTACTAGATAGTTTCGAGATCTCTTAAGAAATAAAACCATGCCGAATTTAAATAGTTGTAAACATGACGAATCTTATCATGTAGCTTTGCATTCTCACGATGATTCGACGATTTTTACCAACAAATCGACCATTCATAGACTAGTAGTAGTTTACCTGAGTATGAGAATTAGGTTCTTCATTTTGAGCTAGGTTGCTTTTGAGCATGGGGTTGTTAATTTACACCCTTATTTTCGTATTCATATATTAATCGATCAACACAATATATCCAATTCATTTGAGTATTTTAGTTCATACTACCATCAACACAATCATCTTTGTTACATGAAGTATCTCCTACGTTAACTTTAGGACTAGAATCACTCATTTCTAAAACCCTAGTTTTTCTCCAAAAACCTCAGATTCCTCCTCTTCCTCTTCTTCTTCTTCTCCACTATTTTTTTTTCTTACATCTAATCTTAACTATAATTATAGATTTAGTTTATCTAATTTAATCTAACTTAATTAATAAAACTAATCAAACTAGTTAGGCCTAATCAAACAAGGGACTTTTAGTCATTAATAAAAATATTTGGCTAAAGAGTTTTGAAATTTACTTCAAAATAACTTTATTTTGTCTTATTTGATAACCCCCTTTTAATCCAAATAGCCCCAAATAAACCAGGTTCTTATATTCATTGGATTGTTGGAGCATAGGATTGGTTAAGATCAATGCAGTCCATACCGGATTTCGGTTCGTACCGGTCGAGAGCCATACACTGGTACGCCTGTATACCGGGGAAATTTCGGTTTCAAATATCGGCGAAATATCGGTCCATATATTTTATACCTATAATTTTATGATAAAATACTAGTTCACATTTTATAACTATAAATATATTTTAACACGTTATAACAAACGTTTTTTCACAAAGTTTAGAAAGAAAAACTAGTACTCATCCAAAATATATAGATCCATAGATTCCATATAAAGTTCAAACTGGAAACACAAGAGAAACAGGAACAACTTCAAAGTTCATCGTCTAAAATGCTAATTAAACAAGGATATTACAATTTTAATCAAGATCATTAGATTAATTACATATATTATCATATGCATATACAATTCGAAAATACCATAAAAAAATATGAGTAACAATTGAAAACCCTAAAACAAGGATAATTTTTTTTTTTTTTGTTATAAAAAAAAATCGGCCGTAGCGGTCCATACCGGCCGATTTTTTCGGTCAAATACCATTCACCGGTATACCGGATTTCGTCTCGCTTGAACTCCGAAACCGGTAAAATCGGCGATATACCGGCCGTACCGGCCGGTATAGACTACATTGGTCAAGGTACATTATATGAAAAATTTAGTATTAGAAAATATTTAGTAGTGGAAATATCTTAGGAACCCTAGTTTGATTCCGCTCTTTTCCATAAACCCATCATTAATATTGTACGTATCTGTAGTTAAAAATATAAGATTTATGGATAAAAAATAATATGTTTTTTAACATGATTAAATTAACCTTTATCTATTACATGTTATTAAAAAAATATTTGTGGGCGTCATTTGCTAGCATTATTTAGCAAATTTTACAGTTCAAATTTTATGGATCTAAAATTCACCGTTTTACTCTCTCCCTCTCTAAAAGACTTTCCATGTTTTTCTCTCAAAGAGTTTTTCTGTAGTTGTCCATTATTAGATTTTTGTGTCTATAATTTACAACTAACAGATGAGAGATTGATGTTTTTAAAAAAGCAGATGCAATCCAAGAAAATACTGTAGTTCTTGTTATTTGCATGTAATTTTTCTTTCAAAGCTGATGTATTCAGAGAAATCAACAATTTCTTAAGGGTTGATTTCTTTATTTGATCTTTGCATATGATTGTAATCTAATAGATTCATGGATAGGGCTATAACAGTTTCCTAAAACTGGAAATCTGGGAAATGGTTTGAAAAGTGCACATGTAAAAAAGCTATATGAACATTTTATGTTATAGGGAACTTTATTATGCCATTTGGTCGTGTATAGCTTATGATTTGAGTAACAAATGAGGTCTCTTGGTCTCCACTTTCCACTTATAAAGCTTCCCCTCAAGGATTTATTAGTATTAACGTTCGGTATAAATATGCAACTAGATTTGTTAAAGTTGCATAAGTTTCCACTTACTCTGCTAAGTCTACATGTAGAAGTAGAAGTGAATTACATATATCTATTAATTTAAAACAAAAGCTTATGTGGTTGATTCTATTTAGAGCGAGTCCAGTAAGGACTTGCAAATCCACCTATTTGTTATGCCAGGTAGATGAAAAAAACCATTTTCAGACAGTGGAAAAGAGCTTTAACGAGATATATTGAGCCGACTTTCGTAGGTTGGGACGGTTGTCCCAACATGATTCGACAATAATTAAATTTTAGTATCACTCTAATGGATATATTTTCTATTACCTATATAATCTTCTTCCTTCATCAATTTTAAACACACTCAACTTTTATCTTTTCTCTATTTTCATAAAAAAAAATCTTTTTTTTTCGATATATTACTTGTTTTTAGTCGTTTCATTCATTATCGATCATAATTTGGAAAATGAAGAAACGCACACACTAACAGAAATATTTTTCCAACAACAACAAGGGTTTATACAACAATTGGATCAAATGGATGCAGATTCAGACGATTGGAAAACGATGACCAACACCATGATACAATTATACATAGGAAAAATACCGCGAGCTCCATAACCAAGAGCCGTATCGGGAAGAAGATATATGTCGATATTTCGAGAGGAAGGACATCAACAAATGATGTGTGATTATTTTATTAATAGAAGTTTGTACTTTGATGAATATTTTTAATGTCGCTTCCACATGCCATAACACTTGGTCATGTGGGTCTTTAGAGAGCTTTGTCGGGTAAACCCTAAATTAAACTATCAATTTGATACACGAACCGTACGAGGACATAGTACTGAACAAAAGGTCATTGCAGTCCTAAGGATTCTAGGTTTTGGTGTGCCTGTGGATGCCTTTGATGAGTACATTCGTACGAAAAAAATAACATCATACGAAAATCTCATAATGTTTTGTGAAACTGTAGTCAACCATTTTGGTCCACGTTTTTTACGACAACCAACGTAAGATGATGTCGACCCACTACTAGTTGAAAACAAGAAGAGAGGCTTTCCAAGAATGCTAGGTAGCCTTGATTGTGTGAATTAGGTGTGGCATGGATGTTCTTATGCTTGGTAAGGTCAGTATAAGGGCCACTACACAAAACCAAAATGGAAACTCATAAGAGAAGAAGTATAAAAATGGAAAGAAAGAAGAAAGCGATTTTTCGGGTAGTCGAGTCTCTAAACTGTTGTTTTATAAGCCACGACTTCTTATGATTGCTTGATATAACATGATTTGTTTGTACTCCCGCGTTCAAGTAACAATATCAATATTTTACATAAATCATCATTGTTTGAAGAGCTGAAGCATGGAAAAGCGTCATCTGCAAATTTCACCGTCAACGACAATAAATATAACATGGGGTATTTTATGGCTTATGAAATTTATCCACAATGGTCAAATTTAGTTCAACCTTACGCTCAGTTACCCTAAGTCGAGGACCACCGTGATATAAAGCATTTTAATAGGAAGCAGATGGCGTGTAGGAGGGATGTCGAATGAGCATTTTGAATTTTAAATAGGAAGTTCCATATAATTTGTGGACTATATCGTTCGTTTAATCCGATAGAAATGAACAGGGTTATGTTCACCTATATCATTTTGCATAATAGGGTAATCGAGGAGACCCGGCGGGATCCCAATTAAACAAGTTATCCAGATAAAGATTTGTAGAAAGATGTTCAACCCCTTCACGGTGTGCCTACAAGAGAGTATAGAATGATAGAATAGAGATTTCAAAACAGAGGTTTACATTTAAGTCTAAGGGAGGATCTCACTGCACACTTGTCGGATAACTTTGGAAGAACAAATCCACCATCTACAACTGGTTTAGTTGTTAGCTTTAAATTATGGATGTAATGTTTAGTTTAATTTGGATGTAATCCTTTATTTTGGTTTCCAATTAATCCTTGGTTTCAATTCCAATTTCAGTATTGGTTTTTTTACCAATGATTGAAATTAAGGGTTCATCTGTCATTTGGTCCATCTGCCATTTGGTTCATCTGCCATATTAGGGATTTTTATTGTTTAATCAACTAAGAAGCATAATTTAATTGGTCCTGCTACCAATAATTAAAATAGTCTCAGTCTTTCAATTTTGTTAATCGAACAAATAGACAAACAGATGAAAGTAAATATTCTACTGCTCACATGAGTTGGCGCTCGCGTAATTTGGCACTCACACGACTTGATGCTCGTACGATTTGACGCTCATACGATTTTGCTTGGAATCTCGAACATTGTAAAATATACGCTTATATTGGTCGCTGACGATCCAACAATCGCATTAGACCTATGCTTATCAATTCAACAAGATCATTCGAGTATCATTGCTGCCTCAGATGACACAATGACGTACCATAATTACCAACATCAATATCGATCAGACTCTCTACATCTACGATTTATTAAGCATTAATGTTTATTTTATCACATAATTGATGCTTTATTCATCAGCGAGTCAACATGCGAGACTCATCAATATGCTAAGACTGGAAGTCTAGTTAGGTCAACAACTGACCAATTAGAACACGTTTATAAAATAGACTCAACCATGCTCGAGACATCAATTATGTCACATGGGGGGATATTCACTAGGGTTATGGTATGGCAGCCTACAACATGTGTGGTGTAACAATACACCCACAACGAGAAATTATAAAAGTTGTGTCGGCATTTGAAGGAGTGAATGGAATAGTGGTCATACAACTATCAAGTCCCACTAACACGATGGAGTCGGTTTTCACCATGATTTACACTTCTCTACTCTTCCACTTCTCTACAACTGTCACCACCTACAAGATCAATGTGTTAACTTCAACCGCTATAAATAGTTTCTTCAACCTATCGACGGGAACAAGAGTTTTTTTTTTCTCGCAAGCACTTGAATGATCACAGAGCTACCATCTTAGAGATTCTCAGAAAACTCACTTTCGTCTTCACAACGGTTCAACACATCTCATCATTATTGACATTCAATCCCATTAATCTCAATATTTTTGTTGCTTCCCTCCCTACAGATCAACCCTTGTCCTTCCTTTGTAACGAAACAAAATTAGAACGGTCATTTCTTGATTTAGGCCAATTTCGTACAGATTGATCTCTCGAATCTTAAAAGTGCTTATAAAATACAAATGTTTGGTGTTTAAACGATTTGTTCTTCAATCGATTTGCTCTTTAAACGACTTGGTTCGACTGGAAACAACCTACTCTATTATTTTCCCCCTTTTACCCCTTAATCGTTTTACTCACAAACATTTTGGTGACCATAGTGGGAGGTTAATCTCTCGGTTACAAAATCAAATTTCTAAATCTATCAATTTTCTTAATTTCAACATGGTTGATTATAGGAAGGCCTCAGGAATATTAGATCATGATTCCATATTTCCCAATATCGGCGGAATCCCTTTTACTATTCCAAAATTCGTTATGCCTGATCAAACTCATGTTGAGGCTGTATATACTCAAAGCCTAATCGTTATTGAAGATATAATAAAAATCTTGAACAATTTTATAACAAATCAAACCGAAATTGTCAAGACCCAGAACAAAGTGTTCACCCTTTTGAAAGTTCTCAGAAATCAGTTATCGAAAGAATCGATTCACATCTCCGCGGATGATGACAATGGTAAAATTTCTCCTCATGCTGAATGTGAACTAGAAAGGAGCCATCAACCTGATTTTTCCATTCATGAAGACTCAGAACAGTTCCTTTAAAAACAAAAAAAAAACTCGTCATATCTTACATGTTGCAATCAGGGTCTTTATAATAAAGGGATCCTACAAATCTCTTTTGGAAGATTTGTGTTCCCAGACCTTGTCGGGAGTTTCTAAGCGATTAGATACAACTGCACCTGCCTTATTGTTAAGAACAAGATATGTTAGAGACGAATAAATACGCAAGACTTGTAGCAGTTGACGTCTAACTCATAAGCAGTACAGTACTCAACCATCTATGAGTACTGTGACTATAGGAGGCCAAAGGAAAGCCCCAGAAAAAACTACCCAAGCGTGCATCCCCAGCACCAGTCTCAACTCCTGCTCCACCAGTGGCTCGACCACCTCGGAGGGGAAACCAAGCAGCTGCAGTACCACTATCGGCTCAACGCCAACCTTATCAACAACCAAAAGAAGCTCCAGCTGCTACCGATTTTCCATTTCCAGTTGAAGAGTTTATTGAACTTCTGGAAGTCTGGATACAGGACAACGTTATCAACTTACCTCTTGTTCGACGTCCACCAACAGAACAAGAAATGGCAGATCCAAAATATTAACATTTTCAAAAATTCGTTAATCACCCTGCAAGTGATTGCAATGGCTTGAAGTGGACCTTCAAAGAGAAGATCGAATCAGGAGAATTATACCTGGGGACTGAAGGTGTACACAGAAACCCTCTCCATATCAGGAATTTCACTATGTCTAAAGAACCTACCAATCAATTAGTTCGGTCTCTTATGGAGTGTGTATGAGAGCTTTTTTACTTCTCAAAGGCGCAACGCAAAGACATATTCACTACTCTTAATCATATTGTATTCGGCAGAAGACTACCTCCACTTAATGAGGACAAAGCACATACTGAATTCCCACAAGTAGGCAAAAGAAAAATATGAATGGGGAATTCTCGTTGCCGCCCACCTCAAGAATATTAAATTTGGAAGAAACTTGATTGATGCAGGCACTACTGTCAACATTATCCTGGTCAAGATACTACGAGCAGTTGGAATTTCACGCAATGAAGTTGTTCATGCACTAACAGTAATCCGTAACCCGTGGGGAATGTCCATAATACTTATGGTTATGTTACTCTTGAAGTACGAATAGGTATGCATACACTGCCGTCAAATTTTATATAAATCAAAGAAGATCCAGGATATGATATGATCATAGGACAAGCATGGCTGCGCACCGACAAGATAATCGCTGATAAACACCTCCATCAACGTAACTCTCTGAAGAATAAAATTCTAATCCAGAAGACTTGGTAGACGATCCATTGTCGTGGTATTTTGAGAAATTTCAAACTCTGATGGAGTTGAAGCAAGAACCTGGACAAGATGCAACGTCATACCTTAAGAGGTTCCCTACTCAGCCAGGACTCATCCCATTCACATCTCTACCATTGAGTTTCCCACGTTTTCTCCTAGCATGGGGCTCAATTTTGCTAATAGAAACACCTTCTATGTTGCAAGGCGTGATGAATGGATATCTTCGCCACTACGATATTTTACCAAGTGGTTGAATCTGGTTCCTCTCCAAATTGAGAATCACGCTAGAACATTCATTATATTGAGATTATGTCCAATCATGACAAGGAACACCTTGGGTATTTCCCTATAACCCTACAGGTGAGCTCACATGTGCCACACAATCATTACAAGAAGGTACCAATGCGTGCACATGTATGAAATACTAATGACGGTGCAAATATTAAGGAAAAACCGAACCAACAGAAGATATTTAGGGCTCAAGAAAATCAAGCCTAACGTCTTTCGTGCAGGAGATATGGTCATGAAAGCAGCAAGGCGCAACCGACACTCTATGACAAGCTCTGATTGTGAAGGACCATTTATGATCAAATGTCGCTTCATCTGCACCAACACCGTTGCTCCGGAGATATGAAGAATATCTTGATGACTACATACACCGATTCAGGACCCAGTGGATCAGAATGTAACTGAACTACAATCAGTATATCTTCACTATGCTTATGAAAAGACTTCTGCAAATATGACATCATTCATCCATGGATGTCATGGAGACTTTTAACATCTATCTTCCTGTCAAGAGAATGAACACCTCTTGGATGCACTTGGGGACTTGATCTTGTTGGAAAGATCAATCCAAGTCCATTTCAATCAAGGTGATCCCCGGAGCTAAGTCATTAAAACCTGATGTCAGTACTGAAGGAAACAAAACATCAACAGCGGAACCTCTCTACATCACAACTCCATACGACTGATAAACTTCCTCTCCTCACCAATCACATCCAGAGTGGAGACTGTATTATAGTTTCTATTATCCGCCTCAACAACATCAATTCCCCAATGAAGCCACTTCACATTAAGGTCATATTGTTCAGCAGTATTCAAGTTATACTCACAGTCAAAGAGTACACCTTCAATAATGGCGCCTCTAGCTTCAGTACGCATATCATTGACGACATCCAGCATTATTTCTACTCGCGTTGCCAGAAAATAAGGATGATGAACCAACTAGTTCATGGTGGAAAGGGATCATTAGATGGAGGATCAAAGACTATGTTGATTATCATAGTTTTAGCTATTTTGGTCTCTGGAGCAACTCCATCCGCGGTGGTCTCATCATCAACAACGTTCTTAGGAGTAACATCCTCATGACCGGCTTCATCAACTTTTCATTCTCTACAGTTTCATTCTCAAAGCTTTCACGACGTACGGGCACAAGTAGAAGTCTTCTACAAGATGTTCTCATGACCTCTACAGACGAGATACAACACACTTCAGTTCATTGATTCAGAAAAATTGTACCAATGAGTGAGGAATGGGGAAAATAATTCCTTAAAAAAAGATGTTATTCTATGTCTTTGCTACGACATACCAAAATGGCGTGTCAATCATACATATGAACAGAGAGATATTGCTAAATTCCATGGAAGCTGGAAATTTGCACGGATTACAAGTTGTAAATGTGCACGCATGGTTGACTAACATAGAAACTCCAAATCGAATGATTCTTTTTGCATATGATAGATTAATCTCTTAGATTCAAAATTTTGGGTCAATCACCGAATTCCAGCATTGTATGAAGTTTTTACAGCTTCCGGAGTGAATGACATGCAAGCATAAATTTCTAGACGGGATTCATAACTTTCACAGTCGATCGACGTCCACCTAGGTCTTTCCACCAATTCCTTCACCTTGGAA